>JAWNND010000707.1:30000-627084 GCA_035043265.1 Drosophila testacea
CTGATGATTTGGTGTTGTTGGAACCGCTGCCAGGGTTGCCACTTAATTTGGGCAACATCAACAATCAACGCATTCCACAATAGTATACATAAATATATAAATATATATCTATAATATCTATAAATACATTTTATACATTTTTATACCTTTTTATACTTTTTTAAATAAATATAAATAAAAACAAACAATAATAATAGTATTTATTTTTACATTTAACTGAATACGAAGCATTCCGAGTTTTTGTTGAGTCAACGTAAATTCATTAAGCCTCGAGCAACAATAACAACTAAAACAACCCGTTAACAAGTTAAAAAAAAGCAATAAAATAAAGTAAAATATGATGTCAGCATAAAGCCAAGAAAGAATCGCAAAACTAAGAATTGAGATCAGTGTAAATACTGCTTTTAGCGGCTATAAAGAAACTACATATTTAGTAGACTTCAAAGATTTTAAGATTTTTCTTCAAGTGTTAAGATTAACATAATGTCCTGATTTTGCCAGAAGTGCGTAATAAATTGAGTTGTAAAATTTAAGCTGCTTGGAGATTGAATTTTCAGCTAAAATGAATCTGAAAATCTGCCAGATTATCATGTGTAGAATACGATATGTTTCAGTATATATATTTAAATATGATACAATATTATGGAGCAATATCTATTGCTATGTAAGATATCAATCATTATCATTTTGTTGAAATATTAAATACATATCTGTGAAATGGAAGAATTTTACTAAAAGTTAACAACTGTGTATTTGGTGACTTTGGCATGTTCTATGCTAATCTTAAGTAAACCGCAAACTTCAACCAAGCAACTAAAAAGAAAACCTCATATTTTTTTAGTACATATAGAAAAAAAATTTCCAAAATTTCACACTCTTAAGATATTCGAAATTCGCAGGATCAGTATTCGATTGTAATTGGTTGGATTTTATTGGAAAAAGTCTGATTTGGTTATGTTTGTTGTACACTTTCAATATGCACTGTTATGTTTAGGCAAAAAACAACACACAAACCCACAAGTTTATATATTTACACTGGCAAACAACAGTTGGTGTGCAATTAATTTAGCAAATTGTTTGCTCAGCACAAATAGAAACACTCACAAACAAACCAACAACACACATATATACACATACACGCATAGCCAACATGCACGTGCACATTTATATTGTACAAACAGTTAGTCGAGTTAGTGTTTTGACAACATAAAAAAACTCTCAAAGAGAATTTTTAATCAATTTTCCTATTTTATAAAAATTATTCAAGGTTCTTAAAGCAAGTAAAACAATAACTTATGCGACTTAATGGATTTTACTTTTTTTTAATAAAAAAACAAAAAAGTTTATTAATTTGACAAGATACAAAAGTTACACATTCTAAATAAAAGTTTATTTCCCTTAGTTCTCAACAATTTTTAACAAAATTAACAAATATGTAAAGCTTTTATTTTGTCATAAATAAAAACCTTTATGATTCTTGTCCCATTTTATTGTCGTTGTTTATGGTTCTTAAAACAATTAACAAAAATATTCAATGAAATCTAATGGTCTTAACTATTTTAAGAAAGAGAAGTGTCCAAACACTTACTAGCCTGACTGTATAGTACATGTACATTTACTTGAAGTTGAAGGCGGCGCACGTTTTACTCTCTGCCCCATTTGGTGGCCGTGTCCAGGCGCACTAAACAAATACAATTTAACTTCCACTTTCAACACATCAACACACATTCCCCCTGCTATCCCCTCCCACCATGGGGAGCGGGGGATTCCCCCTTTACTAGATCCTTTTCCAGATAATGGCCAGCAGCCAAGTCAATTAGCACCGCTGTCAGCCTTGGCAAGTTCCAAAAGCCCAGAGAAACGCATTCAATTAAAGTTGAACCCATACCCCCTCCAATCCCCCACCCTAATCTTATTGCCACTCCCTTGCCACAATTGCAAAAATCTGCTAAAACTTTTGGCCAGAAATTATTGCTAGAGAAAAAGTATGAGACTTATAGGTAGAGTCAGAGACAGAGACAAAAAGGCAGAGAGCAACAAATACTTAACTCATCGACTAATCAAAGTGACAGCTGACCAAGAGGGTTGCTCCACAGTGCAATGAACTGTGCAACAGTAAGAGAGTGACAGAGAGAGAGAGAGAGAGAGGGGTGGTGCTAAAAGGGGGGTTATCAATGTGAATGTCGAGCACATGCCAAAGAAAAAGCGATTGGACAGTCAGCTGTCAGTGTGAAATATACGAATTCAAAATAATGCACACGTGCTTATCAACTGTGGTCCAATGTGGTGCAATGTGTGGTGTAGTGTGTGGTGCAGCACGTGTTCCATCTCTTTTTGGGGGCCTGAAAGAAGATGCTTAAAAGACGCTAACGGGACTGCTACATAGACATAGCAAGTGAAGCAATTCAACGAGCAACAACAAGCAAACAAACGATGCATGCAACAATGAGGCAACAACTGGCAATCCTTCTCCTCGCCTGTCTGGGTAAGAAAAACTGAAACTATTTCAAAGTTCTAGCTGTAAATTCCTTACTCTTGATACAAGCTTCAAATTGACAATTACTCCAAATTAAAAAACGTCAAATAAGTCTCTAAATTGGATTAAAATACAAAATTCTTCTAAGAAACCTGATGTTTAAAATCAGTAAGCTTAACTTTTAATAAGAAAAACTGCAATTAACTTTTTCATTCCCATTTCCATTATGTTTTTTTTTTTCAAAATTGAAAAAAAGTGATTTCAAAATATTTTCTGAGAGCAAAATCTAAACCATTTGGGATTTATTATAGTAAGGATTTTTTTTTGGTTCTATTTTACTTAAACTATTCTCAAGTTATTCTTGACATTTCTCATAGCAATCCAACTTAGTCAAGCCTGGTTGTTGAAACTGCCCAAGCTGGAGGATCTTGTGGAGAAAATGGAGGAGAATAAGGATAAGGAGTTGAAGAAACTAGATTTTCTCAATTTGTTTGGCGACAAAAAAGAAAAGAAGGCAAATGAGTTGGAGAAACTGAAAGAATGGTTCGAGGATAAGAAACTCAAGGAACTTGATTTCTTCGAGACCAAGAAGGAGAAGAAGTTGGAGAAACTGGAAGATAAGCTAGAGAAAAAGTCAAACAAGAAGTACAAGTCCAAGACACGCACCACTGTCGATTGCTATGACGTGGAGTCCACCACGGAGACAACCTACGAGGAGGAGAAATACCAGGAAAAGTACCAGGAGAAATACCAGTCGGAGGAGCAAGAAGAAGAGGAGGAGGTGGTGTATAAACCAGAGCCGTGTAACTGTAAAACGAGCAAGCCCAACAAATACTATAGCAGTGTTCCCACCGCCTACGATGTGCGTGAGGATTACGAGGATGGCATCCGTTACTTTACATAGTTCGTACATAACCTCACATGTTGCATAATTACATTTTTTTTAATAAATATTATGAAAATACTTACGCATAGCTGAACAAACCGCCTCTTTCCACCATATTATGTGATATTTGTCTTGACGCCTGCATATCATTTGCATATAAATTGAATTCCCAGGTTTCGTTTCATTTCATTTCGTTTCGTTTCGTTTCTTCTGCCCACATTTCACTGTGGGATTAAGAGTGTGATTTTGTGGCATAAAGTCAACATTACTATTGTACTTCGAAAATTGTTTTAAATATTGTTTTAAATGTTTTACCAACTAAATATATTCGAATCTTTGTTGTCGGGAAATTTCTATTCAACTTTACATTATTCTGTAAACATAACAAATGAATATAAGCATACAAAATGAAATGTTATATAGGAAATATTAGTTGGTGGTAGAGATTTTTCGCATTTTCATCTTATTGTGAATACATAATAATACAGCATTTTTCATGTGTGTTTTGATATGTTCTGGGAAATTTTACTTTCAATTTCTTACGGTTTTTGTATTGGAACAAAGGTTTAATATAGAAAATCATCTAGAGCAGCGATGGACAAGCCTTATACATGTGAGCATGTATATGCATTGAAAATATTAACTTAATATTTAATTAATAAAGGAAACTTTAAGTTAACTATATTCCAACTATTATATTATAATTATAATATTACTATATTTCTTTGTTCATGCCAAATTTTCATTCAAATAATAGGATTTCTTTCCCATAGTGCATTCCCCCTTCCTATCTTCAACGTTACTTACACTCTTGTAGAACGCCAATATTTTATACATTTTATGTCAGCATTGCGCTAGTAGATCCATCATACCCACAAGCCACAGATGAAAGCACCCAAAAACCTTCTAGGTGGGGTCGTAACCACAGCTTGGGTTCAGAATCATTCGCATCGGTTCTGTCAACGCGACGCTTCATCAAAGTTGTCAGTGGCGGCAATGACACATTGTGCCCAATATTTGCATAAAGAAAGAGACACCGCACCACGCCCCCTTTGCCACGCCCCACCAAACCACTCTGCATATCAGTATGCCACAAAGTGGTTTATCCTGTCGTTAGTAAAGACAACCAAAAAAAAAAAATTCACAAAAAAAAATTAAGGGAAAAAGCCAAGAACTCACATATGATAAAAGCTGCCAATTCGAATTTCCAATGAAGCGGATGCTGCAACATGCACCTTAAATCTCACATTAGTATCTGTTGAAATTGTAGATGTATCTACATGTAGATTTATCTACCCGTATTGCCCGAGAATCAAACGGAATGTACCAAAATAATTATCATAATTAATAATAATTATTGTCAGTAAGACTGTAATTTAATCAACAGTTGTATATTTTATTCCAGTAGTAATTTAAAGTTTAATTTAAATGCCTCATTTTAAGTTATTTTCTAGAATTTTAAAGTTTAATTTTAAGGGCCGATTTCTCATATTGCCTTACAGGGAGATAAACCTGGGGATAAATTTGGTTTTCTTGTCATAAATTTAGTCCCTGTCTCTCGATAACTTACAGGGCCGATTATCCTTAATGTAACTTCTTAACGTTTGCCTACATTTAAAAAAATCCAGTTAAGAAAACGAAAAATCCTGTATTAACGGTAAGAAGGCTGTATCGACAAGATGAGAAATCGGCCGTAAATATTTAAAATGTGTTTATGAACTATTTTTTTATTAAAACCAAATTTGTTCAATGTCCATATAGCTTTTATTTGATAGATATCTTTGAATTTGACATTAGTTTCTGTACATTATACGTTAGTTTATCTTTCGGATAGGATTTTGAGACCTTACAAAGACATTCACAAAATGGGCCTTAATATTATGAATACTGTGTCATTCCTTTAATGATTTACTTAATAAATTTACTTTCGCGGTTGTAAGATATTTACTAATTTCATTTTATCAACCATTTTTCATTAAAATCTGGAATTAGAGTAAATATATTTTATGCTGCTCTATTTGATGGATATTGCAAACAGTAAAATCAATAAGCCGCATTATTGGATTTTATGTCCAGCAATTAAAGAGCAGTTGCATAGCCATCAGGGGGAATTCATGAAGAGGGGTGGCTGAGTTACAGTGGGTACGCTGGTGAGAGGGGGAAGGGGTGGTAGTTACACAGTTCTATTAGCTTATTTCTCACATTGTTAGTAGATTAGCCCCGTGGCGAAACATCGATGTGTCCTCGGTTGATGGCCCCAAGCGACTGTTTGCAGTCCCCAGCATAATCAGAATCTTTTTTTTCTTTTCCTATTCGCCAAACTATGATTATTTTCCAATTGTGATATCAACTGAATGAAGAAATGGTGGGAGGGAACGGGGGTTGAAGGATGGGATGGAAGTCGAAGTGTTCGGTGTCATTTCAGTCAACTGTTACACGAAACTTTCAGAAAACTTGAAAACCCCAGACACCATCCCAGCAAAGGGGGCCTAGACAAGCAAATGCACAACAGTTTCAGCCTATGAATCGAAATATAAATAAGAAGAGCTTACAGCTACTGACAGACTAAATGCTACCCTACACTGATAATATTCATTCATTTAAGAAAAGCTGCATAATTACTAAGATATCTATAAATTTGAACAGACTATTATGTTTAAGCCTGAATTCAGATAATTCAAACTAAAAGAAAAGGAAATCTGTTTATCGTATATTAAATTAATATTTTTAATATTTTATTATAAGATATTTTCTTTTTTACAAGTTAAGAAAACATATATCCTGGATTTGTATGGCAGTTAGCTTGATTTTTTAGATTAAATAGTGACAAGTCTTATTTTATTGTATTAAAGAATTATTTAAATTTCTGACTAGTTTAGCGTGCCTAAAAATGGCTAGAATTGTAGCTAAAAAAACTAAATAATGGCTAAAATATCTTTATCCTTAAACAGAATTCAGGCAAATCAATTTCTTAGACTGTTTTATTTACTTGAACTTTAACTACAAGTTTGACTTGTAAGCAGTTTCTTTCTTTTACATAAGTTTGTTAAGCCCTTGTGCATATTTGAGCTACTATTTAAATTTAGCTTGATATGCCGATGATAAGCATATTACAGGGTATTGTCTTACTAAAAGGAACAGACAGGGAAACTGCTACCACATGAGTTGGACAAACTTTTTGTGCAGCTTTTTGATAGCCCAATTTCTTTCATTGCTCGTCCACAGTTTTCTCTGCTTTACTTTCTTTTACTCTCTTTTTCTTTGCTTTTTTTGGTTGTAACCAGGAGGCGGGGGCCAATCTTGTTAATTTCGATTGCGTGGGGGGAAGGGTGGAATGTCTAGAGTTTTCTGCCTAATTTCAGCGGAGTCTCCAAGCAACCTCCCCAAACTCTATCTATGATATCAATCCCATCTATCTATATATTTATCCAACTGTCTGACTCTCAGTCCGTCTGTCTATCTGTCTATTTGTCTGTCTATTTGTTGGGGTTATACACGCATGTGTTGACTGGGGAGCAGAGTTGATGAGGGGATGAGTTGAAGGGCAAGGGGGTAGGAATGGGGATGGGTTGCAGTCCCGTAATCGCAATTAAGATAATCAAAAAAGTTTTGACTGTGGACTGTCAGTGCGGTGTTTTTACTTTCGTCTGAAACTTGCGTTTTCTTTTCCTTTACCATTTCTCTTATTCCCATCTCTTTTTTTTGCTCCTTTCTTTTTTTGTCAAACTTCTTGCTCCAGTGGCCCCCCTTTTTTTATGGGGTTAAGGGGCAACGCCGCAACGTATGCTACAAGTTTTTGCAACGCTCAGAAGACTGTCGTCCGGGCGAAAGTCGTTGTTCAATTGCCAGAGAGAGACGAGAGCTGTTGTGATAAGGTTGTGGCTTGGTTTGAGGTTAACAACCAAAAAAATCCGACCAAGAATACAGTGTATACTCCTCGACTAAATGATACCCTGTGAAAAGGTTTTGTATACAATATATAGCCCAGATAACGCAGGGAAATCAAATGATTACTTACAAATGTTTTAGAAAATGGAATTGGTAGTTTAATCTACTAGCTACAGATATTCCTTGAAGATCAAAAGTAGCTTCACATTTTCAGGCTATAACAGCAAAGTAGGTTTCTGAGCTTTTGCTTGACCAACATTTTTGTTAATCAAGTGATTTTTAGAAAGTGTAAAGACAGGACTCTAACTAGATACAAGTCAGCTCGAAAAATATAATGAAATAACAGATATTTCTCAAAGATTAAAAGTAACTCAAGTTGTTTAAGCAAATGACAAACTTTTATTCAACTTGATGATACCCCTCATCGCATCGATTTTAATATGGTTAAAGGGTATGAAAACTTTGTCTGGTCAAGATTGTTGAGGCCAGTTGTTTGCTAGGATTTGCGCTAGGGTTGCCACGGCGCGTTTACTTTGTGCGCTAGTTTATGTCCAACAATGTTTTTGTTATTGCATACTTTGCGGCTATTACGAGCATTTGAAGCTCTTTCAGCCAGAATTTGAAGTTGAAGTTGAAGTTGAAGTTTTATTGCACCAGAAGAAAACACGAGACCAAAACAGAAAACCAACTGGTATAACAAGAAGGACAAACAACAGAAAAAAACAAAGCTGATGAAAAAGCTTAAGCAAAACTGAAGAAAATTGTCGTCTTTTCTCTTTGCTCACGTTCTTTTTATGATTACGTTTGCCTGCCAAAGTTGGCAATTAGTGCCCTGGGGTGGGAAATAGTAGGAGTGTGGGAAATTGGAAGGGTGTGGAGAATGGGAGAGGAAAGCAATAACTATGCAGTAAATCTGACAGAGATTTTCCAACTCATGAGCAACGAAATCAATTCAAATCAAATAAGGCAGCGCATATATCACAGTCACAGACGGCAGCAGGTGAAAGTTTGACATACGCAGACACACACACACACACACAAACATACACATACTCATAAACGGAAACGGCATTTAGTTGTGCACACAAAGCGACTTCCGGGTTTCAGGAATTGCGGACTCTGCGGATGCGGATGCGGATGCGAAGAACCAAACGAAATGAAAAGCCCCAAACGAAAGTTGGACATGAGCCCGAACATTGGACCCAACTCAAAGGGAATGCGTTGCGACAGGCGTCGAGACAGCGCACAGACGTGCCACATAATGTGGCAGACAGTGCAAAGAAGAAGAAGACGATGAAGATGAACCAATCGAAAAGAGAAAGAGCAAAGATAAAGGAAAGAGAAGAAGCCACAGCAGAAAAGATGAAGACAAAGCCAGCTAAGGGTAGCTGGTAACTGTCAATTGCTGATTGCAACACTACACTACACTACAAAAATATCAAAGCTAAATACACAACAAAATTTCAGTCAAAAAAATTAATCAGAGTAAATTAATCGACTAAGAAATTACTTACCACATTTAAAAACAAAGAGCTCGTTTCATAAATGGTTACTATTATTTCTTATTTAGCAGTTTGTAATTTGTGTAAAGTTAAAACATGTATTTATTCATACAAAAATATATTATGGACAAAATCTCAGTGTGACCCAATCTTTTTCTGACTAATAAAATAAACGACAAACAAGTTTAGATTTTATACAAAATCTGGATATTTTTGAAGGTTGGTTTTTGATTTTTAAATGCCATTATTGAAAATAACTTAAGTTTGTCATGGTAATTAAAAGGCTTTACGATACCTAAAAGCTACAGAATTTATATATATATTATTCATTTCAGTTTTGTTGATAATTAGCCAAAAACTATACATGCGATATCAATAATCACTAGAGATTATAATGAGAATTGCTTTTAAAAACAACCGCTCAAAATATCGGTAAGCTTTTAATGAAAAAGAACAATTTTTCTGAACATGTTTTCAAAGTCTCAGTACATTTAAAGTTTGAAAAAAATAATAATTACTGGTTTATTTTATGCAACAAATAAATGCATTGAAAATATTACCTTTTGAATATTTATTCAATTTTAAAAATAATTTTATAATATTATCAGCTTTCTCAACAGTTTTAGGATGTAAGAAATTCTGAAAACACGCCCGAAACCTTTAAAATATTTTAGTCCTTAAAAATAATACGGAATGTCAATTATAACACATTTTTTTTCTATCTTTGCTACCTTTTATGTAAAAGATCTTCACTCAAGGTTTCCCAACTTTGTAGACTAGTTTAAGTTAAGGGCAGCATCATAGTCTCAAATCAGAATCAGCTTTTGAGAGATGTGAAGGGGTCAGTCAGCTCAAGGATTGCCGTTGAGCATAATTTATGCAAAACTAAATTTGCACTTTAAAATTATATGCAAGAGCTGGAAATATAGTTCGAGTTGGAGTTGAAGCTTGGAATTTGAATTTGAATTGGAACTGGAAGTGGAACTGAAAGTGGAAGTGGAACTGAAACTACTGTTCAATGTTCATCTTAGACAAATGCCAGCAATTAAATGGAACATGAAATTCTCTTGTAGACAGACAAAGTACTTGGCATTATTTATGGGTCTCGAGTAGTTACAGAATGCAGGCCAAAAGGAGAGAAAGAATGCGAGTTAATAATAGAGAGAGAGAGCGAGAGAGAAAGAGAGAGGGAAAGTAGGGAAAAAGAGAGTCTTAAGAACCATTCAGAATTACAATTAACGGTATACTCGAAACAGAGCAAACAAATTCTCCACAAAAACCGCTTGGGTCAACAGAAAATTTCATTGAAAACGCTTCGCTGCTTGAACTTTCGCTTTTTCCCCTTCCCTCCTCTCCTCACCCCACTCCACCACGCTTTTCCTTTGCCATTTGCCTTTGCCTTTGCTTACCATTTTCGATTTGCATTTTCCTGGGTTATCGCCATTGAAGCAAAGTAAACAAATTAAATAATGTTAATAACAAAATCTTGTTTTCAACATAAACAGCAAATATGCAAATGACTTCATAACATTGAAACATGCTGAGAGCGCAGCTTCTATACCAATTAAAGGGGATGAAGGGTAACACCAACTGGCATGGGGGTGGGAAAGAGGGGTAGAAGGGTAAAGCGCATTTTCCACCGATATGGATACGAATTTGATGTTGGACAAGACACGTGGCATGCCGCAACAGACTATGTAAATATCTACTCTCTATAGTACTGTCTATATACAGTCAAGAGGGAGATGCATACTTCATATTATTCGTTGTTAAATCAAAGCCAAAGTCTGTCACTCAATTTGCATAGATCTCTTGTTGTTTTTGCTATTGTTTTTGTTATTGTTGTTGAGGGTCCTGTCAAGGACAGTGTGCTGTTAGCTCAATCAGGCAGTCAATCCTTACACAATGCGAAAAGGTTTTAAAGTAGCTTTAAGATCAAATTGAATTAAGAGCTTGTTAGACTAATGCTATTTTATCGTCTATTAATTACATTAGGAATCATTTCAAAGGGTTTGGAGGTACAACAAAGGTTTAAATTAAGCTGTAGGAATCGACGGAACATTTTTGAAACTGTGTGAGAATTGAGAATCTCTAGTAAATTTGGGTTTGTTTTAGTTCATACTGTATTTGAAATCAAAAATATTTACTCAATTATTATAATATTATAACTAACTAAAACTCTTTGTCCTGTCTGACTGATCCACCGACTGACTGAGTCATCATCGTGGAGACATAATGAGAAGAGCTACGGGACTGAAATTTTAATAACAAATAAAAATTGTATGATATGTTTAATAGGTATAATAAAAAGAACTACAAAACAAAGACTACTTTTGAGATAATTTAGTTACATATTTCAAACGAAAGTTAGACATCTTTGGTTCATAATATTTTTATAAAATAATCAATTTAAGTACATATTTCATTTTTAAAAAAAAGTAATACAAAAAGAATTGTCAATTTGTCAATTACATTCAAAACCTCAACAATTTTAAGTATTTTATTTATTAATTGTAAAATATATATCTTATATTTATTATACTCTCCACATTTATTTATCACTTTACATATAACATTGTAGGAAAAATTTAATTACAAATCAAAAACAACATATAAAATGCATTCAATCGCTTGATGAACAACACTTAAATTTTTGACGTACTAACAATTTGCTTAGTTTACAGTATCAGAAGAGTTTAAGCTTAATCAATTGTTGTTTTACCCCTTCTCTGTGACGCCCATGTCAAGGGTATAAGCAGACTAAAAAATAAAAGATAGAACTCTGACAGCAACCCGCCTAACCATTATTTGGTGCACTTAAATCCCTTTCCACAGTAAATACCCAGTTGGATTAGAGACATCATCTCCGCATCATGATGGACTTAGTTTCTAACAGTTTTGTTTTTCCAAATGAATTGGACAATAACGATAGCCAGGTAGTAGTGGTCTCAATGGCTCGCATCATGGCCTAAATCTGTCAACCTCAATCAGTCTCAATCACACGCTTTAAGCCCTACATTCAATCGAGTGTATGGGTAAACCATTTGAGAATTATAAGATAAATTGCTTTAGTTGTGGTTGCATGTTTTTTATGTTACTTTTTTAGGATGTGGAAGGGATGTTATGATGCAGGATTGATGTATTTACTACGACTTAGATATACATAGATCCTTTAAGGATATCAACAGAAAGATGCGTAGTTCATATTATGTGTATTATATGTATCGTAATATATCGTATATAATCTTTTAAATTTACTTAGTTTTCTCTCAGTGCATAAATGCAGTTGCAATTGAATGAATTTCCGAGTGTTTTTGCTTTTGAGCAGCGACTATTCCAATTGCATATTTGCAAATAATTCGAATTGCATTTTGATATGTTCAAATCAAGTTTATACAGACAGAGAAATAGACGAATAAGGAGATAGTTAGAGAGAGAAAGAGAGAGAGAGAGATGGGGAGCGTAAAATAGCGGGCATTACATGCCATAATCCTTGATAGTCGGTATGTAGTACTTACAGGTGGACATGGGGGAAATTCGAAGGTTGAATAGAAGGTCCTTTCGTCCTTTGGGCTGTGAGTCCGGTTCCGCGTCAGTCAGTCAAGTGTAAAATTAAAAAATGTCAACAGGAAATTCTTTTGGCATCGCTTCAATTTTTCGCATTTTCTGTAAAGCATTTTTATCATTGTTGTTGCTGTTGTTTGTGCTGTTGTTACTGTTGTTGTTGTTGTTGTTGCTGTAGTTGCTGTTGTTGGGGCAACAACAATGGCCACAATTGCAGCCAAGTTTCTATAGCGTAGCTCACAATTAGCAGGCTCAAGTATTCAATGCGAGCCTTCTACTGCCTTTTTCCCCCTAATCACTCCCATTTCTCTCACTATCCTACACTGATAAAAAATAAATGGACTATATTAAAGGTAAAACAGAAAAGACATCCTAATTGTAAAAATTCTTGAAAAAAAAAAAAATTCTTATTATAAAGATTCTAAAAGACTAGACAACTAATCCTAAAATTAGATTAAAATCTCTTATTATTTTTATAAAAAAGCAATTCTTATGTTAGAAAAATAAAGATTTACCTAATAAGAAAAATTATTTTATACTTATTAAACCTTAAATAAATAAATCACAAATATCATAAGAAATTGTCAATTGTTTTTTCAGTGTACTATTTAAGCCATAAGCGTATTGCAGGTTTTTGGCCGTAATGGCAAAATCCCACGGCTCGCTGCCCAGGTAAAGGCATTGAGCCAAGCGAGTAAAAGGGAAGGGAAGGGAAGTGAGATAGAGAGGGAGCAAAGGTAGGGAGTTGGACAAAAAGCTACGTAGCAAATCTCGGCAATTTGTCAGGTTTTTTAGCCGCCATGACAAATAAATCGCAGGGAATCCCCCTTGACCAAACAGAGAGGGAGAGTAAGATGATAAGGAGGGGACAGGACTAAAGGAGAGTAGCAGGGACAGACAGCCTTCAACTAATGTCAAAATTCAATTCAAATTGACAATATTGGCTCAAAAAGGCAAATAAAAACAAATAAGAAATAATATTATGCAAATGGTGAAAGTAAAAGCAAACTGGACCAAAAAGGACACAAGAAGAACCCCGAGATAAATATTGAAGATGGTAGAGCCAAAGAGTAGACCACAAAAAACAAACAAACATATATGGGGGTAGGGAAAAGTATTGGGGATGATATTGGGTTGCCTTCTCTAGATTCTTGGGTGGTTTTTTTCTTTATACATACAGTTGCGGTCAAAAAAATAGTAGTGCGTGTGAGATAATCTAGAACGGTTTCACGGTTTTGCAGGTGAATCTCGGCTGATATTCGGTGTTTGGTGGACGTCTAACATATTGTCGAGATCCTCTGCCGCCATACAGAACAATTTTGGACTCATCTGACCACAAAATATTCCTCTATTTCTCAATGGGCCAATTCAAATGCATGCTCCTTAGCAAACCGTAACCGCTTTTGAAGATGTATTTTTTTTAAAAAAGGAACTTTTCTCGCGCTTCTGCCCATAAGATTATTTTTTCGCAAGCATCTGCGAACAGTTTCTACACTTTGGCTGATATGTAAGTCCTTTCTTATCCCGGTAGCAGGTGCAAACGGGTCGCGCTTTGAGTATCTCAAAACTTTTTTCTCCAGTCTTTCAGACATGGCACGGGGTCTTCCACGTTTATCTTCTTTTGGAGTGTATTTAATGGCATTTCTTATCATTGTTGGTGAGCATTTCACCAAATTTTGCACTTCTTTCTACGTTTTCCCATCGGAAATCAAGGTCATAATAAGGGCACGCTCCACAGGAGTACAATGCTTGCCACGCCCTATTTTAACAACTCTAAACAAATAAAACTTATTCAAATATATTGTAAATTATCCAATTACAAATATATCTACCAAATCAATTGCCTTTTTTGCTTAAATTACTTTATTTTTCACTTTTGACGAAGAACAATGCATCCACTACTATTATTTTGACTGCAAGAAATTTTGCATGGATCAGGATCACGAAATTGCGGAGAATCTCAGAAATGGAAGAAGCTTTTAAGTCTTAACGGTGCATTTCCATAAAAGCTTTTCCAACTCTATGATCTGACAAAAAAAGAAAATAAAAGCTCTAACTTACATACAAAATATCGAAGCTTAAAGTTCTGGTCTGGCGGCACTACTATTTTTTTGACCGCAGCTGTATATATTTTTTCATGTCTTGGAGTCTCACCCTCTGTGACTTTACATTCTTATCACATTACGTAACAGGCCGCAGACTTTGGCTCATATAACACCGAAAACAACAGGGTAGCATACATGCATACATGGGGTATATCCACTCTGGGGGGTGCCACTGGTGGAGGAGGTGGGGATTATTTTAGGGGGGTTGCGAATGCGGATACACGCATCAACATTCATTTAGTTGAATTCCCATTTCCTTTCCTTTATTTTTGTGTGCAAAATAGATGCGTTCGTCTGATAGCTCTGGCATTTTCCATTGTTTTCATACATTCTAATGTGATTCTTTAATTTTCCTATGATTTTAAAATGCAAATTTCTTGCAAATGGAAGGATGAAAGATAATCGATGGAGAAAATGTGGAGAAGGAGAAATAAAAGTGATTTTTAGTATGATAAAATGAAATTTCAAGTGGTGAAGAGAAATCTAAAAACAGATATAAAGAGCAAAATAACGCAAACTATCTCTGGTGACCCAAATATGGTATACTTTTGCAGACCCTGCATTTTAATTTTAACATATGTATGACAGGCTTATGATATAGTAGTCCGATTTTATATAAATCTGGTCAGATCTAATGTAACGCTACCAGAAACACACTCTATTAAGCAGCAAAACAGTTTTTCTGCCAAAAAGTTGTTTTTTAGCCGATCGTTCCTTTGGCAGCTATAAGATATAATGATCCTACCCAGTCAGTTCCGACATATGTACTGCGTTCAGCAACAAAGACAGACCTCCATTAAATCGTATACCGTTTAAAGCAAAAGAATTATTTATTAAATTAATTATATGTAAAATAATTTACTTATTTATAAATTATTTGTTTATCTAATTGATTTACAGTAAATAACTACTGAGAGTAAGAAAATAATATTTGAGATAGAAAAATTAGAGATACAATACTCGTTAAAAGTAAAAGTCATAGCTTACTGTAGGGAAATAAAATAAATATATACACATATAGTTATATTCATACATATATACAAAGAGATAGAATACAATTTATAGCTTCTCTTATCACTTAACTTATCCGACTATGTTTTATTCACTGCTTTTAAGCAACTTTCTCAGCTTTCCTTGTATGTTGCTTCTTACAGTTTTATTTCGGATTAACAGCTTTATTTAAGTATTACTTCTTTTCTTTTACAATTGCTGCCAAACTTCTCTAAATAGATTATATATTAGAAAGATTAGATTATATATTAGATAGATTAATATATTATTGTTTCTCTTAAAATCTTCTCGCTTCGTTCCCTTGTAACTTACTTCACAGTTCATTTTGAAGTCGTTTGATTATTGAGATTGTTTCTGGGTTTCTTATTCTAATTTCCCTCACTTTAACTTCTCCTTTAGCTTCTCTTCATTTGCTGGACACTCGGATATGGGCCTCTGGAGTGCATTTAACCCTCTTGTGTTTGTGTGTGTATTAGAGCTGTAATCCAGTGTTGTTCATAAAACATAAATGAATTCCTTTGCTCTACTGACAGCATGCGTCATAATTTTCAATTTGTATGCCCCAATATTAATATCGATTGTGGCAAGACAAAAGCGATGGACACTCAAAAGGGTGAGAGACAGAGAAAGAGAGAGAGAAAGAGAGAGAAAGGGAGAAAGGGAGACAGACAGCATAAACTTATCTCCAACCACAGCTAAAAAGGGGGAAACACATAACAATAAAATTTTTACGCCGACACGCGGGTAACCCTTTTCCTAAGCATAGAAGGGGAGGGGGTGTCTGATGAGGGAGTGGGGATTGGGGGGTTATAGGGTAGCAAAAAACAAGAACTACCCCATTCACGCGCCCCCTTTTTGGCCCTTGTCATTTTAGACACAATTTAAGTAAGCGTAAAACTGCAAATTGCTGCTGGACGAGTTATCTTCCTCCTTCCGCCTTTGGTAACCCCTCTTATTACCCCTTCTATTCCCATTCCCCTTGCCCCCACCATATTGAGCAGTGGCAAAAGCGACTTTAGAAAGGGAAGCGACACAATAAATTCAACTAGCACGCGTCTCGCACTGCAAATGCAACAAGGAACATGAAAGAAAAGTTTTTTTCGGCACCTCGAAGATTTAATACCCTTATACAGATACTGTAGCTTTATATATAAAAAAAACTATATGATGTATATTATATTTAAAAAAAACTATATACGATATAGAGGTCCAATTCAATTTACATTTTATCAGAATATTTGAAACATCAGTGTGACTTTAATTTGGATGCCTCAATGAAAACCCATATTTATTATACTTAAACTCGTTGATCTGGAGTATATACTAATATATATATACTTAAGGTATTTGGTTACACACTTTGTGACAGAACTTAAATACCCTTTAAAAGGATATACAAGCTCTGTTAAAGTGGAGTACCAACTTAAATTTGGATATTGTCTCATTGTCACGCTTTGCTCGACTCTTAGCATAATGAGATTACAACACGATATTAGCATGTAAGTAGGTTTAAGTAAATTTGAGTGCAAGTCAGCATCGATAAATGCGATTATCGATAAGTTACAGCAACATATTCCTTAGATGACAAGGACATTTAATCATATTTTTAAAATAAATACTTATTTCGTTGATTCGAGAGCTGAATGGGAAGCTAGATCTCAACTTATGAGAGCTGAAACTTTAAACAATTGTGGGAATGACAAATGGTTTGAAAGAAGGACTTTGACAAGGGGGAGTAAAAAGAGGAGGAGTTTTCATCTTGTAATCGCATTAGTTGCACATTTTATTGCCTGTTCGACAAGGTGCAGGATCTGTTGACATGTGAACGATGAGAGGAGAATTGTGAAAGCATTGCCAGACAAGTTGTAATTGCCGCCGCCAGATGTCGCTGCTGTACGCTCTATCACCTTAATGGCGCTAATAGGCTTAACTGTAGTCCTTTCCATTGTTACAAGCCACACAGATGGCAGAGGAGAAACAACAGAGACAGAAAGACATAGAGAGACAGAGAGAACAGAGGACAACAACTCAACTAATAGTCTTTAAATGACAGCACTTGTTTCCATTCCTTTCTTTTCCATTCCTTTCCTTTTCGTTTTGTCCTCTGGACTTCTAAACGAAACTTAAAGGAAATCACTGGACACTTGAGTGTCACTCGCTTTTGTTAGATACCAGCAAAGAAGCTTTACATCTATTAAATAATAGAAATGACATTAGAAAAACAGTGAAATAATTCAGAGACTTTAGGAAAATTATATTCAAAGTAATAACAAAATGTATTCAAATAAAAGAGTTTTTAAATATTTGGAATTGCTTTGCTACAAATTCGAGCTTATCAAATAATTTTCAATAACTTTAAATATATATTTCTTTTGCAGCAAACAGGAAAATGGAAATGACCCCATATAAAATAGATGCTATGAAAATAAACTTCAAAATACGAACAAAGTGAATCGTTTGATTTGAAGGTAAGTAATAATTCCTAATACTTGCTAGAAAATAATTTTAATTAAACATTTTTAGACCCTGTACTTTTAATAAAATAATTTTAATTAAACATTTTTACCTCCTGTACTCTAAGAAATGTAACTACAAAAGGGTCCATAAAGTTTGTTTAAAAAGAAATGCAAAAGGAGGCATGGCAGACCCCATAAAGTATATATATTCTTGATCAGCATCAACAGCCGAGTCCATATTGCCATGTTTGTCTGTCTGTTCAACCCTCTGTCCCATTTGTCTCATCAAGATCTTAGAGAATTTAAGAGCAAGAGACACCAAACTTGTATCTTGCATATATCATGTTTGTTATAAAATTTTGTTATAAATTTTTCGCTACTCCTTAAAAGTCTAAATACAAGACCACCCTTAAAGCTAGGGCCCTGACTTGTGGTTCACATGATAAACACTATAGTCCGACTCTGTACTGAAATTTTTTAATCGGACATTTGCAATTTTCATTCTGATCGTACAACAAATTCGGAAGTTATGCAACAAAAATGAAAAATAGAAAGTTACCATTTTATAAGGTCAACAGATTTCAAGCTTGCATAACTTTGACAAATCAAACCCGATTTTCATACGAAATGCGATTTTAGTTATGATTTGATCTGTAAATTGATTTTTCATTTAAATATAGTTCTTTTCAAAACCCGATTTTGTTTGCTGTAGGTTAGCACTTCACAGGGTGTACAGTACCCCTGTACCCCTGTTACCCTTCTCTTCAACTCCACTGGGAGAGAGAGACAATGAGCCAAACGGGGTGTGTGGGCGTGGCAGACACTCTACACTCTACACTCCTGTCCGCTGTTTGTGCAACAAAGCAAATTGCTGTAATCCATTTTGCAAGGCGCATCAGCTGCTGCTTTGTGCTTCTGCTTCTGGTTCTGGTTCTGCTTCATGCTGCATGTTGCAAGTTGCATGGGGCTTAAAGCTGATGGAACGGGGAGGTTGGGGCATGTGGCATGGCTGCCAAGTTGCAGCTTCTTCTCGTCGTGCTGTGTTTGTTATCAAATGAAATGGATTTTTATTAGATTTTGCTTGTAAAGAAGATTTAAATTTATTTCATGTTTTGTTCGCCTCTTTGTTTCCACATTTATTTTTAAGTTCTCCCAGTTTTTCTGCTCTCTTCACCCGTTTTTCCCCCTGTTTATTTATTCTCCTCACTTTTTTTTGTTGCTATTTTTTTTGCGACTCTTTCTTTATGTTTTTGTGTTTCGCTTTCAACCGCTTTGTGTTCAAGATTAATGAGTAAGCAGAATGAAATCCAAACAAGAACAGAAAAAAACAAAACGAGTTGAGTAACGGCATTTGAGCTAAATCTCCCCTTTTCTCCTTTCTCATTTCTCCTCTCTCTCTTCACCTTTCTCCTTACGTCTCTGAGACTCAAAGAGCATCGGCTTTTCCACATAGACAACTTGTTATTGGGGATAAACTTTTATTTGCACCAAAATGAATAAAAAGTTGACAGAGAAATACCCTCTAACATGGTTTGACCACACTGGTGTCCATAAAATTGTGTTCAAGTGTCTAGTTAACACTGGTGTCTCTTTAAGTGTGTTGGGATAACTTTTTATGTGCACACAATTTATTGGAAAGTGTCGCTTTAAAAAGATCTGGACACAGTGGCGTCTAAGAAATGTGTCTATTGGGAAACACTGGTGTCCCTTTCACAGTGGTGCCTAAACTACTGCATATACTTAGTAGACTTGCAAGCATTGAGGAACTCCTTGTTTCTCTACTGTATATACAGGGTATACTGGGTAACTGCATTTAACTCTGCAAATGCGTCGAGTTGATCATAATAATAAATAAATAAGGCCAACTGATGTTTTGATAGGGGAGATGGGCCAACTACTACTACGAGTATTAATAGAGTTTTGGACGCAACTCGGAAATTTACATAATCAAGAAATAATTATGCGGCAGCTGACGCAGTTTGCCACATGCCACATGCCACATGCCAAGTATCAGAGGCTTAATGGCCAGACATTGGGGCCCTGGAAATGGTGTAATGCCAAAAGTTGCCCGGGGTTCCAAACACAGTGCCACATGCGGCTCCAAGAAGAAGCCCCAAGCAGACAAACACACTCACACACACATACACACACACACTAATGGACAATTGACCCTCATCAGGCGGCAGCATGAGGTTACATTTGATGTTGTCCTTGTCAAAAGTGGTTGTGGCAGCCAAAGCAGCACCCAACCCACAAATGATGCCATTGTACATGACAATATGTGGTTGGCACCACACACACACACACATGCACAGACAGACAGACACTACACTATGGTGAAAAAGTCAGATATTATAAACTAAAAATTTAATTTATATTGATAATTTATGTATAGAAAGACTTGAATATAAAGCTGGACTATAGCAGAATTTATATTTCTTTTATAATTATTTTTTGAAATAGGAAACAGATTTAAATTGAAATCCCGACTTTAGTCGAGTTTATAATTATTTTTTTACCCTATAGAACTAATTTTGGATTAATTTCGAATCAAAATGCTAAGACTGGGTAAAATATATTTAAAATTTGATTTTGGGATGGTTTAGAAACTAAACTAAACTGTAGTTCAACATGACTGAAAAGAAACCTTCAGAAGTAATGTTCAACAGAACATATTTATATTTCGTTAGCTTTTTACAAAAATACAACTATAAATCAGCGGACGTTGATCGAGATTTAAGGATAGAGGGTAGTCCGTAAAAATTTAGAAACAAAAATACTGTTTAGACTATCTAGTGACTAGTTTTTGTTCCATAGTACACTTGGCTGCTTGAAGTTGAAGCTGATTTTTCAGGCAGTTTGGGGCGCTTTGCTTTCAAAGTAATTGCGCATATGAAGCTTTTGGTGGGGCAAGGTGTTGCTGTTGGGTGGTGCGTGTTGCACGAGATAGAGGAGGGGGTATTGTGGGGGAGGGGGTCTGGAAAAAGTGCAACAGCCGCTGTCAGTGAAAGGCAGCCATAAACATGCAAACTCAATTAAAACGATTTCTCATTAAGAGCATTCAGCGTCACACAGACGCCACTCATCGATATACTCTCCAGCCATCCCTCTCCCACTCTCTCTCTCCTCTCACTCGCTCTCTATCTCTCCCTCGACCTTGGCTGCTAAAGTAGAAAGAGGGGGGCTGTAGAGAGTAGAGACTGAGAACTGTTGTGTGTCTATAAACACTGTCAGATTTCATTAATTATCGATTGTAAAAGTCACCACCAGGTCTGGCCACATTGAACAGCGTTTTCCGGTGAATCCCCCTTCTTCATTCTACGCCCATGTCAGTCTCAGCTCTCAGCCTGCCAGTTGATAAATGCAAATGAAGCGCATGATTTACTTTGGAGAATGAAACACCGCACCACTTGAACGGCTGTCCAAACGAGACCATCCAGCTTGTCACTTGGTCGTGTCCATGTCACCAGTCACTAGTCACCAGTCACCAGTCACTAGTCACTAGTCGCCAGTTAACCAGAATTAGTGATCAGCTAAAACTGATAGAGCTGAACTTGTTAGATGTTAAACAGCCACCTTGAAACATATTCCACAACTATTTCTGTCTATACAAAGTTCCCTCATTACATCAAAACAACTTCCCTTCTCTGCAAATTAAGATATGGCTAAGATATGCTAGATTTAGCTTCAAAATAAAGTCGAACTTGCTTAAAAAATGGACAGATGTGGCTGCCAGTAAGGCTGAAATTTTCTTTAAGAAAGGCTACATTTGGCTTTCAAAAGGCAAAAGGCTATATTTTTTTTAAATAGGCTAAATTTGCCGTGAAAAAGGCTAGATTTGAAGTAAATCCCAGCATAAGATTGAAACCTCTTTACCTTCACCAAACAATTATAGTTTAACAAAAAAAGACTACTATTTCAATTGACTGCTCTTTTTAATATCTTGAGACGAAATATATACTAATGAACAAACTATATTTACTGTTTGTATATTGTCTTTGAATTTTAAGACTTTTATTTTTATTTTAAAGACTTGAGTTTTTCTAGATGATTGTTTTAAGTTCTAGTCATTTGGTATTAAAGTGATCTTTTGTTCTTATTTTGGTGAGCTATACCTTATCCAAACTCATCTTAAAGCTAGTGTATTGCATATATGTTATTCATGTAGAATCTATCACGAATCCCATCTGCATTTACTTCGCCACTCCACTATACAAATTGCAGCGCAAGTCAATTATTTTCAATATGTTGCAAATTGTATACTCTGTATATGTAGGGAAATTGTTGCTATAGTGGAATTAAAAACAACACACGATGTGTGTAGTAAAATATTGTTCAAACTGTACCAGAAATTGTGCATAGTTCATGGAACTAACGTCAAAGTTGATTGTAAAGTCAAAAAATGCTGGCAAACTAAATGAAAAACATGTCGTTGGCATGATGATGGTCGGCCATTTGATAGGAAATGTTTCAACCCTGCTCTTAACTGGTCCCCTCTTAACCAGCCTCCTTTTTTTCAGCCTCTGTTTACCTGCCTCCTAACCAATATTCCTGCCCAGTTTCTGATGCTCTTGTTTTACAATTTCCCTCTTTTCCTGCCTCATTTTTCCTGCCGCTCCATACATGTCCCCCCCTCTAAAATTGATAGCTGTACATGGGCGACTGATTGAGTTAGCGAATTGCCCAGCTGAAATCGAATCATAGGAAACCAGCGAGCCAGAATCAGGCGGGGAATAGCATGAGCAAATATAGTTGTATAAAGCACATACAGTGGCTAACAACTTATTTGAACAGACATGAAATATGTATACTCCAAATAAGTTTGTCAGTGAATCGGAATAGTTTGCAAATAATAAAGTAATCAAAATGAAATAATGTATATAGTAATTAATAAATAGTAAAAATATAATAGTTATAGTGAAAATAGTAAAAAGATAATAATAAATATATTATTCATTAATTAATGAAATTAATAATATTTATATGTTTTGTTTTATTTACTTCAATACTTTATTGCCAAAAGAGAAAACGAAATGCAAAAATTAAACAATCTTTGTACAAGACTAGAGCTATAAAAGTTATATTTTACTTTATTAATTTAAAAAATAACTATGGAAAATAATACATAATACAATTGAATTGTATTTTATATGCTACAGATATTATAATTGAATTAATACAAATATTTATTATTATACAATTGTTTTGCTCAAGCTTAAAACTTATGCAGAATCTCATGCTTGCACTGTGAGAACCATTTGGGAATTTTTAGGCGCAAAAACACAAAGTAGCTGTGACGCGAATTCATATTATTTAGTTAGTTAAATATACTTTATATAAATCAAATAAAACCGTCATTGTTAAAAGTTATCAAATTGCTTAAAAGAATAACAAAATTTACGGTAAATTGTGGTGGCCGAAATAAGCTTTGAGCCACTGTATACTATGTGGTGCAATTGTGGTGGTGGTAATGCTGCGCCGTGTGAAGCTATTGCGAATATGTGTATTATTTATTTAGCAAGTTTTATTTTGTTTTTGTCCATCAATTTGATGGCCACATGTTGCTGCTGCTGCTGCTGCTGTTGCTGTTGCTGCTGCTGCATGTTGCAAGCATTTTATGGTGCGGTTGTTCAAATTGCGTGCCCCACCCTCTACCCAATCATGGCTGGTGTCTTTGTGTCTAGGATATGCTTTTATAGTTGATTAAGGCATATCAAATGTCAAATGTCACTAAAGACGACGGCGATGTCTGTTGTAAAAACTAAACAAAAACCTGATGGGGAGGGCGATGGAGGGTCGTTTGGTTTTTATGGTGCGGTTGAGTGAACCTTTCTGCCACACACACACACACACACACACACACACACACACACACACATGCACACTTACATACAGGTGAATGTTGCAACCACTCAAACCACCAGCTTGGGGTAATAAAAAAAGAGAAAAAGCCGGAATGAAAGAAATACCGAAAGAAATACAGTTTATATGGCACACATCGAGCATTATGCCCCCTCTTCATCATTGCCCCTCCCCACCACCACCACCACCACCACCACACAGTCCTTCCCCTCTCTTGAACCCCCCTATAGTCTGTTGCATGCTCGCGGGGGCAACTCAATTGGCAATGACGCGACGCGTGATGTGGCAGCAAAGGACTCTGCGCTCCTCGCTTTACAGGAAACGGAAATTGAAGCATAAAATTGCCAAGTTGCAGCCACACCAAGTATCAACAACAGCAACAACAACAACAGCAGCGTTTCACAAGAATTGCAGAAACGGAAATAAGTTTGTTTAACGTTGAAATTGTGTATATTATCTTTTTTAGAATTCTCCTAAACATTATCCACATACCAAATGCTCCACGAAATGTTGCAAGTTGCAACTGTCAATTATAAAACGAGACATGAGAACGATATTGCGAAATTACTAAATTACTCAAGATACCATTACAAAAAGCTTAGCTCAAGTGCATTTAGCAGACAGCTCGACTAACCAAATATCCTGGACTATCCATTATTTATGTATTTATTTACAAAATTAGACAAAATATATAAGATTAACTTTAGACCATCAACTCTATGGTCAGTTTATAATTATGTACTCTCTTATAAGTTACAAAGCTTAAGGAACATAAAGATTCTAATAAAGTTTTCTGTAGTGGGAAGTTTCTCGAAATACTCGGGCTCTGATATTGTTATGACTTTTGCTATTGGCAAGGATATGTTTAGGTGTGATGTTGGAGTCACATTTACATATGGTTGCTGTTTTCCATATTTGCCCGATTATAATATTATAAATTTCCAATTCATTCTCTACTTGTTTCTCCTTGTTCCCTGCATTTTTATGTCCTACAGTAGAATTGTTGTACATAATAACCGTATTTTCGGTGTAATAATTGAAGAATTTAAACTGCCTCAGAAGTGGAATTTACAATCATAACTTTGCAAAACTTTAACCGATTTGAAAGCGAGCTATTTCTATTTTATGATTTGTCATCTGAAAGCCAATAAAACTAAATTTTCTGTAAATTGCTACAACAGTTCTTTTCCACGATGGAATGTTTGGGTTTATTGGGTTAACGGCTCACAACTTAAAGTGATGTAAAACGCAAGTGTTCGCAATTTTGTGAGTGTCTTAATAGAAAAGTAAAACAAATACATTGATTGAAACGTATATTAATCAATCAATATAAATAAAAGTAATTGGAATGCATACAAATTGAATTAAATTGTTAAATTCTTAAAAATAAAGCATTCAGCACAAAAGTATGCTACGATTTTTACACTGCAGACACATTTAAGACTTGACAATTTTAGTAGCAATTTAAGATTGTAACAATTTCAATTAAATTTCCTATGCGTCTTAGCTTCAATTCGAATTTTCGCAAGCGCCAAATGTCTAATAAAATAATAAATGTCAAATATGTGCTTAAAAATAAAATGAAAATAAACCAAAAAAAAAACGAAAAAGAAACATACAAACAAACAAACAAAAACGAAGCTAACAAGAAGCAAACATGAAATTAAATAAAAGCGCGCTTTCAGGCAGCTAGCTGAAAATTTTAATTATATTTGCAATTGCAATGCCATAAATTTTCAGTACACATACACAGACACACACATACGCACACAGCAGCCGCAAGTTTGCTTGGAAGTATGCAACAAACAGCGAAGCGGAGATTTGGGTGGGGAAGAAAGTAGAAGAAGAAAGGGAGAAGGGGAAGGGGCAGGGTATAAAGGTGAGACGAGGTGAATGTGGCTGACACTTACACTTTGCCACGGCCACGGCAAACCAAATATGTGGCAAGATATTTTAATATGACCAAAGGATGGGGGCCGAAAAGGCGGCAGCTTGGGAGTAGGGGCGTGGCCTAGACTAAAGAGCGCTTCGTGTTGTTGCTAAAAAGCAGGGGAAGAAAGGGAGAATGAAGGGTGGGAGAAGTGAGCCTGGAAAGTAAACCTTAAATTAAATTGCAATTTGTGGCTTAATTTATTTTTATCGCACACAGAGACTGAGATAGAAGAGCCAAGCACGAAAACCGACAAAAGTTAAAGCATACTTAGTGGCAACACACACACAGGCACAGAGACATACCCTCACACGCACGCACACACACACAGACACCTGCGGCTGCTTCCAATGTTTTTTTCTTGCTTTTTGGGTGTAATGCTATTATTGGAATTTTAATTTCCTATTTTAAAGCTGTCGAGAGGCGGCCAAGCACACAAATAAACTGCCTACAAGAGAGAGAGAGAGTGTGTCTCTGTGTGTCTCTATGTGTGTGTAGGTGTGTGGTTTGTGGCATGTGTGTGTGTCTGTGTGTTTTTGCGTGTGCCATGAGTGCTTCCTTCCGTTTGCAGAGCGCCTTTGTTTTTGGCTTTGTTTTGGTTTTACAAGTAGCTGCCACATCCTCTTCCACTTCCACATCCGTTTGTCCTTCCCCCATCCCATTCCACTGGCTCTTCCGCTTCCTCCTGCCACCTTTTAGCCCATTCCATTTCCTGTTTTTGAGGTCCCCTTCCTCTTTTTTGGTGTGCAATTTCACGCGAAGTTACAACGCATCAATCAAAGCGCTTACTCTGTGTGTGTCTCTCTAACTTTGTGTGAGTGTATGGACGCATGTGTGTGTGTGTGTGTGTAGTCGCAACAATTTGTGGGCCTCACTTTTACTCCACTCTTCCCTTTCTCTTACTACAAAGCGTCGCCAGAGTCAGCTAGTAAATGAAGCTTCCATCAAAAGGAAAGCTAGAAGAGCATTTAAGGATCTCAAAGAAAGAGAGAGAAAGAGAGCGAGAGAAAGAAAACAGGCAAATAAACATAGCTAAGAAGACTTTGTTGCTGATCTAGAATACATATACGGTCGTACTTGCTTATAGAAAATTTTTAATAGTGATGAAATTTAAAGGACAGATAAATAATATTGGAATAATATGGTATCTAATTAAAGTTCGTAGTTTCTTAAAAGATCATTGTATTCTTAATTATAGATAGATATACATAAGAAAAATTGCGGACTATTAAGCCTGTTTTTAATCCGAAACAATCTCGGAAGTTCGATAATCTTGGACTTTTTTAAATATTTGAAATATTTGTTTCAGTTTTATCCAGACTACATACTTACTTAAGAATTTAAGCTATGTTAAGATTAAGTACATATTGTAAAATTGATTTTTAGAATGATTGCAGATAGAGATTATATATATATAGATAATTTGAATCTATAAAAGTTATATAAAACTTATAGAAATATATAAAAAAACAAAATACAAGGAGTTCAGCCTACAAGCCGAATAGGAGCAGACAGCGGTTTTTGCTGACACATTTCTGCTGACCCGAGCAAATCTGAAGCTGAGAACTTTAGAAGGAACGATCAAGTGGTTCAATCAGGGGATTGCCATTGCCGAAGAACGTTCTATCGCAGAGGAACGGGCGGACATGCTGACGAACATACGATATACAATGAAACTGCTGCCAAACGGACAGACGGACATGGCTATATCGACTCAGCTCGTCGCCCTGATCAAGAATATATATACTTTATGGGGTCTGTGAGGCTTCCTTCAATGCGTTACACATTTCGTGACAAAATTATAATACCCTCTGCAAGGGTATAATAAGTTAACGGATGAACGGTAGATATTTCAGTGTCAAGTGGCAGGCAGTCACCGCAGGCACTGTTCAATGCGTGCTGGGGATACCAAAAACTTTGGCGTGAAAAGAGGAAGCATGCTTGGCAAACACACACACACACAGACACACACACACATATACACGCTGCTGAGGTTGTGGCAACCATGTGGACAATGCCGTTGACTGTGACACCTTTTGTGGCATATCAAACGGAACTATGCGGAACGAACACGTGAAAACACGCGGAGAGCAACAACATGCCAGGCACAATAACTTCATCTAGTGAATGAGCAAGGAAAAAGACAGAAACAGGGAGAGAGAGAGATGAGAGAGGAGAGAGAGAGAGTAGAAGTAAGAGGATGGAGGGCAGATGTTGGAGACTCAGTCAGACAAGGCACAGTGGCTCATTTAGCTTAAGTTTAATAAAAATTCCAATTATTCTAGTTCTAATAAATTTTAAAATAATTCTAAAATTCGAAATTTTAAATTTTACTGTCTTAAAATTTAATATACAATACATTTTGATCGACTTATTTAGCTGAATTTAGCTGAAATAAAAAGAACTATTTTTAATCATTCATAAATATTAATATCGATTTTAAATTTGTGCAGAATATTTAATAAAAAGGCATGAAAAAATGCTGCATCCCAAAAACTATCTAAAAATAGCAGTGATCAGTTTTGTGTTTTTATCAGAGACTATACCAATTATATTATATATTATATTTTTAAAATAACGACTTCAAGATAACAGAAATTTTTGATTTTAATAATTATATATTTCTGGGATCAAAATAAGAAATAGTTGTTATGTAAAATGTGTACTTTTGTAATGAAAATGGAATTCAGAAAATTATTTAAAATTTATTTTAAAGTTAAATTTTTTGCGTCGATTGATTTTTCATTACGGTTTAGTATCCTTGGCATTTAATACAGCGTAATAGTTTGTGAATGAATAGTTATCAACTAATTATAAACAAAATGGACATACAATTATGAACATACATGGTCAAATGGATTTACATACATATGTTTGTAACATTTTATTTTATTTATCTTAATTACAAAATGTATTAGCAAAATTATCTTAGTGGCAATCGTCCCACTGTGCGCCTTTTGGTGACGAGCAGAGTTTGAAAGATGCAAGGGGGAGTGGCTGTAAAAACAGGAGGACAACGGCTTTATATTTTGTAATTTGATGCCAAAGCTGAGCTAGAGGGGCAGAGGGAGTGGGAGTGGGAGAGGGGTGAAAAGGGGGACGGCAACGGGGGCATAATAGGCGTAAACCGGAAGTTAAGTGTAAAAATAACAATAAAGGTGTGCCTGTATGTGTGTATGTGTGTGTGTGTTGGTGTCTTGGTGCTGCTCTTGCAATTGTTGTATGCCCCTGTATTTGGTAGCCCCCCTGGATCCCCTCTTCCCCTTTAGACCCCACCCCTTTGGAAAGCAGCCGCCCTGCGTCTATGGCCCGCACTTTTGACTTTTCCTTTGCGTTGTTTGCTATTGAAATTTATACACAAGCTTTAGGTGTATATGTGTGTGTGTCTGTGTCTGTTGTTGTTGTGCTTGTATTGGTGTTTGCCTGTGCTTCGTTTAGGGTAAATGTCTCCCCAAGGATAATTCGGGCATGAAATTACAATCGAAGTGATGCAAAAGTGTTGGCGTCTTTTGTCTACCATTGTTGCGACCCGCAGCAACAACAACAGCAACTACAATAACAAGAACAACAACAACAACAATGCCCATTAAGTTGAGCAACAACAATAAGAACAACAACTGTAACAATAGCACAAAAAAAATGCATAGTCCTCTGCCTTTTTTTTAGGAGTTTCTCTATGAGTTTGCCATAGACAGAGACATTGAAGGAAGAGAAGTTGAGGGAGAAGTTTGGTTTAGACAGAGGAAAGTGAGGCGTTTGTCACGCCCACAGGTAAACAGCGTAACCACTCTCTCTCTCTCTTTCTGTCTCTCCCCCTCTCTCCCTTTCTCTTTCCCGCTCTAACACTGAGCTTAGATTCGCAGCTAGCGTGAAAAAATGCCGTAAATAAATACCATTCGTTGTTAAATTTGTTAAAACCGTTGCCGGTTTTTTCTAAACCCTTCCAAAAGGAAAAAAAGAAGGTTACGGTGAACCGCTGAATATGCTACAGCAGTTTGGTGAGTTTGGGAGTGGTTTTCTCTTTGGTCAAATATGTATCTTTGTTTCTGAGTTTAAAAGTGTTGTCAGGGCTTTGGATAGTCTGTTTAGCAATTCTCTAAGCGTTCCTCAAAAGTATATAGCTATAGTGTGGAAAATGCTTTATACCTATACAAAACACAGTATTATAATCAACACTTCTTTATATAAATAAATTTATGATTTAGGTTCATATTTAGGCGAAAACAAACCGCGAAATCAATCATAGAAGTATATTCATAACTATAAACCTTAGTTGAACTAGAACTCTTCCTTATGCAGCTTTGCTTTCTCCAATCTGCAAACTTAAGTTCATCTTGAAAATTAACAGTTATTTTGAATATTTCAAAAATGTAAAACTATAAAAAACAAAACAAGTGATATTGCCATTGAAAGATTTTCCCCAATTCTTTGTTTATTAGGCAATTTTGAAAATGTTTAAAAGCGGAAAGCTTTTCTCAAGCCAGAGAAATGAAGAAGGTAGTAAGATATTGGTAGAGCTATTTGCCGGGGGAAAAAATGCAATTTTGTTTCCGCTTTTTAATTTTTGCTTTATTGTGCGCAAGTTATGGCTTTTTTCCCTTACCTGTCTTACTCACAACAACAACAACAAGAATAGCAAGAACAACAACAATAGCTACCCCATTTGTTCCTGTTCCTTCTACTTTCCCTTCCCTTTCCTAAGACAGCTCTACATACAATTCCGTTGTGTTGTGTTCCCCGTCAACAATTTTGCACAGCACGACGTTTTTCCCCACACATTTTCCATGGTCTTGTGTGTGTGTGTTTGCTATTGTTGTTGTAGCTTTTTAATACATTTATTCGGTAATATTTCTCTGTTTTCATTTATTTTAGCATCACTTTCATACATCTATCTTGGCATAACATGCACGTTGCGGACCATTAAAGCAGTTCTTAACCCCGCGGGGGATCGATAAATGCTCCAACAAAAAAAATTGTCCTGATTGCTTTCCAACCGTAACTTGCTTATGCGAACTGTGCTGTTGATATATGATAGTGATTCGACAGTTTTGCGACTCATGTCGTAACTAACTACTATGTATGAGATATGGTAGAGACAAAAATCGGATACCCCTTGTCAGCGAGTGAGATATTGAAAGGAGTGCAAATCAAAATTGGAAAGGGGTAAGTTAAGCAAATCTTTCTCATAGTTGCAACTTTGTTTCCCTTGTATTCTCGGTCGATTATAGTAACTATATATTGACTGTTTTAGAAATATTCTAGAATTTGATTAAAAAGTCGGAGAAGACGTTGAATGTATTAGAATTCCACTCTTGTTGTTATAAAGATAACTTTGAGACTATATCCTGAAGGCATTAGTTTTAACCTCCTAATTGATTAATTAAATCAATAACAAAGTAAATAAATACACAAATAAATAAACAGATAAATAACTACATTTTTAAATATGTATGGTACATTAATTGATAGATAAATAAGGTTTATGTCAGAACTGCTTACAGTGTATCTTATTTAACTGTCATTTGCATTGCTCCTAATTTCAACTTTTAATCAGCAACCTCTTTCAACTATCTCAAAGTTAAATTGACAAGCTCTGCTCTTTACTATTACTTTGTACACTATTATTTATTATTGTTATTAAAAACAACTGAGCTCGAGATAGCCAAACATCTATTATATTGTTATTGTTATTGAACTCTCAAACCTCAGCTCAGCTGTATTATTTAAACTGCCTATACACTCTTGGAAATCTCCGAATTTCATTCCAATCTAATAACTATAAATATTTATTTCTAGTTTTATAAACAAACGTCTATAAATCGAACTCTCAACCTCATTGCTTAGCTGTCTGAATGTGATTTTCCCATTTTCGCATCTCGAACTTGTTTAACATTTTCTGAGAGCAATGTCCATTTGTGCAATGCATTCACGTTTTTAATATTTTCAGCAAATTCAAAACGTAAAGTTTAATGTCCGCTTTTGTGGGCTTTTGGAGGGCGTGGCAGTGACTCATCAATGGCACATGTGACCCACAGAAAGAACATGAGTCGAAAAATGCAACAGACGCAAACGATAATAAAAATAACACAAAAACCGAGTTACGATCTATTTCTCGGTTTTGCAAAAGACTCCCAGAAAATCCCCCAATACTATTCCACCCCCTCACTAACCCCCGCCACCACCACTGTTCTGTTTGAGCCTGAGTCACATGTGAGCGCAAGTTTTTGGTATGTATCCATATGTAGACAGTGTAGTATATTGAAAATCCCCTTTGGTCTACATTTTGGTTACCCCCTCTACAACTACCCCTACCAATAAAACACACACACACATAGAGAAATAAAGAAAGAAAGACAGAGAGAGAGAGAGAGAGTGAGCAAGTCTATAAAAATCCACAAATAAAATGTCATTTGGCTGAAACGTGACTGGCATCTACTTATAAACTAAATTAAGGATAACATTTGAAAAATTTGCACAAAATAAAATCAAGCTGAGAGGGGATACCAGATAGTCTAACCCTCATAGGCCAAGCGAACACGAACCGCGAACACGATGTCCTGAATGCATAAGTTCGACACAAAGTCGAGACAAGGAACCAACCAGCAACACAAAAAAATGGAAATAAAATGTACACAATAATTTAAATTGCTTTACAATGAAACCCAAAAAAAAAAGAAAATGTCAATAGAGCGCGCCGCGCTATTTGCTTTTCCTATTTATTCCGTACAGAGAACAACCCCAAGCCCCTAAAGCCCTAAGCCCTACCCCTACCTTAAATATAGGGCCCCCCATAGTCTTAGCCCTATCCATAGCCCATGATGGGTTCTTAGTATGCAAAGTGCCGCCTTTGCATTTCTATTTCATTCTTTTTCTCTGGCCACTGTTTTTGGGCCATTCTCCTTTTCATTTTTTTTTTTGTCATAGTCAAGAAGTGGATAATATAGTCGGGAGTCAAAGTGCCGAGTGTCTGTTCTTGTCTGAAGTCGCCATTCTCACTTCATGATGACCTCCCTCGTCCAATGGCAATGGACCACAGGCGCCAGCGTGTGAGTAATGAGGTCTGTCTGCCAAAATGCTGCCCTCTTTCCGACTCCTCTCTCTCTGTCCGTCTGTCTGTCGGTCGGTCTGTCTGTCTGTCTGACTGTCTGCCTTCTTGTCATCAGTCGCCTCGCGTATTCGTGTATGACAAGTAGCGAGTAATGTCATCAGTTTATAAGTTAAGTGACATCTTCAAAAACGGACAAGCTGTTGAATAGCAAATACCACAAGCTTAGCTGGGTGTTAGTTACTTTTCAATACTTACTCGCTGCATACTAAACGAGCAAGAACATTACTTTCACTATTTGTTACTCTCTCTTGTTTTTGTGCACATTTGTATTGTTGTTTGTTTTCAACAATTTGTAATTGTTTGTTATACTTAAATAGCTTATTAAGCATCCTTCTCGTTATATAGTTAGCGAGTGTTTAAGGTAACTTATAGGTAATAATAACACTTTTATATTTGTAAGCATTTTTATTCTTATAACAACTTAATAATATCTTTAGTCGTTGCAATGTGCTACTCGTTAGAGTACGAATTCACTACTCGTTCTTACTTAATACCTACAACTACAACAAACTATCTACCAATCGCTATAATCTATTGATAATTCTAAATGGGATCTATTAATTGAGCTCTTGAAATAGATTCACTCGTTCCTCGTTTGTTTTCCCAACACACTCGTTGCTTATTTAATTTGTAACTCTCTTTATACATGTATTTAGACTTGGAATAGGTTTTAGCTGTCTTGGCTTTTCCAAAGACTTACTCTTCAATCATTTCTCGCTATTTTGTCAATTTTCTATAGAGCACTGAGTAGACACAATTTGTGCAAATTTGTTATGCAATTGTGTCATGGAATTAAGAAAACGATTGTCAGCACATGAACAGAAATGGGATATCCTTGCTGGCGAATGTTTACTGTTGACTTTTTGAATATCAAGCCAGCAGGCGTTGCCAGACATATCCAAATTACAATGTGTGTGTGTGTGTGTGTGTGTGTGTGTGTGTTTGTCATAGTTGATACAATTGATGTAGTGTGTACACACAGAGGGACTGCAGTTTGGCATACATAAAGGGTCATGAACCGAGCCCGCACGAGTGACAACGAGAGAGAGTGAGAGAGAGAGAGGGGAAAACTAACGAGACAGCGAATGAGAGGCTTGGGCTTATCTTAAGACTTGTGAATGGTCGATTATTAGCTGCTGAGTCATCACATATGTGACCAGAGCATTTGTGGGTGACAGTGGGTGGTGCAATGGGTCAGAGATTTAACTCATCGCTCGTTACCACAGACACACACTTAGAGAGAGAGAGAGAGAGAGAGAGAGAGAGAGAGAGAGAGAGAGAGAGAGAGAGAGAGGGAGAGAGAGAGAATGAGAGCAAATCCAATCAAACAACATGGATGTTCACACGTACGCGTTGTGCTAAATATTTAAGAAGGATTGCAAAGTCAGAAGCATACAACTTAGTAGATATATCTCACATCCAGACACCATCGCACACCACCACACCACCACACCACCAAACAACGCACACATTTGCACTGCATTTAAAAAACATTTGCGGTTTTTATGCTTAATCATCATCATCAACAGGATGATCATGATGGTGTTTTGAAATTCCCAGCACGCTTGTATATATTAATAAAAATGCATTAGTTTACATTTATTTTGGACATAAAACGTGTTAAAGTAAGCAAACGTCCGGTCCGGTCTTTTCAACCACATCCCATGAAAAACGCCATAGAACCACCCAAAATGACGACCCACTGACAGTACAACTACAACCTTCTTCCCTCTACACTCTACACTCTCTCTGCACTCATTCTTTTTCTATCCAACTGTCTACTCATTTAAAGCTCTGGGACTTTTACTTTTACTCGGAACGTTTGAAAGCAAAATAATGTACATGACAAAAGCATCCCCAAGTCGAACCCTCCCATCCTCCCATCCTCCCATCCTTCCATCCTGCCACTCGGCTGGGACAGTGTAACTAGTGTCATGTGGCTAAAAATCACCCAAACCACCCACGCGACGACCTGTGTGCACTTTCTCTAGTTTCCCTCTCTCTATCACTCTCCATCTCTTTCTATCTCTCTTTAGCAACGGTGCTCGTAAATTTTAGATATTCGTAGCACGTGCAAATTATGTACAATAATAAAAAAAAGCAAGTACGATTGTGCTTAAAGCGGCTGCTAGGCTAGCAGATACCCTGCGTTTGAAGCGAAATTTTCAGAACATCCAAAAAAACATATTAAACTAGGCATTTGTAAAAGTTACAAGACTGTAAATTTCAAAGTTCTTTCGTTACGACTTCATAATTAAATCAATCTCTAGCATGTAATTTCTCCAAGTAAAGTTTTAGCTACTCTGCTTAAGAATTTTTGCAATCACTGGGTATGAAAACAAAGTGAAAGCAGGAAAGCAACAAAACAAAACGAAAGTCGAAATAAAAATGGGCACAAAAGCAGCATAAAAACTCATAGATAGAGATGTACTACAAGTACTACAACCTGAACCCAGACACGGCCGTACCGCTCACAAAAACAGGGTCGCAGACAAACTGAATGACAGACAGACAGATAGACAGACAGACAGACAGTCGGTTGAGAGGTGGGGTGTATTACGGGGATAAAGGGAGTGAGTAAGTTGCGGAACTTGTCTGGCTGTCTGACAAATACATAAACATGTCTGCGCCTAAAAGTCTGTTGCATTTTATATTTCGGCTAAAACTTTTGCCCCAATATTGATTTATTCCGCGAAATTCTTTCTTTAGCCTTCATTCATTTCCAAACAAACTTCAATCACACTGTAAATATTGTTGCTTAAGGTATTAAGTATGTATATGATTTTCAAGGTCTTGCTTGAAGCTGATTAAAGTAAATACATTATTCTGTGATGAATATATTCTGAAAAGTATTTAAAAGTCTTCTCCAATCTTTACTTAAATATACTATTTAAAACTCGTTGTCCCGACTGTTGACTGAGAGTCCTGCACAATATTTAGCTAGTTCGATCTTAGTCTATCTAGCTAACATTATAAGAGAGATTTCTATTTCTTAAAGTTGATTAACATATACACATTTTCCTCGGATTAATACTTGCTGAAGATTATTTATTATGTAAGAGAATCCTGCCCAATTGTTGGCTACTTCTATCTACAAAAGTTTATCGAATTAACATTATTATATGATGTTTCATTCTTCTCATTTTTGGAGTCTGCTTTAAGCTAAAAGAAATAATGGGATTTCTTTAAAAATAATAATAATAGTTTATATAAATAATTTAAATCGTAAATTCAGTTAATCGAGTTAACTTTATATTAAATAATAAACTTAACTCGATTAACTGAATTTACGATTTAAATTGTAAGACGTTTCCTAAACCATCTAACGAGCTTTGGAGTAACTAAGTTTTAAGCTTAAAGAAATGTTAAGCTATCTCTTATGACTTTTTATTTCTGATAAATTCCAAAGTTTGCTTACATATTTATTTGAATAATTTTGTTATCTGAAGGCTTACTATAATATTTTAAGCGTAATTTGAGTTTACAGAAGGTACGATTGATCTCTGATGAGTTCTTCTTAAGTTTATTAAGTAATTTTTCTTTTTTTTGATAATTTAGTTAACCAGAACTTTTCAAACACACTAAGGCCCATTTTTTCAATGTCTATAAAAGGTCTCAAACAACTATAATCTATGCTACACTAACGTAAAAGTTAAAGAAAATAATGTCAGATTTAAAGATATCTATCAAATGCAGCTACTTTATATTATATAATATATATATATATATATATAATTATATTAATAATATACAATAATCCTAAGTTTGGTTTAGCTTTTGTTATTATTGAACCGCTTATAAGGCAAGAATCCCAAGTCTCCTTCCCAGCTATTCTCAAGTTCCTCATAATCTTGAAATCTTGAAAACTTTAAATCATTAAGTTAGTCATTGTGGACAGAAAAGATGAAGTCAGGTAGGTAAGCTTGTGGGCTTTTTGGATGTGGGCCATCATTAAGAATTTAGCAGCATACTGAGTGGAACAAATTCAAAGTCTCCCCGAGGTGTCGCATAATATTTAACACCCGCTCAGTTCATGGTTATCGCTTATCATTAACAGCTTTGGCAACTCTGGCAACCCTCCCTGGCCTCCCTGGCCTCATTGAGTTGCAACCTCAGCAATACCCACAGCTGTCGGTCTACAATTTATAATTGCGCCCATATTTTCAACTTCCGTTTGCGTTTGTTTCACGTTTCATAACCATAACAAATTATCTCAGGTCATCAATTATGTCTGCGACACGGGCAACTCAAGAGCTTCTGTTTTTACTTTATATTTTATATATATATTTTGTACTTTTGTGTTTTTTTTTTTTACTTCTTTTTTTTTTTTGGTGAGCAACTTTTGGTGATGTTTTTATTGCTTTCATTATGATTTCATGTGGCGTGAGCACGTTCTGCATTGGATATGCTGCTAGCTCAGGGGAAGGGGGAGAGTATATTTCAAAAAAAAAAAAAAGGGGGGAAGGGAGGAAAAAGCCAAATAACTTTTCCGTATTGAGTCAACGCTGACGCCCATTTGTCTAATGGAATGCTTCAAGCACTTGACTTGACTTGACTCTTGGGTGTTAATAATGTTATCTTTTATTTATGCCAAGTTTCTCGCATTTCCCGCACGCTGTTTAAACTTTTGCGTTTTGAATGTAATTGCATTTTGTTTACCTTTTTGATGCCCTCTATAGAAAATTAAGAACTGGGGTTTGCTTGAACTATGCGAGAGTTATGTTACAGACAATAGAAGTAATCATTTTAGGTTACAAATTAACTTAGAACATATTTCTTATCTTTTTTTCAGTGTATTATATATTTCAACAACACTTTAAACTCGATTCGATAGCCAAAAGCTGTAAAATTGACAGTTAAAGAGTCATGAGACTTTAAACTTTCATAACCTTGTGAAATTTAGATCGACATTTATGCGGAATGTCATATGGATTAATCTAAATATATAATTAGTCCATTAAATTAAAAAAATACTTTTTTTTCAAATTATTTGAAAAACATATTTTTAAAATATTTGGAAAATCTCAAATTTGCACTTTTAAACAACTTCCGGTGCCCAAATTTGTATAGCCTTAAAAGTTTGACACATATATGTGCTTTAAGAAGTATTACAGCAATTATTTTCCCAAAAACTGTACAAGGATTTCAAAAGAACCTCGACACGATTTTTAAAAGTTTGCTTTTGTTTAAAACATCGATTGGCATTTGATGCTTAAATTGCACTTATAGGATATCTACAAGCCGCATAACTAAACACTTTTCAGGTGTTTTACAGAAGAACATCTAAAGTTTTGTTAAATTCTTGGCGCCTTGTATGCGTGCGCTTTTCCGGAAATGATAAACTTTTTGGATTGATAATAAATAATTCAGTTGTATTTCAATACATCAAGTAAATTAAAGAAGTTCACTTAGAAATTAGGCAAAATAAATAGGTGCTACTTTGGATTATAACATAACAGGTGTATGGGAGAGGAATTCTTTTCATCCTTTGTTTTCTTAGGTCCATTTTCCTTTAGGGTCTGTAGGTGTAGGAACCACCGCAGTTCTTGTAGCATAGATAACTGGGGCGAGTTCGCCATTTGCGACAATAGCGACGATAACAATTATTGGGATTGGGGGTAGGTGGACTTGGGGTAGGAGGAGAGGGAGTAGGAGGAGAAGGAGTAGGTGGTGAGGGAGTTGGTGGATAAGGTGTGGGTGGTTGTGGAGTTGGTGGCTCTGGAGTTGGTGGCTCTGGAGTTGGTGGTTCCGGAGTTGGTGGTTCCGGAGTTGGTGGCTCTGGAGTTGGTGGTTCCGGAGTTGGTGGCTCCGGAGTGGTGGCTCCGGAGTTGTTATACAATCATTGCCCACCGAACCAATAATGTCATTCAACAGATTTATATTAAGCAAACCATTCAAATTGGCATCCACCAGAGTAATCTCAGTATTGTCATTGCCTTCAATAACATTTTGTGGTCCAGCTGCAATTAAATATCAAGTTATAATAGTTGGAAATCGAAATTATATACTCAAACACTCACTCTCTAGATTATTTCCGATGCAGGTACTGCTGCTACCTCTAATAGAATTTGCCAGATTTAAATTGGCGAGCACATTAGCATCCAAGTTGACCACCTTGATAATTTTGTTGTTGTTGCCCATCACAATTTGTTTGGGACCAGCTATAAAAATGGATTAATTATCATTCAAATCCATCCCATTATCAGTTTCAACTTACTTTTCGCATTATTTCCTATAGCATTGCCGACATTACCACTAGGGGGACCGAAATTATGCGCAATGTCCATCAGATTGTTTCCCTTCTCATCGACCACATGAACAACATCATTTGGAGGGCCACCACTCCGACCAAGCCCTTAACTGTGTTAAGAGCCAAAACATTTAAGCCTAAAGGAATACTAGCATCGACTAAACTGAAGATGTTATTATTATCCCCTTTGACTACGTTTTTAGAGCCAGCTATTATACAAAAATAATGAATTTAGTATAAGCAATCGGTAAAGCTTAAAGTTACTTACTGTTTAGGTTGTTTCCAATAATGTTGCCAGCATTTAGAGATCCACCAGAGCTACCTCCAGAATTACCGTCGGAACCACCGCTTGAACCACCTCCGACCAAACCAGTTATTGAGTTAAGAGCATTCACATTTGCAAGTATTGGAATATTCGCATCAACAAGTTTTGTAATGCTATTGCCATTGCCCTTGATTACGTTTTGAGGACCAGCTATAACAAACAAAATAAAATATAAAATAAAATTGTTAAAGTTAACTATAACATTTTGAGCATAAAGTCACTTACATCTCAAGTTATTGCCAATTAAGTTACCGGCATTGAAAGATCCACCAGAGCCGCCAGAACTACCTCCAGAACTGCCTCCAGAGCTACCGTCTGAACCACCGCTTGAACCACCTCCGACCAAACCAGTTATTGAATTCAGAGCCAACACATTTGCAAGCACTGGAACATTCGCATCAACTCCCTTAAAAATGGTATTGCCACTGCCCTTAATAACGTTTTGAGGACCGCCTTTAAATAACAGAGAAGTAGTTATAAAATAAAAAATAATAGTTTGAAAAAGAAGTCGTTTACCTCTGAAGTTATTGCCAATTATGTTGCCAGCATTGAGAGATCCTCCAGAGCCGCCAGCACTACCTCCAGCACCTCCGGAACTACCGCTGGTACTACTGCTTGAACCACCGCTTGAACCACCTCCGACCAAACCAGTTATTGAGTTAAGAGCATTCACATTTGCAAGTATTGGAACATTCGCATCAACAAGTTTTGTAATGCTATTGCCATTGCCCTTAATTACGTTTTGAGGGCCCCCTATTATAAGAAAAAATTACTTAAGTAAAAAATAGTAGTTGGAAAAATAAAAAGTAACTAGCCTCTAAAGTTATTGCCAATTAAGTTGCCAGCATTGAGAGATCCTCCAGAGCCGCCAGCACTACCTCCGGAACTACCTCCAGAGCTTCCGCCGGAACTACCGCCGGTGCCACCTCCGACCAAACCAGTAACTGAGTTAAGGAGCAAAGCATTTGCGGCTATAGGAACATTTGCATCGACAAGCTTCACTATTTTATTGTTGTCCCCACTGATTACGTCTTTGGGACCCGCTGTTAAAAAAATAAAGTATTTAAGTAAAAAGCAGTCGATTTAACCAAAAGTTACTTACTTCGCAAGTTATTGCCAATTAAGTTTCCAGCATTGAAAGATCCACCAGAGCCGCCAGCACTACCGCCTGAACCACCGCTTGAGCCGCCGCTTGAACCACCGCTTGAACCACCACTTGAGCCACCTCCAACCAAACCAGTTATTGAGTTAAGAGCCAACACATTTGCAAGCACTGGAACATTCGCATCAACGCCCTTAAAAACGGTATTGCCACTGCCCTTAATTACGTTTTGAGGACCGCCTATAAAAAACAAAGTGAAATAGTTATGAAATAAAAAATAATAGTTTAAAAAAGAAGTCGTTTACCTTTGAAGCTATTGCCAATTAAGTTTCCAGCATTGAGAGATCCTCCAGAGCTTCCTGCACTACCGCCTGAACCACCGCTTGAACCACCGCTTGAACCACCAGTTGAGCCACCGCTTGAGCCACCTCCGACCAAACCAGTAACTGAGTTAAGGAGCAAAGCGTTTGCGCCTATAGGAACATTTGCATCGACAAGCTTCACTATTTTATTGTTGTCCCCACTGATTACGTCTTTGGGACCCGCTGTTAAAAAAATAAAATATTTAAGTAATAAGCAGTCGATTTAACCAAAAGTTACTTACTTCGCAAGTTATTTCCAATTAAGTTTCCAGCACTGAAAGAGCCGCCAGCACTACCTCCGGATTTACCTGCGGAACTACCGCTTGAACCACCGCTTGAACCACCTCCGACAAAACCAGTTATTGAGTTAAGAGCATTCACATTTGCAAGCACTGGAACATTAGCATCAACAAGCTTAGTAATGCTGTTGCCACTGCCCTTAATTACATTCTGAGGACCAGCTATTAAAGAAAAAATTATTAAAGTAAGAAATAATAGTTTGAAAAAAAAAAGTAACTAACCTCTGAAGTTATTGCCAATTAAGTTTCCAGCATTGAAAGATCCACCAGAGCCGCCAGCACTACCACCGGTACTGCCTCCAGAACTACCTCCAGAACTACCGCCGGTACCACCGCTTGAACCACCTCCGACCAAACCAGTTATTGAGTTAAGAGCCAACACATTTGCATTCACTGGAACATTTGCATCAACAAGCTTAGTAATGCTGTTGCCACTGCCCTTAATTACATTTTGAGGACCAGCTAATAAAGAAAGAATTTGTGTTAATAAGTAAAAGCTATGATTTAAAGAATGAACTTACTTATCATTTGATTTCCGATTAAGTTGCCAAATTGGCCCTGAGAGCCGGTTAGACCAGAAACTGTTCCGGAACCAATGCCAGAGTTACCACCAGTAACACCACCAGTAGCACCTTCAACGGTACCTACAACTTTATTTAGAGCGACAGCGTTAAGAGCAACAGGAACCTGAGCTGCAACAAGTTGTCCCAAGAAATTGTTGTTTCCATTAAGAATATTACTGGGACCAGCTAAAAAGTAACAAGTAACGAGTGATGTAATCGGAAGAGTAAAAGGAAGCAAGGAAAAACGTACTTTGGACATTATTGCCAATAGCGTTGCCAACCAAAGGAAGAGAACCGCTGGAACGCTTGAACGTGGGGGCGCCCTTCTTAAGTGGCACATCGGCATCTACTAAATTAGCAACTGCGTTGCCTTGCTCTGCAATCAAATAAAAGTTTAAATGAACTTAGGTCTTATTGTGCCGAGAACTTGTTACTTACGTGCTAGCTTGTTTGGGTATGTGGGTGCCGAGCGATCAAGAGCAGTCATCAAACCCATAATGACAACCTTTGCCACGCCCATATTTAGAAGACGCACTATCCAGCTATCCGGAGTTGCGGCACAGAATCCACTCTTATATCCATTTGAAATGGACGTCAGACTATCCATCAGCGAGACAATCAATGTGCTGAAACCGTTCACTTGCAATACGCTGATACCGGCATTCTTTTTATAATCCTTGGGTCCCACTGAAATGCAAAGTTTTGGTTAACAAAGTAAGCACTCGAGCACTTGTTACTTGTAAATTCCAACTCGTCACTCGTTAGTTCCGGACTGTCACTTTTTATTCTGATTTCGCTATTTTTTAGTCGTTACTCGTCACTCGACATTCGTTCGCTACTCCTTAGTCTTAACTTACAACCCGTTAGTCTCTACTTCTCAATTGTTCGTCCTAGATATTTGTTACTCTTACAGATCAATATCTATGCAATCTGCCACTTGTTATTTAGTCAACTAGTTCCATATCGTTACTCTTTAGTCCCATCACGTTACGTTTTAGATCTACTCTGCTCGCCGTTAATCTTTGTTATTAACAATCTTCGGCTATTAGTTTTTTAATCCTCGCCACGCTTAACTCATTGTTTTCCTCAAATCGTCACTCGTCACTCCCATCACGCTACGTTTTATATATAATTCGTCAGTCGTTACTCTTTAGTTTCTACTATTTAGTCATTGTTAGTCCCAAAGTAGCATTCGTAAATATATACTCGTTAGTCGTCCCTCGTCCCTCGTCACTCGTTACTCTCTACTTACTCTCAATTAAGTTCTGCACAATGTTCTGCGATTCTGTTGTGGATGCACCGCACATTTGCAACAATGAACTGCAAATGGCAGTGAGTTCCTTCAGATTTCTCGCCTGCAGGAACTCAATCATGCTGTCGCGATCTCCTTTGACATCATACGATTTAGGGCTCCCTTGAATGGCGGTACGAGTGCTGCGACTACCTTCAATGGCGGTATTTGCCTGTTTGAAGGTAGCTGTGCTCTTGATGATCTGAACTACCTGCTTTTGCGAGCACTCGATGTTGTTGAAGTTGCACAAGGCAAGGAAGGACTTAAGACTGAGGGTCAGAGTATTAGTATCCTTGGTATGTTTAATATTCTTGATGACACGATCACAGCTGGCATCAGAATTGCCTCCGATAAGGGCATCGATGATATGATCCATACCCAATTGGAGGAGAACTGCACCACTTTGTCGCTCCTGGGGTTCCATGTCCTGCAACGACTTGACCGTTGATTCTTGATGTGTAGTTAACTTGACACCTCTTGCTTGCATGCTGGCCAAAAGAAGATCGGCAAGATCCTTGGCAGCCAGGCGACCGATGTTGTTGCTGCGATTTGATGATGCTGTTGTTGCCACATTGGGTGATGTGGCACCTGTGGCCGGCTTTGCCTCATGTGGTATGAGGAAGCAGGTGGATAGCAAAAGAAAAAGCTGAAGTCGCCACATATTCCTATTCAAAACGAGCAGAGAGATCTCTTTTCCACTAAAAAACTTTCTTTTCCAACGAACGTAACTTGAGAGATTGATACAATTGCAGTTTCTGCAATGCGCTTTTATTGCCCATCGACAGAGTTTTTTTTATGCTGATTTTTTGCTGATTTTTATCAAGCGAATGCTGTGAGTAAATGCAATTCCGATTCTCGTCTCGTCTTGAATCTGCTGATAAGAGAAGCCAACAATATTTTTAGAGATAATCGTGTTGTGTTATGTACTATTGGCATGCCATAAACGTGCTCACAAATCGCTCAACATCATCGAGCGTTGTCAACACCAACGCTTCTTTCTTCATTACCTTTTCTTATTTTGATTAAAAAACAAAAATGTTTCATTTCTTTGATCTCAATTCACATTCTTCTGGCATGCTATGTTAATCTCTCTTTGTCAGATATACGATTGAAACTTAACAATCTTTTATGGAATGTGTCTGGGCTTAGATCTAATGAATCAAACTAATCTAATTTACTGACTATATTCAAGTTTTTCAAGTGAACATTTCAAATATTTGTTATCATAAATATAAAAAAGTTTGAATTTAGTATTAGTAACGAACGTACAGCTATGGGAAAGCTTAAGTTAGCTAAAAAGGTTGTATCCTATTGTTTCAGTAAATTCAGGGAGTTTTTAAAATAGATTACTAGAAAGTCAGATCCAATTATCCATATTCAGGAATCTTAAGCCCGACTTAAAATCTCCATACTATAATTTCTGCAAATCTAATATAAGTTAAACTGTAGAAATAAATATATATATATAAATATATATATAAATTCACAAATAACTTAAAATCTTTTCTGTATGTATTAATTGTAAAAATCCAATAAATATAATATTAGTTTTTTTGTAGAAATCCTGAAAGTCAGATAATAGGAGAAAGAAATTTAAGCATTACATTTTGATTAGGACTTTGTTAAAACTTACAATCTGCTCTCGAACCTATTCAAGTTTTGTTTATAGTGAAAGGGAACAACATATAACAAGCCTATGAGGAGAAAGGGAAAGAAAAGTGCAGTCATTACTAGCTAAAGGCTTAAAGTAATTCAGGATCATGTTCAAGCACTAATTTAGTTGCTAGAATAAAATTTTCATTCTATGTATACTATTAGAAAATAAAAAACAATGGGTATGAATTTATAGAAGCTATTTGAATTAAGAATTCAGTCACTATAAAAGTATCTTTATTTCAAAACTGCCACAATCAAAGAGTAGATGTAATCAACATCTTTTAAAATAATTCGTTTGTTTACAATCCAAAAGCTCACACCATTCTCAAATCAGATAAGCTCATATCTAATTGATCAACTTATTCATACTCATTTTACTTGGTTGAAGAAATAGCTTAAATTATTTCATAGCATATCAGTTTGCTCTTCATTCTTAAGCAATATATTCATTCATTCATCTTAAAGCTTACCCAAACACTATGTTAAGTATTCAGTCTTCCACTTATTGTAGCTGTACCCAATTTTTCAACTTTCTTTTTACCCCCATTAAGATGATAAAATTTTACAGCTGTTAGGCATCAGAAACAAAAGCTAGTGAAATTTGAAACTGTTGTTGACCCAGACCCAGAGTCAGAATCAAAGTCAGATATTATGGTAACATCATCAGACTGACAGGTGGCAATCTACAATTTGGTTGTGCACGTGTCTTGGGCTTTGTGTGGATAATTTGTTGGGGTACTATGTGATTTCCGCATAGAGATACCAGGCTGTGATCCAACTCAATTCGTCTATAAATGCACAAATTGTTGCGCATTGACAGCCAGTTAGAACCTTGACCTTAACAACTCAAAACTTGTAATACCCCCAAACTAATATAAAGTGATGTCTACTTTAACGAATGATCAACGTTTTGTGGTGCTTCTGCTCATTGGATTAGCTAGTGGTGCTTGGTTAAGTGTTGGCACCACTGCACAAACCTTTACCGCAGAGGATCGTGGTTCTATTTTAAAATTTATGGATGTTTTGATTAATTTTCTGGATGCTGATTTGGATAATGCCACCAGCACTGAGAACCCAAATATTAATGGCACTACAACTACAGACGATGTGGAAAGCACGACATTATCTAGTAATGCAACAACGGATAGCTCAGTCTCTGATTCAACTACAGATTCAAGTACCGAGAGCTCTACTGAAGCAACGAGTAATAATACAACAGATGCTACAGTCACGAGTAGCACCACAGACTCAACGATCACCACAGTTGCTCCTGTACGACAACGCATTTGCTTTAAGCGTGTCTGCTATAAGTTCATGAATGATAAAGGTTATATTGTATAGTAAATTGGCGAATAAAATCTTTACTTGTTTGTTTTAAAAGGCTACTCGTTATATTTTCAAATGCTTTTCCAGGCTGAAAATGTAGAGTAATTGATTTCTACTTAGGGAATATACATGCATGTATGTTGTAGTAACCACTCATTACATTAGGATTGTCTCGTTCGTTGATAGTGTGGCTGCTTTATGCTTAATTTTATTAAGGAAATACATCTTATAAAGTGTCTCGTTAGTTGATTTACTGCTAAGCTATCGCTTTTGTAATTAAAGGCAACTGAGTATATAGCTGCTTGTCATACTATTTTCACAGTTTTTTCTACTCGTCACTTAACTCCTACTTCTGAATATTAGCTACATTATCGTTAAAAGTTATCCACATAATATGAGTCTACTATCTCTTTTAGTTATCAATTTAAATCACTACTCGTCACAATTTAAACTTCACTTGTTGCAATTCTAGCTATAAAATCATAAACATTTACAAAACGTTTATTTGGCTTATAAAACTTGGCTCCAAAACTTGTTGGCTTGTTAGTTGTCCTCGTTAATGTATGCTTTATTGTGATTGACAGATTTGATGGACTGAGCCAATTTGTAAAACACAAGCTGCATTAAACACACACCCGCCCTCCACACACAACAATGGAAAGGAAAACAAACCGCAAAGTTTTCCCTCTGAAGTTTTGTTGCCAATCCCAGAACGAATTATTTCAATTAAAAGTTTTCGAGCTGAGTTCTTAATGCTGTCAACTTGGGCGTTTATGTGCGCAAGTCTTAATTGTGCCAAAAAATACGAGCTATAATTTTGTGTTCCAACAAGCAAAAAAAACCAACAAACACACACACATATGAATGTTTGAAAACACATCCACAAAACACTCGAAATTTTCGACCAGACAAAAACTGACAGACAAAGCCCATTGGCAAAAGCTTTGTGGCTTTTCATTGAGTCGCAAAACAAATGAAATTTAATTCGTTTAAAGATTTTTGGCATTTATTGTTCCGAAATAGTTGATGGCAATGTTGATGTGGCAGCTATCAAAGAGAATTCTATTCAAATGCCTCAAAAAAACCCATACTCTCAAATACTTACTCTCATTCAAATATGCAAGTACTGTCAAATGCTGCTTAGAAAGTATGAACAAATTTACTCCTCACAAAGCATAACGAGAAGGAAATCTTAAAAATGTATAAAATAAAAGATAAAATAGCTAACGAGTAACGAGTGGGAATATTGCAATAAGTTGATCATTTCCGACGAGTGATTAACAGTATTATTTAACAAGCTCGAACAAGTTTTAAGAATAAATTGAATTTCTATTATTATTATAAGTAGCAAAAAGTTAGCTCTACTAACCAGTAGCAAATAAATGGTTGCAATTATAGTAAACGAAACAAGAACTAACGAATAGCGGGCTTTACTTAGAAGTAGCTTATATAATTGATTAGTATTAATAACTTTGTTGAAAAAAACTTTCGTCAATAGGCTACTAAAAAGTTGACAACGAGTAACTATCAATTTTATTGCATGAAAAACTTTACAATTTTGTTAAAAAGAAACTTGAGTATTTTGATAAGAATAGTTTTGAATTTTTCTCTTTTCACATTTTCACATTTAGATTTCCCAAGTCATGGAACTTATTGGGCTTCGAGGTCACGTGTCTATGCTATTTAATTACTATCAGCTTATTGTTATTACCGTCCTCTATACGCGTCAACAACTTAACGAAGTTATCACACACAGTGCATCGGATTAGCCGACCGCCGCGTGAAGTACTTTAAATTAGTTTCGTTGCATAAACAAGGCGACAGTTTGGGGGGGGTGGGGGATGTACATTGTACATTGCTTTAAAGGGAAGCACGCGTCAAAAGAGACAACTCAACCCAGTCTCAGTCTAATATAAACTACCCCAAACCTCATGGCCACGTGTCAAGCAAGAGTGACATGAAATAAAGGGTAGGGAGACGATGTCAGACTGGAAAGAGAAAGAAGCGCATCAAAAAATATCCAATTACAATTTAATTAAGTTGATTTTAATGTATTCGTCTCCCAGGCTAGTTTACAATTATTATATTTGTCAACAACACACCCAAAAATTCGATGTCTCCAAAATTGAATGAAATATTTTCCTCTTCGTACTATTAAGCATAATTAATGGAAACTTTCTGTAGCATACTTTGCGGCGGCATCGAAAACTAAGAAGCAGCTAAGCGCACATTTAAATAGATTTAAATTAATTAATTTCATTATTAATAAAACCGAATATAATAATAATAAATATAATGTCTTTAATGTATTAAAAATATTTAAAGTTTGCTGTGCAATACTATAAACATATGATATTATTGAATGACACTCAATTAAATTGGCAAGCATACTGTTGCATACTTTCCAGCGGCACCTGAATGTACATTTTAAAGTATTAATTTAAATGTTGTCATATGCTTACAAATATTTACAAATTCCTAAATGTCGAACGTGACTAATTTTCGCATTGAAAGAGAAAAATCTCGTATCTCGCATGTGACTTTTTTCTGGTTTTTTCTTTTTGTCACGTGCAAACGAGATTTTTCCCTTTAAATGCGTACGATCATTACATTCTCTTCAATTCCATTTTTGACCGAAATTTTTCAAAGATCAAAGTATGCTAGACATATACATATTGAAATGTACACACATAGTAGATCAACAGTCTTCAGTCAGTATTCAGTCTCTGAACTTCAGACTATCAAACTATTCAAACTATTTCAAGGTTATAACAAATCTCGCATTTTATCAAAAAATTATATATATTTAAAAGTTTTCATTTAGTATTATTGCTACTATTTAACTGCATAGAAAATGTCTGAAGAACGCGATTGGATCAATGTTCGTGCCTTTTATTCGGACACGAAGTCGAAGAGGGCAAAGAAATTTGATGAATCCAGACTTAAGTATTGCAATCCTTCTGTTGATCTTGATAACTCGGGGAAGATGCAGCTTGATATTCTCCCTAATCAGGTTGATCCTGAAGAGGCGCAATTCGATAACCCTCACAAAGCTGATATATCCAAAAAAATGCAACTTGATAACCCAGATAAGCAGAGTGAATCTGGAAAATTACAACCCGATAGCAATGATAATCGTGATGATTCTGGAGAAGTACAACCCGATAGCGGTAATGGTAATTGTAATGATGTTGGTTCTGGCTCTGAAAGAATGCAACTCGTTGAGAATATACAAAAGCTCTCGTCAAAACTTGAGTGTATCCAAAATATGTTTCTTCCCCGTGAGTCACATTTTGAAATTCTGGAAATTACTTCAGCTCTCTTCGATGTTCTCATAGCGCCTCATAGTCAGTTGGCGGCCAAAGTTTTAAAGCTTAAAGAGGTGTTTGTTAAAAATACTAAAACACTGAAGGATATGAATACTCTAATGTTGGAGGGTAATCCATATTTAAAGCTTAATTGATAGCACTTTATCTTAAATCGTTAATTATGTTTTAAATTTATAAGCACACTATTTAATGAACGAAAAATAAGAATTGTTAAGTTGAATTTGGGTCACTCGTTTTTTTTATTAATTCTACGCTTATATTTTCCAAAGAAAATCTAGCCAGAAATTCAGTTTTCTTTTCAACTTTTGAACATTCCAATATTGAGAACTTGCCTAAGTAATTGTGATCCACATAACTGATAAGTTCTTAAAACATTTGATAATGTAGACAGACATGGCTGAATTTATGTATATACTTTATGGGGTCTGCCACGCCTCCTTCTGCCTGTTATGACAAATTTTTGACAAATTAAATAGACCCTTTTGTACTTTTTTTCAAGTGCAGGGTCTAACAGTTGTTATAATAATCGTTGAATTATGCATGCCAAAAATTATATACAATTCGTTTACATTCAAACATTTTATTATCATACTATTTAGACATTTTATACTAGATTTTCTTTTACCTTTAATAGAATCCATAAATAAATAAATTTAAACATATGCAATCTAATTTTGACATGCATAATTTAATGATTTAAAAACTATTATGTATTATTAAAATATATATTTTAGTTGCAAAAAGCTTTTCTTAACTCTCAAAATATATTCAAGAGAAGCAGCAGCAGAAGCAGGAGAAAAATGTATAAATATAGTATGTAAAAAAAGGGAAACAATAGCCTGGTATGGTGATTACACTTGTATGGTATGCACAGCATACTGTGCTGCAGATTGAGCATTTGAGATGAAATTTTATTTACGACTGAATGTCCTTGCCCGTACTTATACACGTCCTGTGACTGCTCGCATCCTTTTAGCGTTGCAAATTTAATCATTTCCAGTGTCGCTGCTGCGTTTTATGATGCCACGCGCTGTTCTCATTGTTGTTGCTGTCATTGTTGTTGTTGTTCTTGTCCGAAGGATTGCAGGACATAAGTACTTGGTAGATATGGATGGAGAGCATATAAAAAACGCGCCATTTTGCCACCAAATGAGCCTCATCATTATCGGGCAAACAACATCGATGAGTTGGCTGCTGATTTTTATGCGTTTTGTTGCAACACTTTTTCTTCTTCTTCTGCTTCTTCTTCTTCGTTTTGGGGCACAACTCGTTACTTTTCTTTTATGCCATCCCCGTTTAAATTTAACGAGAATGCCGCAACTTAACGACAACAACAGCTGCCACAGTGCCACACGTTCATTGTGGCACTTCCTGTTGTCCGCTTGCCACTTGCCACTTGCTGCGTAACTGTACATTTGCTGAACATCAAGTTTGTATGGCAAATGGTAAATGGGCAAATGGAATTTTGGTTAATTTGCATGCCTCAAGGCGCTTTGAAGTTGCGTCCAAGTTGCACTTGAGACAGACGCAACTTTTGGGCCAATTGTTTTTGGTCTGTGGCATTGCCAAGTGCCACTTGAAGCTGTGTGTGGCATGCAACCAACATTCCATCCATTCATTGCTTCTGGGCAAGGCCCAACAAAAGACTTAAGCAAAAAACTAACACTTCAACTATTACCACAAAAAAGAATTCAACATTCGATTAAAAATTAATCAAAATCGCATTAAATAATCGCTGATGCAATTCTCGTGTAATCGATGACACATCCTCTTGAGTCCTTCTCTCTTTTTTTTGTATTATTTGTTACAAGGATTACAAGCTGCAAATCCACTTGGCACATGACGCGCTGACTCCTCCTCACTCCCACCTCTCCCCACACCAAAACCATTGTGCAACGTGCAACACTCAACGTGCAACCATCGCATTGTTGTGTCGCTTCCCTGTTCACATTTTTTTTTGCTCCCGCTTCAATCTCATTGTTGTCAGTGGTTGAATTTGGCGAATTGTTTCCCTTTCTTTCATTCTTTCCATTCTTTACTTTATTTTTTTATTTTTTTGTTATTGTGCTCATCCTGCATTGTCCTTTACACGCTGCCTGTAACCTAATCCGCTTAGCTCTGGGCCAGCCCCGGCATCGATTGAACACTTGCAACACACACCGGGGCACTTGCCATCCTTGCAACACAAGTGCTTGATGAAGGAACGTTCGCTGATCAATTGATTGATCGATCGTCGGTTCCTCACAGCTGACGTTAAAATAGAAAGCAACCCAATGGAATATCCATGTGTTCTCCTAATAGGTTTCTTAAAGCCATACAACTTACTTTCCATCAGGCTGTTCTATTCAACATTATTCAATGGAATTATAGAGACTCGTTAATCGAAACTGGATACTCGCTACTTATAGTATTTTATTGCAATCGATATTTATACATGAATAGTAGCCCCCAAAATATTTACTGGTACTGAAACCGACAACTAGAAAAAATAGTAGTAGTAGAAATTGTAGTGAAAAAGTTCAAATAAATTCAATTGAATTAAAAGCAAAAGTGGAACTCAAATGTGAGCAACTACTTTTACTACTACAACTACTATACTACTACACATACCCTACTCATACCCTACTCATACTACTACTACTACTACTACTACTACTACTACTACTACTACTACTACTACTACTACTACTACTACTACTACTACTACTACTACTACTACTACTACTACTACTACTACTACTACTACTACTTTTACTACTACTACTTCTATACTACTAATACCCTACTAATACTCTACTCATACCCTAATCATACACTACTAATACCCTACTTATACCCTACACATACCCTACTCATACTCATGCAATTCTCATACTCTACTCACTACTACTACTTCTATACTACTAATACCCTACTAATACTCTACTCATACCCTAATCATACACTACTAATACCCTACTTATACCCTACACATACCCTACTCATACTCATGCAATTCTCATACTCTACTCACTACTACTACTGCTACTACTACTACTACTACTACTATAACTACTACTACTACTACTACTCCTACTACCTCTACTACTACTACTACTACTACTACTACTACTACTACTACTACTACTACTACTACTACTACTACTACTACTACTACTACTACTACTACTACTACTACTACTACTACTACTACTACTACTACTACTACTACTACTACTACTACTACTACTACTACTACTACTACTACTACTACTCGGTACTCTTTACTGCCTTCTCATGATTCGTCATTTTTAGGATACTCTTCACAAGTTACTCGCAATTTCTTAATCGATACTACTACTCCACTAGATATTTGTCACTCGGTTAAGCTACTCGCTACTCATTACTCTCTGCTCTTTTGGTTTTCATTTTTAGGATACTCTTCGTTAGTTAATTGCAATTTATTAATCGCTACTCAGCTCAAATTGTTTAACTTACTTCTCGCTTATTTCCCACTTTATACTTGTCGCTTATTTCCCACATCTTTTCACTTTTCATTAGTTACTCGTCACTCGTTATCCGCTTTTCGATATTTATGATATTTGGTAACCAGCCCAAACAATTTAATATTCTCTTTTTGCATTGCAACTGAAATGCTGGCAACGTGGTTAGCATTGTGAACATTGCATTCATTGTTTGCATGTTTGGCACTCGTCGGTCCCACGGCTAACGAATGTTCCATATCCGATTATCGGAAACGGAAGAGCACAGAACTGTGAAGTGCAGGCAAACACAACAACAATGTTGTTTGGTATCCGTTTTTGGTATTTGTTGTTGTGTGGTCCTAGCAAATAGTCGTTAAAGCCGCTTGGCAACTGATACCGAGTGCGATTGCAACTACGTCTTAATTTCGGCATTGGCATTACATAATCAACAGTGAAGCGGCTTTTGTTTTGTCTTAGTTCTTAGTTCCATGTGCTTCCTCTCCCTCTCCCTCTCACTCTCTCTGTGTTTTCCTTTTCTTTTTTTTATGGCCCAACAAAGGAAAAGCCGAACCCCAGAAGGTAATCGTATAGTAATAGAACCACAAAGCAATGCCGAAAAGTTCGCTTGAAAAATGCCACGCGGTAATGACAAATATTGACATTTCGTTTCAACTCAACAGAGAGAGAGAAGTGTACGACAAGTAAAACAGAGAGAGAGTGAGAGAGTGTGAGTGAGAATTTGAGCCCTGCTTTTGGTTCTATAGGTAACCTTATACCATTTTTAGGCAACATTCACAAGTATTTCACAATAAAGCCTCGCATTGTCTCGCCCTTCTCTCCCCAACAATAAACGGGACAATATGCTAGCTATTCGGTGGGATTGTAGTTAAGAACCCCTGTGATGTGGGTGGAGGAGGAGGGAGTTTTCGATAAAAAAAAAAAGATGAGAAAAAAAAAACTATCCGATTACTTAGCCAGCATTTCACACGGTACTTCTCTCTAATATGCTCGATATCTCTTCTTATCATTTCCTGAATTTATTTGATAATTGAGGGCTGGTCAACTGGTCAGCTAATAAGTAGTTTATATGCCCAAATTTTTAAAATATTACGAAATTTAAGGAAATTCGAGACTTTTCGGAAACGATGCGGGAAATTTGAAAATATAATATGTTAATTTTCATTATATTTAAATATGGTTTTGGATTTATTTTATTACTTAGCTAAAGTTCTATTTTCTAGCACTTTATTGTAATTTCTCAATCTCTGTTTCTAAAATAACAATCAAGTAGAGCAAGAGAATAAACATTAAGGTGTTTTGTTAGATTGCTTAATTAATAAAGAGTATCGTCGTAAACATCTTACACGCAATTTACTCGCAACAATTCTCAGCAAATCAGTTTTTATGACCTACTATATTTGTTTTTCGTTTTTTTTTTTATGAAGGTTGCACAGAAATAACCCTAAAGTTTTTATAGCCAGGTAGATAGATGTTTGTTGGCTGCCCACGGGAGTGTGGAACTCTTTTAAAGTAGCAAAGGATTTTGATTTTTAAGGATGAACATGAGTACAACAAAGAGAAATAGAAAAGAGTAAGTGATGTTAAGATAAAAAACAATAAAGTGAAGTCAAGAAAAGTTAAGAAATAAACCGAAAAGTAAAAATGCAGTAAGCTACAGTGGAGCAAGCTCGACAGACGGACCGACGGACATCGCTATATCGTCTCGGCTGTTGATGCTGATCAAGAATATATATACTTTATGGGGTCTGCCACGCCTCCTTCTGCCTGTTACGCACATTTTTTTTTGCACAAACTTAATAGACCCATTTGTACTTTTTAAAGTACTGGGTCTAAAACACACAGAGATGAGCAAAATGAACAATATTTAAACACTATTATAAATATATTTTCCGGATCAGTAAGTTTCTTTATCAAGTTCAATAACAGAATAAAACTGTTATAAGTAACTTTTAATAAAAGGATTTGAAATAACACTTGATCTATATTTTGATCAAGTTAAGCTTAGTAATTCTATATAAGTACTTTAACTTTCAGCTTAGAATATCGTATATATCTAGGATAAACTAGGATACAATAAAAAAAATATATCCACTTGCCTTGAAAAGTGAAAAGCTATATCAAATAAAACATATTATTATTTTAAAGTTTAAGTTTAGGATGGAAAGAAAAGAAACCACATAATTAGCCATTATATAGGATGATTTAATGAATAAATCTCAGTTTAATATACACTTTATTGAAAACTCAATTGATTACAGCTTAAAATTAAATAAATATTCTAAAGAATGTAATAATTATAAAGGATAAAACACAGAATATACTTAGCTTTTAAAACTGTATGAAAATTTGCCTCCAATTATCACACTCAGATATGCAAATCTTCTTAAGTATGTGATAATTATATATGATAATTTGCAGAGTATCCTAATCGTTTGGATCTGTTATGGCATTTAATATTTCTCATTACCTGCTGCATCCGTAAACAAAAGGATAATAAATTGTTAACGAAGAGTTAATGTCTCCAGTCCATTGAACCTTTTGTTATCCACAGCTGAACTTAAGTCAGCTCAACTCGATGCGAATTGAGTCGACTCGACTTTGGTGGCAACTAATCAATAAATTGTTCAATAAATTAGCAAAGTGTGAAGGACTAGCAAGGACATTCACATAATATTCTAATTAAGCTGGCAGCATGGCCAAATGAACGGGTTATTTCTGCTTGCACAACCGCAAACATCCTGCTGTGTCGCACAAACGCACACCAACACCGACACCAACACCGACACCTACACCTACACCTCACACATACAAACACACGAGCACAGGCAACACCTGAGCCTGTAGCCAGGTCGCATGTCCTTACGGTCCTGACTGTGCTGGACACACTCATTATGCCATGTGGTCAAACACAAAGTATGTCTGCATGCGGTGCGGCTTAACAATGTTGCTTTGAAGCAGAGCACACACACCACACACACTTATACACACACACCCACATAGATACACCACACACACCTACATAATCTCTCCACAAGCAAGATCGCTATAGACGAGCGAGCTCGACAGTGAGATACTCTCTAAAATAAAATAAATAAAACGAATAATAATATATATAAAAGTATATTTCAGATATATTAAGAAACAAAAAGTTGTTCATACTAAATGTTGTTTCTTACCGATCCGTCCTATGGCAGCTATATAATATAGTAGCCCGATTTGCACCAAATTTAATCAGTCTATTTAAAACTATACCAACCAAACAATGTGTGAGTTTGGTTAAAATATCTTAAGAAACAAAAAAGTTGTTCATACTGAATGTTGATTTCTAGCCGATCGTTCCTATAGCAGCTATAAGATATGGTGATCCGATCTGGTCAGTTCCGACAAAGAGGGAGCCATACTAAGTTTCATCAAGAGATCCTTAAAAAGAAAGACTATTTTGCGTAGAAGCAGACATACAGACGGACTAGGCTATATCGGCTCAGCTTGTCCTGATCAAGAATATATATTTAGTTTATGAGATCTGTGAGGACTTCTTTAATGCGTTACAAATTTCGTGACGAAATTATTATTTCAAAATAATGAAAATAAACCAGGTTAAATATAATCCAAGTAGTTAAAGTATTGACTCGGAGATGCCTTCATCTGCCTGTTACATAAGCAGTCGCAAACTTATCAATCTCCAGTGTTCTTTTCTTACCGAAAATAAAAAAAAAATTGTAACAAAATAATTTTGCTCTGCACCGAGTTAAAAAAAAAAAAAGGACGAGCTCCGAGCTCCGAGCACTGAGCACTGAGCTCCGAGTGTTCGTGTTTGTGGGCAAATTTAAGGCTTCAGGTCTGGTCAGAACTGGGCCTTTGTTCGGGCAATGTGTGGATAATGCGCCGCCATTAAACGCATTATAAGGCTGCAGTAAGAGAGCTGCAGGAGTTGAGGGGGGACCGAGAGTGGGGTAAGAAGTGGGAGGTAACATACTGTGCCTGGGATTTCTGTTATAATTATTAGCTTTTCGGGTAGTCGAGGCGACGACTCGTCTAGATTACATACACATCTCCCTTGTCCCGCTCTCTCTCTCTTTCTCTCTAGCTTTGTTGTGGTCAACTTCCTTCCCAATCTTCCATCTCTTTCCACATTTCATATGCTCTTTCAGGCCACACTTGATAGACTCAGAAGCCAAAAGCGAGCACAAAAAATTAATTCTACAAATTGGCTTAAATTAAACTTAAACTTATGCGTTTAAATGGTATGCAACTTAAAATCCGTATTAGAATTTAGGTAAGTTCTTAAATTTAGTGAGAAGGAATCTTGAAACAATTTAAGCAACATAAATTGTTATTAAGTAAAAACTTTTAAATACTTTACTTTACTAGTTAAAAGATAATTGAAATGTTAACTGAAATAAAACGGAATCCGAGAACAATTTTAAAAACATAAACCAATAGTTAAATAAATACTTCATAAATACTAAATCAAACTTAAAAAGTTTGCAATTTATAATGAAAACTAAAAGATAAATGAAATTTAAGCTTAAATGAGATGTAATCTTAAAACAATTTTAGCTATAGATTTTAATATTTAAAATGCAAATTAAAATACAATTAAAATCTTTTAACTAGCAATAATCTTTAAATAGTCTTTAATATAAATACAGTTTTAAAAAAATTTCAAAAGATTTCCATAAAAGACAAACAAATTAAAACATAAATTAAGTAAGATATATAGTGTAAAGCTTCAATATTTTGGACAGAAATGTGGAGTGGAAATGAGGAACATTTTTTACAGCAGTGGCGATCGAATATAGTCATCCGATTTTGACAAAATTATATTTTAACAGTCGATAAAAACACGGTTTAAAACTTAAAATAGCATTTGAAAATTAGCAAACTTTAATTAATATCAATTTTCCAAAAAGTATCCAAATAAATTCCATTTGAAATGGTATATTTTGTAAAAGGTATCGATCTTTCCATTCTATCTCCAATTGATCTTTAAAAATTCTTATGTAGTTTTAAGATTGTAAGCAGTTGTATTAATTTGTTAAATATAAGCATTATAACATATTTAACAAATTTAATGCCTTTATCGACATGTTTTTTCAGCTTCAGGTCAGTACAATTATACCCCTGGGTGGAAAAATGCACACACTGAACTGAACTGAACTGAACAGTGTGTTCTATTATTTTAATTTGAATTCAGTTTCACTTTTGATCGGGGCGATTTCACTTTTTCACTCTCGTGGGGGGCGGGGACGAAAAGCGAAAGTGAAACAACGAAAATAAACTACGTGTGTGTGTGTGTGGCAGGACATTCGCATCCTTGTCACGTGTGTGTGGTGTGTGTGTGTGTGTGAGTAGTACTGTTATAAATACTCCCAAATGGGGAATGTCACCGGGTTTTGGGTTTTTGGGTTTGGTTTTGTGGGTCTGGTCGCATTGTTTGTGTTTTTGCGACTGGTTCTCAAATTGCACAACAACAACAACAAACAAAAGACAAGCATGGACATGAATGCGCCTAGGAAAAGCAAACAAACAAAAGTTGCAGAAAGAGCACCCGGGTATTAGTTGCCACACAACCTTGCCACACGGCTGATGTTGCTGCCTCTCCACTCCTCTCCTCTCGTTACCACTCCTCTCCTCGTCTCTCTCGTCTCGTCTCGCGTTATCAAAATGTTAATTAAGGGTTTCGCAGTTTATGGAAAATGTCAACGGCGGGAAATGCGAGACGCACACACATTGCCAAGGCTACTGACCTTACTCTCCCCACCCCCTCTCTCTCTCTCTCTCTCTGTATTTAATCCCCTACTCCTCCCCCTCTTCCGACCCCTGCCCCACTCAGCATCAGTCACAACACCTTGGCTTAAACCACCGCCCGCGGCGACAAGGCCATAATTAGCTGCGGCCAACACTAATTGTCCTTTACCTAAGCATCTGCTCTAACTGCACAAATTGGCATTGTGATTCCATTTGGCATATATATATATACATATATATAAATCTATTGATGTGTGTTTGTGTGTGTGTGTGTGTGTCGGCTTACAGTTGCCACATTACACCAAGTTACCAGGTTACATGACACATTATTCAACGCATTGATTTGTTTCAACTGTAAATACAACTTTACCCAGAGCAAAAATGATCTGTAATTTAAATTGAATTTGTTTTTGTTACATTTAGATAGATATGAACATAAATAATATAAATAAATAGCTATCAAATTAGGAAATATGTCTCATTCAATTAAATATAAGTATAATTTGTATAAATATATTTATTTTAATATACTAGTATTCTATTTAAAGATACATATGTATATTCCATTTGATGAGTTAATACATATATTTTGTTTATAAGCGACCATTTCCATAGTTAATAATAAATTACTACTTTCTTTTTATTTAGCTAAAAGTTTTATTTTATTTTCAAATCTTCAATTTTATTTTAAATTATATACAATTATATTTTTAGTTTTAATTAAGATATTCATGCATTTTAAATTTAATTCTATTTCGTATTAAATATGAAAACTACACATTTTTTATAAATGCAATATAAATTTAAAGATTTAACTTAAATTGAAATATATTTTTATATTTAACTCACAGATTTCGTGTCTGGTATCGTTGCATAGAATCTGACCGAATTTGAGTAGAATTTAACTTCTTTATTATAAACCTTTATCAATCATTTTGCAATATAATTCATTATAGTAATGACTATCAGTCTGATGTTTTTAGTTTCCTTTTTAATGATAATGCGACATCTAATAAAAGCACTCACTGTGCTGATTAGATTAATAGCAACATATCTAAAGTTATCATGAGTTTGCTTACAGTTCTATTAATTGACAATGCCAATCTATTTTTCCCCGTTAAACTTTCTTCAATCCCCTTTAAATACCACCCCCCTTCCCACCTCCACAGACTGGTCGTTAATCCAAAAACTTTAGGCACAATATTCGAATTGAATCAATTAAAGGCGAGGCAGGAAATGAGCCCGGGTTACAAAAAGGGTCTTACGGTCAGTTCAACCCCAGGAGCTATAGATTAATAACGCCCACAACAACAACAACAAACAGAAACAACAACAACAATAAACAGTGACAACAACAACAATAGTTTTAGTGAATTTAATTAGAAACTAGTCGAAAAATGTGAATAGATCGTTTGCCATTTTACGCATTATGTGGCAAATATTTTAAGGACAAAGGGTGAGTGTCAATGCGACAAAGGAGAGAGAGAGTGAAAGAGAGAGATAGAGAGATAGGAAAGGGGATGTCAAAGGTCACGCGTGCGCTGTGTTGACCACCCGTCGTGACCGAGAAATTGCGAATTTTAAGTGTATTTCAAAACAAATGGACACGAGCCAAAAACAACAGCAAAAACAAAAACGAGAAAAGGTCAAAGGTCGTGGGTAACGGTGCATTCCAGTTAACCAGTCAAATGTCCAGTTGCATTTACAGTTACAGGAAATTCATAGGGCTGAACCACTGAAATACAAATCAAATGAAAATTAAGTCGCACAGTTTTTAATTTTGCGGTCAAAAGTCCGGAAGTCCGGATGCGAACACGGATGTGGATGTGAATGTGAATGTGAGTGTGAGTGTGCTACGAATATGTGTTGTGAATGCTTTGAATGCTGCGGTCATGTCATGTGGGTACAGCTGAGAGGAGTTGGAGACGATTTTAACCCCTCAGCTAATTAAAGGTCAACTCTCAAATAACATTTTGCACATTTAGCAAACATGTCAGGGTTTAATGAGACCTCATTTAAAGACCCGTCAGGTTGCTTAGGGTTCAAGTTCAAACAACGGAAATAGACAGACAGACAGACAGAGAAATTGAAAAGAGAATATAGAAAGAAAGAAAGTGAGTAAGAGTCTGAAATAAGTCTAACAAAAGAGTTTCAATGTTCAACTGATAATTATCAGATTATATCAGATTGTAATCGTGACATTTCTCAGGATCTCTTGAAACTGATTAGCTCGAAAGCTAGATTAACTAGAAAAGACTCTAATAGCCTCTTTACACTACGAAATTTAAATTTTTTATTTCGTTTTTACACATTCCTTTTCATTATTAATACGTTATATGTAAATTTGTGGGGAATATAACAATAGTAGCTAAAGATTCCTAATATTCAGTTTCGTTTGATAAAGCTGGAAATTTGGATAAGATAGAATTGAACTTAGTTTTGATCATTATTTGATCTATTAACTAATTCTACGTTTAAGGAATAAGGATAAGTTTATTTTCCGACATTTTTTTTTCAAAATATCATATAGGAATGATGGGTCGGAAACCAACCTTTAGTTTAAAGAACTTTTATGTTTCTTAAGATATCAAAACCAAAATCACCGATTGTTTGTTCGGTATAGCTTCAGATAGCCTGACCAAAGTTGGTTTAGATCGGACTACTATATCATATAGCTGCCATTGGAACTATCGGTCAGAAATCAATATTTAGTAAGATCAACTTGTTTGTTCCTTAAGATATCGTAACAAAACTCACAGATTGTGTGTCTGTGTCGCGTTAAAAAACGATATGTAATCTTTTATCAAGTTATGATGATATTTAGGCAAATGTTGCCAAACTTGTTTAAGAATATCCTTAACCAATTAATAAGGAATTGTTATAACTCTACTGTAAGTAATACTTGAAAGATTCTAGTCATATACTTGATGTTTCTTTAATTTCATTTGTATATGGACTCCATTTATAATGACTTTTCGATTGAAGATGTTTCGATGAAGATATTCCCATGGACATTGAGGTGTTGCCAGCTAATTATTGACACATCTTAGCCGACAATTGATGTGCGATGAGCTCATCCTGAGCAAAGGATGCCTTTCATTCCTTTTCTTTATATTGTGGCTTCCTTTGGTTGCAAATGAGAAATGAACTTATAAAGCGCATACTTAAATATCAATTTATTATAGAGTGCAGAATACCTCGTAGTTCTTCTTCCTTTTGTGTGTGAGTGTGTGTGTGTGTGTGTGTTTCATTTGAAAACAATAATTCATCATTTCTTTTGTTCCAAATGCGTTCTTATCTGGCTGCTGGCATCATTAGTCAGTGCAGACAGTGCAGTGTACACTGTACAGTGAAACTCGCATTTGCCGTACAGTTAAGTTAAGAGTTGATGTTGCAGACACAAAACCTGTCAGTCAATGGCTTTGTGGCCACACAAAGACCTCAAAAATGAGACCAAGAAGATTGAGAAAATGCTAGAGGGACTGACAGACAGACAGACAGACAGGCTGAAAATTGAGTTGAGCTGAGTTGAGGCTAAAATCGTTATGCCTTTAATTGCTTATAGAGTTATTAACCATTTTATAATCATTAGCGTCTCTCGTCATTTGAGAGAAATTTGTCTACAGTTGAGTTGAGATCTGATTTCTTTCTCAGTTCGTTGTTGTTGTTGGTATAGATGCTTCCTTTTTTAATGCAGGTGTCTCAGCTGAGGCATCAAATTGGATCACAGGCTAGAGCTACGAATAGCTACAGTACAGTGCACGACTGATGGTTACTCTGTAAATAGAGTTATTTTCTTTAGAATTGACAATATAAAAACCACATCTTGAATATTTCAGTTATTATAATTAAAACACTTTCTTCATTTATATGGATCATGAAAGAACTTAAGATACCCTAACTTACATTAAACCATTTGAAAATTTAAGTTAAGACGCTAAATATGTTAAAACAAACCTATGTTGAATTTCCAGAATTGTGGCTATAGTAAGCTTATGACGACTTGAGGGAATGTGGAAAAATAAATACAGTAGCTAAAAAAAACAAGTAGAATTAAGTAAAATTTAAATACAATTAGTTTAAAAGTAGCTAAATACCAAATAACTTAATGTTAGCTTCAAAGGAGACTGAGTTCAATCAGACAGTTTGAGAAATTGAATAGTTTGGAGGGATTACTATAGCTTAAAACAAACTTAATGACAAAATTAATACTCTCTGCTAGGGTATAAAGACTAGAACTAAACAAAGACTAAACAAACTTATTAATGTGTGTTTTTTTAATTTCATAAATCTAATAAACTTATAGTTTTGTAAATCCAAAATTATATATAATTTATTGTATGCATTTATTAATTATTATAAATTACTTAAATAATAATTTAAATTTATCATAAATAATATAAAAAGAAATGACTATCAATTGACTAGCTTGGTATACCCTATTTAGTCGCTCAATAAATTACAGAGTATGCTGAAAAAAATTAGTTTGGACCACCCATAAGCCATATAGATATGGCCAACTTAAGTTTATTATTTGGCCCATGGCCAAAGAGAGAAAGAAAACAAGAAGAAGCAGGAAGCGCTCCTGTGGTGTAAACGCTCCTTTTGCTATTAGCAAAATTAAAGCAAATGAAATTCTCAAATTGAAAATTGAAAATTGAAATTGGATAAGCCAAAAGGTCGAGTCATATTTCCCACACCCAGTTCTTAGTTTGTATGTGTGTTTGTGTTTACTTGTATGGTAAATCAGTTTATGGCTGAATGCGGAAAAGTGGCAAAAATGAAAATAAAATTAACACACTTCAAATCGTTGAGCAATAAATAAAAAGCGCTTGCAGAAAGTGCGACATCAACGACAAAATAACAATGCAATAAATCACTTATTGGTCTCTGATTGGGGGTGGAGGTGGGATAAAAGCAATGGTGTAATGGGGGTGGGGCAGGGGGAGGGTTTTTTGGTTTGACAGCCATTGTAGGGGTGTGTTTTGTCCTGATAAATTGCCAAGCAATGCCAAAAACAACAACAACAACCACAACAACTGTAACTGCAACTAAAGATAACTGCAACAAAATGCTGTAATTTTGTATCTACGAATCGCAGTTGCATCTGTCAGATACGCAGTTGCATTTAGTAAATTGGCAATGGACTCAAGCAGTTTGCAGTTAAGACCATCACAATATGGCCAACTAAAGACAATACAGAATGCATTTTAGCTAAAGTGAAGACATAACTTTATAAGAGACTATTGTTTATTTAGTAAAATAAAGTCAGTTCACTAAAGGAATCTATATATATGAAAATGGAGGCAAAAGAAGTATAGGTAATCATCAGATGAGATTGATTGGGCATACATTATTTTGCAGTGTTCTTTATTCTCAGGAAAGGATTTTTAGAATAAAAACTTTTAGAAAAACTTTCTGGAAAAGTCGCTAACGGCTAAGCAGATGTACTCACTGTTAATAATACTGTTAACGACAACAAACTGAAGGCGTTAAATTGGGGCCTGACGAAAATAGGAGAACAACATTATAATTATTGTTAAAGTGAAAAAGATCTAAATATTACAATTGAAAGTATAAAAATCAATTAATTAATTAAATTTTTTAAATAAGTATTTATAAATTCAAAGCAGAAATTATATTGAGAAATTGCTATACACTTTTCTTAATCAATTTAGTTCAAATATCTTGAGAGAAGATAATCTCACAATAATACTAATGGTGCAGAAGTCGGATCTCTATGATTCTCACTTGTGTATAACCTGCGATTAAAGAGAGACGGTTGTATCAACAAGCATTAAGACAGTCCAATTAACCAGTGAACTTATGTAAAGAGCTAAACAGAGAAGCTCTTAAGAGTATAAAAAGTTACGCTGAACCAGAAAATATTATACAAACGATACAGGCTTAAAATCATAATTTATTTGCAAATATAATATATTAAATGTGTATGACAGAATAATACAAATTACTTGAGAAAATATATTATTTTTAATTTAAAAAAATTTTATTATAACACAATATTAGCATGCACATAATTTCAGTGTCAAAATAAGTGCCCAATCAGATAGAGCAGAAAAGTTGATATGTAGGTGAGAGCCCACTGTGCGTGCGATCTATGCATGCTTGCAACATGTTTAGAGTACAGTAATTGGGCGCATTGCAACATGCTAAGTGCAATATGCGAAATGTTGCACAACATTCGAACAAGGGCAACAAGTGGCGGCAGTGAAATGTTGCTGCAACTGAACAAAATATTCACCAAAACTAAACAACAAAATCAGCAAAACTTAAATTATTTAATTGTTACAGTAGCAATAATATTATATTAATAACTAAAATAAACTCAACAATTAAGCGAGAGCTTATGCTGTACATATGTATGATGTGAAAAGTTCAAAGAAGCAAGCGGAAATTCCAAGAATATGCTTATCAAATTAAACAAACTGAATTTAATAATATATGTATTAGAATGAGAGTATTGGTATTATTTGTATTAGAGTATTAATTAAACTGCATTGTTGTTGCTGCTGTTGAATTTTTGCATGCCGCTCTCACTGGCAACATGCTTATTTGTTTTGCTGGCAACATCGAAACGTACGCATTGTTGCTGCTAGCTTGGGTACACTCTGCTACTCAGCATGCTTGCATGTATGTATATACATAGACATGTTGCTGGACGAAATGTTGCTAAGCCGCGTTCTGCTGTTGAGGGCCATTGAGAGAGCGAGGCGAACGCTCGATTCATTCTCATTTCATTTGTCGTGGCGAACGGACGCGTCTGCTATTTGGTTGTCGCTTGCCGTCGTGTGTGTTTGTGTTGTTGGCGTCTTCTTAGACTCTCGTAAATAAGTTAACTTTGGTAACACGGAGCCGCGAGTTCTTAACGTTTTTCGTAGCAGTGCGTGTCTCTCTCACTCTCTTTCGCTGTGTTAATTATAGTGAGTGTGTGTATGTGTGCCAGTTAGACAATAAATTATTGGTAATATATTTGTTATTGTTTTTTTTTTCGCTCTCTCTCTTCCCCTGCATATTTCATAAAAATAACTTGCGGCGTCTTCATTTTTTTCCTGTTGTTGGTTTCAAAGTATTTAAAAATAAACAAGATCTATAAACTAAAACTAATACAAAATACAAAAACAAACGCGTGTGACACAAGCGCAAAAATACTATATGAAAAATATTTCATGTTTCATTTTTTTGAGTTCTTTTTGTTGTCTGGAATTTGCTGTTGGAATTTAGCAGTTATTCAATTCTGTGAGTCACGTGCGGCAAAAAAAAAAAGAGAAAAACAGTTAAGCTAGATAAAACCCAAATAAATTCAATAGACAATTGAAGTCAATTAATATAAACAAAAGAATAAATACACTAAAGTGCAGTCAGCTCTCATAATAAATTTAAAAAAATCAACAAAATGTATAAAACAAACATAAAGCAAAAGCAATAAATGAAGAGAGAAAAAAAACTGGTTTTATTTTTCAGCCGCTTGAAATTGACGCCCAGTTTATTGTTGTTGTAGTTGTTGTTGTTGTTGCCGTTGTTAACGCGTTAACTCACAGTGAGCGCTAAAAAACTATAGCCATAAACAAAACCAAAATGTTTTGTAGACAAACTGCAGTTTTTTATTGGAATGAAACAGTGTTGAAAAGTGATCAATGGGGAATTTAAAACTAAAACGCTGCCTTCCAGTTGGAAAAGAACTGTTCTTTTTTGTTGTATTTGATTGCAACTGTAATTGTTGTTGTGGCTGTTCAAGGTTTTAAATATTGATTAATTTCAAGTGTATTACTGCCTTACAACTAAGTTGTGGAAGGGGGGAGGGGGGTGGTTTAATTCTTATTCTTTTGTTGTGTTTACTGTTTTGTTTTGTTTGTTGTTGCTGTGGCAGCCTGTGAACCTGTTGCAGAGTTCCAAGGACATTTCCTACAGACAAATGCAATTGAGTATGCAAATAAAGCAAAAGAGACGAAAATGTAAAAGAGAGCGGAAGAGTGGAAGAGCGGAAGAGAGTGCATTGTGAGTCAGTTGCGCTGCTTCTTATCTTTATTGTTAAGCAGTTACGAAATGCCAAAAAGCCAACAACAGTGTCAACTACAAACAGTGTTGCCAACTACTTGCCACAAAAACGAACAGAAAACAAACGCAGAAAAAATAACGCATGAAAACAATGAAAAAGCGCAAAGCATATAGGACAAATAGTTTTTCTGTTTTTTTAAATAAAATGTGTTGACTTTTAGTAAATGTTATTAATGACTTCAAATAAGGACAAGCAATTAAAACAGAGCACAGCAAATAGAAAAAATAGTTTTTATTAGTATTTAATGTGTTTTTCTGTTTTTGTAAACATTATTTTGTGGCAACTATTTAACAGTCAATGGTGGCATTTATTTATTTAACGTCAAGTTAAAGCAGTCAACTGAATGTTAAGTAAAACTTAATATAACACTTACACAGTAGAAATTTATATTAATAACTCGAAATATAAATAATTTCAATTAAAAGCTGAAAGATTATTAAAAACACAGTAGACATTTATATTGACAACTAAAATTATTAATAACTTGCAAGTTTAAAAGTTGTTAAGTCTGGAAATATTTAAAATGTTTAGTCATTCATTTAAATATTATTAATAATATTTGAAATATTCCCAGACCTTACAGCTTTTTAAACAATTTTTAAATAATCTCAGCTTTTAATTTTAAATAATAAATCCAATCGTTCAATATCAAAAGTATTATTATTAGTATAATATTGTTGAAAATATTAGTATTATTTTTGGTATGGACAGGAATCAGGTAGTAAGCGATAGCTTTTAGAATTTTTAATATTATCAGTAGAAGTGCTATACTTTAGCTTACAGTTTTTTGACATTCGTTCAATACATTTTACGTCAGTTTATCATTTGGATAGTTATTTAAAATAAGTTATTCTTAAATATTCGATTAAGTGGCTGAAAATAACATTAATTTGAATTTGCTTTTTTAGTAATTCTATTTTGGAAACAGGCTTGATTTCCGTACAGTTGACATTTGACATATTTTCCAGGCTTATGTAGTTTTGATAATCACTAATTGAATTGGCAACACTGATCAACACAACAACAACAATAAATGCAAACAAAATGTGCGCTATTGGCGCTCTCTTTGACACTTGGCGCTCTCACTCTCTTTGTTTCGCTCAATCTCTTGAACTCTTTGAAAGCTACAGTTCTACAGCTCAACTAAATTGTTACTTATAAATGAGTTTGCCGCTCTACTCACACCTATACACACACAGGCACACACAGACAGACACAGACAGTGGCTACCTGCATGATAAGAAAATAACAACAATGAACATAATAAAAGAAGAATTATTGGAAATATCAAGACTGTGCATCAAATATATTAAAAAAAAAAACAAAACAAAATTATTTGTTTTCGTTCAGTTTTCGTTCATTTGGCTGTTTAAGTATGCGTGTGAGCACACGTTCCCCTCCGCATGTGTGTGTGTGTGTGTGTGTATTTGTATCTGTATCTGTATCTTAGTATCTGTTACTCGACGTGTTTCGACTGCAGACAGCGCAGCAATTTCCGTTACAAAACTGGCCAAGTGGCAGCAGGCAACGCACATGTGGCAGCAACAACAGAAACAACAGCAGGTTTACTTATGCTGCCAACTTTAGAATGCAAAAGGCAATAAGAGGAAGAGACAAAGACAAAAGCCAAAGCGCAAATGTTACTCACACTCATAGTGTTGCCCAAGTTAATAAAAAGTAGCTGGAAAATAGGAAAGAACAAGTCTGATTAAGAAATAGATATGAACTTAAAATACTAGTTAATATATTAATTTACCTTTTTGTAAGAAAATGTTGAAATTTGGTTATTATTTAAAATACATTGTTGACAGAACTTCTGGGACAAAGTTAGTAAATTTCCCAATAAAATCAGCTAAAGAAAATGACAACTAACCCTAAAGTAAGATCTTAGCTTACCAAATCAAATATATTGTTGCTCAAATTTCTTTAGCTAAATAGCTTATTTTACTGGGTTAACAATGCAAATATTATAATAAAAAGTAGCTTTAAATAAATAAAATATTATTATACGTGCTAATAAAACTATTATATTTACATATTTAAATTAATATATTAATCAACCAGATAATGTTAAAAGCAAAATATGCTAATGTTAGGATACTAATGAAAATATGTTGTTGCCTGAGTTACTTGGGTTCAAATAGCTAATTTGATATTAACAAGTAGCTGACAATAGCTAACTGAAATTGTATGTTATAATATCTTTAAATATTTAAATAAATCTTTAAATATGTTATAATATTTAAAGACAACTGCACTTGACTAAAAACACGATCAACTTCATTGTTTTCTCAATGTAAAGTGCTAAATATTTCTTTCAATAATATATTTCTGAAATAGTAATTGAATAATTTTTGTATTTAGCCAGATTTCCAAGTAATAGCATTTCCTTAATTTGTATAGTTATCGCAACTATAATTTTGCTAAATCCAGCTACTTAATAGCTAAAGTTCCAACACTACACGCATACTCATACTCAAACATTTATAAACGCCATTGCGAGTCATTCAGAGACAAGTTTTTTGTTGGCCGTTTTCAGTCAACAGCGTCGTCGTCGTCGTCGCTAAACTCTCGCTAACAAAATCGCTCGTGTGTGACGCAGCGATGAGTATGTTCTTAACGTTCTTTTGTTGTTGATGTTTCAGTTGAAAAGTCAGTTGCAGGGCCAAAAACATAAAGGCCAACATTTGGCATTTTAACGAGCAGTAACTCAAAACTTGCAGTTTTCACATGTGAACGCTAAATTCAATTGTTTGAGTTTTTTTAAACCACTCACAAAGTTGTTAAGCTTACTCGTTAGTTTTTGATTTAATCGTTACTCGTAGCTAACTTTAAAAGCAGAGTTTAATGGTTTCTGTCACTTTTACTTGTCAAGCTTGTCAACTTGATTTGTTAGTGAAGTTTACTCGTTAGTTTTAGAAATACTCGTTGTTTATTGCTTTCTATATAATGCGCCCTTGTAAACTTTGTAATTTGGTCAGTTACTCGTGTGAATTGTTTGCTTGATTGTCACTCAGCTTAATTGAATTGTCTAGCTTCAGTTTGTCCTTAGTAAACAAATAAAGTTAGTTTGTAATTTTTTCAATCGTTACTCGTTACAAGCTACTCGCTGCATTTGTTTAATCAAATAACAGCTCAGTTTGAACAACAATATTAATGTTAGTAATTAATTGTTAAGTGAAATTGTAAGTGAAAGCGCTTGCTACTCGTTAGTCGCCACTCGCCACTCGCTTTAAATAAACATAATTAAACTAAATACTAAATATTAAATACTAACCAAATGCCATAAATTTCTGCCTCATTTCAGATGCCACACACCACAATATAAATAAACTCAAAAGCAGCTGCAATTGAGATACAACTCTCTTTTTCTCATCCTCACTCGTTCCAATTGCTCTCGCTAATTGCGTGAAGTGTATGTGTCAAAATAGTGTGCAAATTGCAAGAAAATTAAAATCACATTAAAGCAAACTCCACAAATTTTTTATACATTTTTTTTTACTGTGTGACGTGAAAATCAACCAAGAAACAAACAAAGAAGAAAAAGAAAAGTTTAAGTAAAGTAAAGTAAAGTAACGTAAAGAGAGGAAAATACAATTGAATTGTTGCTGTTGTGGCTGATAGCTGTTAGCTGGTAGCTGGTTTGTTATTGTGCGAAAAGTGAACGACAAGAAAATACCGAGAAAAGCCAAAACAAACAAACAAGAAAACAGAAAACAAAAAACAATAAGAAGCTGAAAAATGGGGCAACTGCAAAGGCAGCGAGTGGCTTTACTTGCCACACTCTATGTGGTGCTCTGCAGCTGTTTGACTATAGGTAAGTGTATTTTGTATTCTATTTGCCCCAACTGCAATTTTCCGCCCCACTTTTCACATTTTCACATTTCGCATTTTTATAATTAGACACGAGCGGTCGGTCCAGTTCACTATTAAAAAAAAATGAAGTTGTAATGTCTTGTTCTTTGGCATCATTAAACGTAAATGGCCTTAAAAATTAACCAAATTCTACATAAATGTGTCGAAGTCCGTTCTGTGCTATCGAGATCACGAGATTGTATCATAAAAGAATTAGTTTTGTGATATCTAAAGCAGACCTAACTACAAATACAAATTGTGTGATATAAGTTACCAGTTACCTGAGACCTGACATCCTAAACACATGGTGCCTAGCTCGACATAATGCTAAATAAATAGACCGAAAAAAAACATTCCTTTTCCATTCCCAATCCCGGACAGCACAACAGTGCCTTATCGCAGTTATGTAATGCTCATTTTGTGTCAATATTTACACTTAAGACTAGGTTTAGACAATTTTTATCACCATACTCGGTACCGTGCCATAAACTAAGATGTTGTTGATGATGATTATGATGATGAGAGCAAATATTATAAACAGCAGTGCGATTAGACTTTAGGGTATTACAATTGTCTCCAACATTTGTTTTTTTCAAAGTCATTTGGACAAACGTAATTCTTTATCTGCCATTGAATGTGAATTTCACGTATACACTTAACTTTCTGCACTAATAAAAAACACAAAAAACTTGTGTACAAATATTTGTCGTAGCTAATGCGACAGATATTACGACATTTCTTACTGCAGAGATTATCAAATGGGATTTACTTTCCAGTTTTCTGAATTCTTATGTGAATTTCAGTAATATTTAAACAAAAGATTAAAAAGTTTAGTTAAATAACTGGATCTGAAAGATTACGAATTTTCAAATGCAAATTCAGTAGAATTTAGCAATATATTAATATCAACTCTTCTGTGGAAGCTGACTCAAGTTTTTATCACTTGAAAATGTATGCTAGTTGCTTATTTGATTTACTCAGTCACTTACTTAAGAATGTATTTGGAAGTACTTCCTATTGCTTAAAAGTGGATGCAACTAGCTTAATTCTTACTCTTATCAAGGAAATTCCAAGTTACTCCTATTTACGTACTTACAAATTTTTAGCAAGTATATCAAGTTGTTTAAGTTAGTTTTAAAAGGAATTCAAAGTAATCCCTTTTTCGGCCCCTTAGCTCTTTCCATTTGTTCTGCACGATGATCGGTCAGTTAGTCAGTCAGGACAAAGAGTTTTATATACACTTATATCTATTACTTGATCAGCAGTATATTTAGAAACACAACACACAAGTATGGAGTTAGACATTTCTTAGCACTCGTTTCCCTTGCCAGGTCTTCTCATAAAGCCTGAAAGTAAAATAAGAAATAGGGAAAAAAACAATTGGATAGAAAGGATACAAAGAGTTATACTCACAGTAGCTAGCCAATGACAAGGCCCAGGCCAAAGCGAAAGCGATTGGTTAGATGATTTAACTTGCCACTGAGTTGCAAGAGTATCGGCAACGGTTCGAGTCGTCTCTCACAAACGGCGCTTATAACACCTCGGGTATCAATGCCACCTCGAAAAGTAAACCCCATTTTGGGAATGTGGCAATGATAACAAAGACGCGATATCGCCTGACGTTTCAATATATTTGCTCTCAGCTGAACACTTGCACCCAGACACTGGCCATAGATCTGAGAATAACACAATTCCAATGCATGTAAACTGAACATTGCAGACCAGAGTCGATTATCCTGATGATATCGGACAACGGCAGAGACTAAAGCCGCCTGTCCACCAGGCACAATATCCTCACGTTGATAGATAAAGTCAACACCAAGAGCCAAATGTGATGTTACCTATAGTGAATATTGATTAGGATATGGAAAATTCATAAATTTGACAATTGTTTAAAATCGAAAAAATACTTTTATTAAGATTCGTAATGAAATTATATGCTGACTGATTACAATCCGTGATTAAAACTCAACATTTCTCTTACTAAAATAAGAATGTGTTGTTGAATTTTATAAAATGCATCGTTAGCAACAATTGTTGTTTGTTATGTGAATTTACCTGCTGCAGATATGATGCCACAAAGACGCCCATCTTTTGTTGCACATCAATGTTGCTCAGCACACAGCTGCATGTGAAATTGTTGCCAAAATAATCAAGATATAGACGTGAATTCTTTAACACGGAGTCGTTTATAGTTGCCGTAAACTTTGTTCTTAAACTTGGCGTTATAAAGTGCATAAATGTGGCAGTTAGATTGCCTTTGGCATCAACTTCACCGATTAACATGGGGTATGCCTCATGGCTCAGTTCGTGCAACCTTTCACCCATATAGCTGGCATTGAACTGACAATTGGCCAACTGCGATTTCTTGCCCAACTGCAAGGCATGGCCAATTGCCACATTGTTAGTAAGATGACGGCTAACATTTAGACGAAATCCTTCAAATGTTTGTGGCAACATGTCATGGCATCTTTGATGCAACTCTGCAACTGTACCAGGATTTCCCAATCTCTCGGCACTTGAACTCAATGGTGGCAAGTTCACAACACAACGTGAACTTGAAGTTGACTCTATTTGTATCTCGTTTTCCGGGTCCATTTGTATTTTGAAATGTTCTCTATTAATTTCATAGCCATCACCTTCATTGACCATATTGATGCCAAATAAACGATAGATTTTTTGTTTATTCCATTTCTTTTTCGGCTGCATTTCTGTTTGTATATTAACCATAACTTTATCCTGAATCCTCTGTCTGTGAAAAATTTGTGGGTTAACTTGGTCCGCCAATTACCCCACTGAACTAGTGTTAAATCCCACTCCCAATTCTATTCCCACAGTTAACCAAAAAGATGAAAAGAATTTAAAAAGCAAAGACAACAAGAAAACGTCGAGCAATTACCACATCCGCTTAATTTGTCGAACCACTTTTTATTATTTTTTTCTTTTTCGTGTTCTTCTTTTTTAATCGTCATCGTCATCGTCATCGTCTAACCTTTCTACGCGGTCAAACAACGGGGCAGTTGAGAACCCAAGTTCAACGACAAGTTAGAGTGTGCTTTATGGGAATGCTCGACTTGCAGATACCCAACATACCTTTATTAAATTGTTTTTTCAGAAAATAAAGACTTTAGTTTGAGAAAATATGAACATAGCTTTTTTTGTTGATTAATTGATAGTTAGGAAACTTTTAGATTATTCAGCTAATAAGTTTAAGCTTTAGTTAAACTAAAAATCTAAACTTACGCTTTAAAAAAGCGCTCTTCAGTTGTACAAAAGTATTTCGAGAGAAGACGACTTAATAGAAACATAACTTTTTTGTTAACAAAGCGATTACAGAAAAATTATAAGATTATAGAGCCGATAAGTGAAGCTACACATTAAGTCAAAATCAAAGCTTTCTATTTGTAAGAAAAACAAATGAAATTTACTCTCCTTCTTTTGACCTTAAGAATTGCCTATGCTTGCCAACATACCCCATCACATGACACATGCAACAGGGTAGATGCAAGAAAAAATAAAACTAAATGAAATTAATTAACGCAACTTTTTTGTTTTGTGTGTGACCATGCTCGAGTTTTTGTGTGTTCCACTCTTAAGCTGTGTTCTCTGTGAGTTTCCAAGCGGATTTAATGAAACACCACTGAAATGAGCAAGAGGAAGAACAACAAGTAGAAGTAGTAGATGAAGAAGAAGAGTAAGAACTTGTCATCATGCCGCATATAGCCTCAATTGATGTTGCAAGCAACGCTTTTAACCTTCGCTGAGTCAGATGACTGCATTAAACGGGCTTGTTTCATATTTTATTTTATGACTACACTCCCTTCTTCCTCTCTTCCTCTCTAACAATACTGTAATGATGACACTGCACAGTGTGGCAAGTCATAAGTTGAAGAATTTCCGAATTCAAGACAATTCTCAATGTGTGTAGCTTTCACTTGAAAGTCTGAGTAAAGCTGATAGAAATAGGATAGGAAATGTGCAGAGAGACAACAATAATCCAATACAACAGCAAACGATTAAATTAGAGAGAAACAGAGAGAGAGAGAGGGAGACGTGGAGGGCGTGGCATGCAACATGCAGCACAAATTTGCTTTAATTAGCGAAAATACAAATTAAAATGCCAGCGAATTCTCGACAACTTATTAGCTAACCAAATGGATGGGGACAATTCACTTTAACCCTTGAACTAAACGAGGCACCCAAAAAAAAATACAAAAAGAACAAAAAAGAAGACACATGACAAAAGAATAAGTGGATGAAGAAGAAGAGGCAGAAGAAGCGGCACATGAGTCGCTTTCTCTCTAGCGACATATTTGAATTTTCTTGGAAAACGTTGAGGCATCTCTTGACGGAGTTACAAAGTTTTTGATGAAGTCAGTTGATGTTGAACTTGTTCTTGTTCTCGATGTTGTTGTTGTTGTTGTTGCATAGAGCTTATGGTCAAGCGCCGACAGCAACTGTGAGTGACTGTTGCAGCTGCTGACTGCCTGCCTGCCTGCCTGACTGACTGCTTGACTGCCACTTGCAACATTGGAGGCAACAACTCTTGAGCCTGTCTTTTGTAGCACTTGAAACGGCATCCGAGCGCAAGGACAGGAAAAAGGAAATTCCAATTATGTTGCAAGTCTGGCCGTGCGTAGAAAAAGAATTGTTACTTGTCTTTTATGTGGCCACTCTCTCCCAAATCCCCTCCCAACTCTCTGCCCTACCACTTTGTCTTTCTCTCCTCTCCTGCCTAGTTTCACTTTAACCAGTGTCGCCTGCAGTTCTTTCTATGCCTCAGTTTAATTCACTGTCTTTCTCTCTCCTCCTCTCATCTGTTAATATGCCCTCTTTAAGAGGGTATTTTAATTGTGTTATAGGCATTGTCGACATTAAAAGGTCTAACAATTTCTAATCAGAGCCTCGGACTATCCATAATATATTTCTGGCTCAAAACCAATATGTAGTTTCTTTTGATAGTAAAATAATTAAATATAATAGTAAATGTTTCGAAGTATATAATATTAAAATAAATAAAATAATAAATATATATCTTACTAACAATCATTCAAAAGCTGAGTTTTAAGAAGAGAAAATAAATAAATAAAACTGGTCCTTAGAATTCATATTATTTTCAAAATTATGGTTTCTTAATGTGTTATGTGTGGAAATTAGAACAAGTCTTAATTTTAAAAACAAAAATTGTGTATTACTTAAAAAATATAATATATAATTTAATAGAAATAATATCGTATTTTTCGAAAAATATTATTTAACAAGTTTTATTGGAAAATCAGAAATTTTAAATTAAATTGTACTGTAAATAAACTAACATTTTTATTTAAAAATCATAAAATCTTAAATTTATAGGAATTTTTTTATGCATATCAAGCTTTACTTACATATTTAAATAATTCATTTGTAATATTTAATTTTTATAGTAAAAATAATATAGAAAAACTTATTCTGTTATGAGTATTAATTAATAAAACATATGACGATGCATTTTTCTCGTCATTAATTTGTCTTGTTAATTTTCTTTAAAATTTTTCAACTAAATTAATTTTATAAAGTGTAGTGTGTTCTGCACTTCGTTATTGAGTAGCTGAGTCTTTAGCTTTCTCGTTTTAATTTTAATACAGTAAAGGGCATTTATATAGAGCCAAGTTGCCCATGTTTCTAGGCCCCGCCCCTACAGTCATGCCAGACAATTGTCTATTGTTGTACATTAATGTTGTTGTTGTTGTTGTTGTTGCTGTTGCTGTTGGTTTTGGGGCACAATTTTATTTTTTGTTTTTCTGCAGAGGAAACTTGCTCGATTAAAGCAGTGCATTTGCTTTAATTAAAATATAGAAAAAAATGGAACAAGTCAGAGGAGAAAGGGAAAAGGATAAGAACTAGAGAAAAGTGCAACATGTTCGTTAAGGATTTCAGATTTCAAATCTGAAGATTTGAGTTGTAGAATAACTCAAGGAGCCCATGATTAACTTTGGACTCACTCAGCCTGATAATTAGTTAGCTGAATAATGCGCACAATCTGTAGTTTTCTATGCTTTCCATATTATAAGTATACTCTATATACTCGTACATAATATTTGCATAACTTTGCTCAGCTCAGCTCTGCACTTGACTTGGCTTCAGTCTTCCAACTCCTTTTCCTTCCTTTCTTTTTTTTGGGGAAAAGTGAAGAAAAGGCGGGACCACACTGACAGACAATTAGTTGGAAGTTGATCCAAAAACTTGCGCATAATTAGCAACCATTGTTGCATGCCGCACTCACGCCCCGCCCCTTTAAGTTTCATCTGCCTTTTTATCCAGACCCCATAAATTAACTGCAAATGAGCTGCGGCTTTAGCCGCCAACCGCATTTTGCCCGATGGGCTCCTGCCTCCAAAAAAAACAAAAAAAAATAACAAAAAAAAAACATCTATGTAGGGGGGCTAATTACGAGAGTAAGTAGCTTCGATAGCAGCCATACGATATAATAAACTACGCCCATAGCAGACAATTTAAGAGGTTATGGCGCCCAACGTGGGGCACTGAAACTGATTATTAGATTGAAAATTGAAAATGTATCCATCTACAAGTCTACCAAGTCAATGCTTACAATTAGAGAATTGCATTATAGTAAAATATTTTAGATATTGTGACTAGCACATTCAATTATAAGTGTATACTTGTAGTGCTGGGAAACTGAATAAACTCAATATCAATATCAATATCAAAAGGTTGTATTATTTGTATAGCTTATGCGCAAATTATTCAATCAGTAACTTACTGAATTCTTGCTTTATTTGTTGTTACCTTTTTTAAAACAATTATGATAAGAAAACTTTGTTTAACTTGTATCATAAATTACAAGTTACAACTCAATATTTACATAAAGATGTCTCTATTTTACTATCTATATATCATGATAACATATTGAAGTCTTCCACTTTATTATAGATTAATCCGCACAGATTTTCACTAAATTACAAGACTTCCCAATATTTTTCAGCGTCATTATCTTCTACAAATATCTGCTATGATAGTGAAAAGTGTAACAAGTGAATGTGCCCTTCAATGACTTTTCCTCAATCATTATTTCAAGCTCAAGTGCAACAAATTGTGGCAATGTTGCATGTGTAATAATAATGTTTTGTGGAACCTCAAAATTGCAGACTCGAGTTGATTTGAGAGTTGATAATGAGCTGAGAAAAAGGCAACAAAAGAAGTGAATTAGTGGAAACAAAAACAAAAAAACACAATCAAAATCAAAATTATAATGAAAATGAAAATATGCCAATGATTGTGTCAGTTTCAAGTATCTTCTTCCTCTCTCTTCTTCCCCAATTGTCTCTTTTACTCCTCTGGTTGTAAAGCTTCTTTTTTGATGCCATTAAGCAACTTTTTCTCTATTGCAATGCAGCTAAAGAAGAAGAAGAAGGCTAGGGGTTTGAGTACAGGCCTTGTAAATGAATACCCGCATAATGCCAACGGAATTACAACAACAAAACAACAACAACAGCAACAAACAATAAGTAACTAAACCAACAAAAAATACAGCTCAGCTTAAACAACAACAACAGCAACAACAAAGAAGTGTGAGAAAAGAGGCAACAACAAAAGATGCACTGAAAAATACAAATGAAGGATTGTTTTGCTGTTGTTGTTGTTGTTTTTCTGTTGCACTCCCCCCTCCATCCGCCATATCTCCGCCTACTTTTCTCTGCCCCGAGAGGCGGCTGTCTGTTTTTCTCTTTGCTTCTCTTTTTTTTAAGTATGATGAATGAATATTAAATAAAAATTCAGTTGTTGCTCATAAAATAACCAACCACAAAAGAATGTCTTCGGAAAATTATAATAAATGATAAACCACATGTTCCAACAGATCGTTAAGGCGAACCCCAAGTAATTTGGCATACCATATCCCCTTCCCTCCCTCCCCAAAGAAAGCCCCACTTTCTCTCTGTTTAAACTTACCCAAAAATGTTCTCGTAGTATTATATTTAAATTTCTTAAATATTTGTTGTATTCCACAAGACGATTTTTAATTTGCAACAGTTTTATTTATATATTTTTTAAAGATTTTTGTCCGTTTAGTTTTTAGTGCAGTTGTTTAACAAATAACGAAAATTGTTTTATTTTTCTTATTTATTTTGCATAAATTCCAATATCTGTCAAATGTGTTTGAGGCATAATCCGACGCCAAGTGTGTTGGGACTCGTTTAAATGTGGTTGATATGACTTATAGTTAATTTTCCAATCCTATTTTCAATTTTCTTGCTTAGTTCAATCATTGAACTTTACTATAAACTAATTTAAAATTAAGATTAGAAAGTACTATAGTACTAAATAAATTGAAAACTGAAAATTAATAAAATATACAATTGTTTGTGAATGTAGATTTCTATATCCATAAATTCTAGACCATTTATCAATATTATTTTCAATTGTTTTATGAATAGTCTTTGGCATAGTATCATGTATAACTATCCGACTTTTGTATTGTATTTCTTCGACTTAAAGGAGTTTTAGTAGTTATATGTATGTTTATTTTAATGAACCCTAAAAATTACAAGGTTTATTTTCAATGCCTTGAAATAGTTGTAGATGTTGTCTATATATAATACTGCATTCTCTTTGATTGTATGTATATAACTATCAAATAGGTATCTTATTAATTTCAGTATGTATTTAAAAGATTTCAATTATTCCAAATGTATTTATTTGTTTCTTTATAATTTATTTATAATTTAAAACAGACTAGTATAGCTTATTTTTAAAAGAAAATATACATATATCATTGTAGTTACATATGTCGAGGTAAAAGTAGTAGGAAAACAGGGAGGAAAAGTTGGGATCTCAGTATGTAGACAGGAAGTTGAGGCAGACGTGCTGTATGCCTTACAAGTGCGCCCCTGGCATACTAAATTGAGTTATTTAGTCGGCATTCGTAATGCATGCGTAATGCATTAGACAGTGCCTAAAACCTATAGATGGTTCTGAAAACAGAAAACATGGACTGGGATTGGGATTGGTATTGGGATTGGGTCTGGGATTGAGACAGGGTTTGATGACTACCTGTGCCTATCTATTGAACCATCTAAAGAGGGTCTCACTTGTGCTCAGGTAACCTGATGACGCCTGGCATACACAACTAATTGCTAATTGGATTATGTCTTACTCACACTAAGAGAGAGAGAGAGAGAGAGAGAGAGAGAGAGAATGAGAACCATTTAGCCACAGGCAATGACGTGTGCCAAAAGGTCAATGATACGTGCCTTTACTTGGCTAGAAGCGCCTTTGGCCTTAATCCCATTGACTAGAGAATGTGCTATAGACCTAACCTCAACTCTTCTTTCTCTCTCTCTCTCTCTCTCTCTCTCTCTCTCTCTTTTTCTTTGTTTTATACCCTGTTTTTTTTTTCTTTTTGTTTTTAATTGACTGGCGTCCCTCTGCAATTGCATAACAATGAGACGAGTGCACCCAAGTTCGATTTCGTTTTCCTTTTCAAGTTTTCCCCCCATTTTTTCCCCCTTTTACCATCCACATTCTCTGATTGTCGTGGTTCGTGGTCGTTGACGTTCCACAAATGGTCTTCACTTACCTTTCGAGAAGGGTAGGAAAATCGAGTTTTTGGTCTCTGTTCTGTGTAATTGGTAATGCAAAGTGCATGGCAGCAACAGGACAGGTCAATTGTCGGAGTCGGAGTCGGAGTCGGGATCGGTATTGGGATTGGTATAGGGATTGAGATTGAGATTGGCATTGGAAATGGGAAATGTGCTCTTTCTCTCTCTCTCTTTGTGTTTTCTCACAATGTTTAATCAATGTACTGTTTTTATTACGTTGCTGTAGGTATCTCGTATGACCATTCTATTCCATTTGATTCCATTTCTGGATAGCCAATTGTCAATTGTTTTTCATTGGATTTCATTTGGTTATTTTATGTATAGAGTCTTTCAATCGCTAGTCTCAAATTGCTAAGACCCTTTGCGTTTATTGTATTCAACTTTGCATAACCCTAATCCTATTGCATTTCATCTCGTTCTCTTTCTCTCTCTCTCTCTCTATCGCTCTGTCTATGTTTCTTTTTTTCTTTCTGTCTGGCTTTCACTTGGTAGTCGGTATATCTGTTCCCACTTATTAAATTTTCCCACACTCCAATTGCCATAGCCTCCCACATCCACGCCCCGCTTTTTAGTCAGCTGTATGTACCTTATTTTCATTTCATGTTGTTGCATCTACCTCTCGTTTTTCCCTTAGTTTTCTTGTATTTTTCCCACCATTAAGCCCCAAACCATCAGCTGCAGCTCATCAAGTCTGACAGGAGGGCAACCAAAAAAAGTGCATCCACAGATTTGCTTGCTTTACTTCTCCTCCTTGTTCCATTCCTCATTCCTCTTCTCTACTCATTCCACTGCATTTTGCCAATTTTCAGCATTTAACCAAATAAACCGACTGTCTTCTTCATTCCTTCCCATTCGCAATCCCAATCCCAATCCCAAACTCATTCCTTTACTCAATTCCATCTGCATTTCACTTCCTTCAGATTCACATGACGTTCCTTTTGGCTCTCAGAACCGTGCGTTGGCGTCATTATCAACATCATTTTGCCTACCTCTTTTTCTCCTCCCTTCCCTTCTTTACCCTACCCCTTGTACTAAACGCTGTCCCTCTTTGGGCACCTCTGTGACTCCACTTTAGCTCAATTTTGCTCCATTGTCGCTTCTTCTCGTCTTTTTTCCATGCTGTTCTGTTTGCCGTTGCCTAAGTGATGAGAGTTACCTTGACTAAATTCGCTTTGCCAAACCATGGGCGTAGAAGATCTTAACACACTTTAGGGGGGAACGAAAACTATAGTAGTAACTTGATAACTTATCAAATAAATCTTTGCCAATGAAAAAGTTTCTATATTAAAATTGCAAGAAATAATAATGGCTAATTTCGAATACAATTTTCAACAAATAATTTGATAATAAACCTTAAATTGGTTCACTAAAAAGCTCTCCAAAGTAAATTCTTGCCCCCTTTTTAAACAGACGCCACTGTTATTCTTTTTGGCCGTCTGTCATCATCGGTTGGACCCCGAAACGTACGCAAAACTTTGAGAACTTGCCTTGCCATCAAATCTGACTGCTGCAAGGTTGCTTCACGCTACCTTCCCCCCTCCGCACCCCCTCTCACCATACCACTGTTTGTTGCACTCTTGAATAGTGTAAAGAGGGGCAGAGGGGCGGGGGCATAGCTTAGCGTATATTTTCATAATTTTATGGCAATTTTTCACATAGCACACTCGGCAATGCGGCAACTCTGGCATCAGCAGCTTGTCTTACAATCCTGTAAAAACGTTGCAGCTCCTCTTTCCCCTTCCCCCTTTCCACTTGCCCCTTCTCACTTACCCTATATCCCCTTGCTGGTTTTCAGAGTCCCTGTTCTCAGATCAAGTTGCCTTTGTTTGCATTTTAGTCATGAACTTTTAAACATTTGTCATGCATAATTTGAGCGCCAAATGTATTGGAAAGAATTTTAAATTGATTGTTATTGTTGTCTGTGTTGTTGGAGGAGTGAAGGATACAGTGGGAAGTTACAGTGGGTGTTAAAACATTAGTCAGAGGACAGAGGACGGACAGACAGACAGACTGACAGACAGACAGATCACTGTCAATAATTAGCTTAACCCATTAATAACGATGAGCCCCACAGCTGAGTCAGCAAATGGTTACGGATACGGTTAGGGTTACGGTTAGGTTTACAGATATATGTACATACTGTATATAGGGGTATAGGGGTTAAGGGTTAGGGGTTATGGGTTAGGATAGGGTCACTTTTAGTGTGTGTTGGGCAAGATTAATGATTGCTGTTCATGTGGTACCTGCAACTGCAGCTTCCACTTCTCCATCTTCCCCTCTCGAACGCCATCTCTTTCCGCTACAAGTGAAAGTTCATTCACATTGCGTGCTGAGATTCCTATGGACAAAAGTAGGGGGAGAAGTCAGACGTACAGACAGCAGGACAAACGTACAAGTTTATGGTATACGTAACTTATGGGTTTATCTTTTCTCTCAACTTGGTGTTTCGTTTTCATGTTCTGTACTTTTTTGTATTTTTCGGAACTTTATCTGAGCGAAAGAGACTGAGACTGAGACTGATGTGGTAGAAAGTGAGAGATGCTGTGAGAAATGATTCATAGAGTTGAACGCATGTCGTGTCCTCGATTCAATCTGAAAGCAACAGTAAATTATCAAATTTTCGAAAGTCGAAAAAGTTCCACTTTAAAGTGTATTTCAATTTATGGAGTCCTCAATTTTTTGTGATTAACAAAACGCAGAATTTACGGGTCAAAATCAGTACAAACTGTGAGATCCTGAAGAGTAAACTTACTTGATTTTTTTTCTGTGTAGTTTTCCATCTCTAATTTTTATGCTCCTTTATAAAAGAAAATTAATCAATTATTGCTTTTAAACATACATTAAATATTCAGTAGACTTAAGTTTAAATTTTAATATGATTCCTATAATTATTTTATATAGTTTTTATTTGTATTCTTTTTATAATACTTGTTTTTTACTTAAGCTTTAGCTTTGTTAAGTAAAATAAACTCCTTCTAGAGCTGGTAAAAGTTGGTTTGCTCATCACCCATCTTTCAATAAAATACTCACGCTCATCTCTAGAGTCTGTGCGTAATTCCATATCAAATGTTTCCCCCTCACACCCATCTCTACTGATGAGTGTTGTAAAGTTTAGTATTTTACCTTTTTCCGGGCTTCCAGCGAAATGATTCGACATTGTCTTGAGCTCAACTCGTATCTCTTCTGTCTTCTGTCTTCTCCTTATTTTTGTTCTTGTTCTTGCTGCTGTTGTTGGAGGTCTTTATGCTTTTTAAGCTTTTGCAACAATTCGAAGTAAAACGCATAAAATACACACAGATACAGCAACAGACACTAATACAGACTCAGACAAAGATGCAGATACATTTGCAGATATGTACCAGATACATCTTCAGTTCCTCGCGCTGACAATGGAACTGATGATTAAAATTTTGCTGATTCAGTTTTGGCATTTTGCGGATTTAGTAACATTTTTTTCTTTTACTTTTTTTATCTTTGCACTCTGTACAAATTTAATTCTTTTTCCCTTTTTTTGTGTTGAATTACATTTATGGTTGGCTTTCTTCTTCTTCATCTGTCTAGGCAAATTGTTGAGGAACAATTTAAAATTATATTCACACAATTAAGTAGTCAAACTGGCGAATTACCAAGTCGAAGACAAAGTCCAGTAACTAGCTAAAAACTCAAACTACACTAGACTACAAAATGGCTTAATAAAAAATATGAAAGTAGATATAAATAAATATATAGAAAATAATTTTCCATGCATTTTAAACAGAGTTTTCCTGCCAAATTTAAAGAAAAGCGTTGCTTTTGAATTAGAAATTTTATTTTTAGACTAATTTACCTTATGAAGCAAAACGTTTACAATTCAATAAAAACACATAGCAGTATCATTTGTATTGCCCAAAAACTATGTTGTGCAGTGTTGACAAACCCTAAAAGTGTCTGCAACATTGCAGCAAAAATAAAGTTCGTTTGGCTTCTACGTAAATTGCAGTGTTAATAGATTAAAATTGAACTGATTTCAACTAGAGTCAAACTCCCTTCGAAATCCTCCCTAGGCTGTCATAAGGCACATCAATTTACACACACACACACACACACAGAGACAGTTGGTTGTGCCAATTTGGCAATAAAATTGTTGTTGCAACAAGAGAAAGATACAACAACAATTGTGCAACGGCAATTAGAGGGTGTGGAAAAAGGGCACAAGGGGAGTCGGAAAATTGCGAAAATCTATATATATATCGGAATATATGAGTGTGTCCTTAAAAGGCGCCTAGGGATGTCACCCTCTCACCCCTCTGACCAACTACAATATTATGTCCAGTTGACATTTGATTTCTGACGCGTGTCGCTTTAACGGCCTTCGGTTTTGTCTCTAATATAAAGTGGGGAAAGACTGGAAAAAGGAGAAGAGTGAATAAGGGAGAGGAGTAGAGGAAGGAGGATTGCTATTTTGGCATTAGGACCAGTTTCGAGGAGTGTCACATGCTGTCTACCAATTCCTCCATCTCCTCCACCTTCCCTTTGTCAACGCTGTCGTCTCTGGTTATTTTTATTTTTATGATTGTTTTAATTTTGTTTGTTGCAAACAAATAGGCGGAAAATTTGATGACGTCGTTCTCTCTGGCATACGCATTTTCCTGTCCCGTTCCCATGTCCCGTGCCTGTGCAACAACAGAATTTTCCAATCCTCCCTTTTAGCTGCGTTGCGCGTGTTGCGGCCTCATTAATTTCTTGATTTATTAATTATTCATTTCGGAAACTATGCAGAAGCGTGCAATACGTGTGCCTTTCCACTTTTCCTGAAACCCCCCTCGCAATTAGGAAAATATAAAGTCGACTTTTGCCAAGGCTATGGCTAATTCTAGGTCCAAGTTTGAGTACAATTCTCACGAAATTCGCTAGTTAATTGGATTAATATATAGGTCTTTCAAGAGACCCAGTTCCTCATAATAATATCGTTGAGTGTTTATAATTGACCTCTCTCTTTGACTATGGAAACTATAGACAGAAAATGAAAAAAGGGAAACTCCATAGAGACTTTAACTAACTTTTGCTTCCATTTGTTTAACAACTTTCTTTCTACTCAATGTTTTTACTCCAAAGACAGCTGCTGTTCTTTGAAGATTTCTCAAGTCTCTACTGTAATTAGCAACTTGCCAGAAGAATCATTTCTTGTTTCTCTTGGCACTTTTCTTAACGGTTTCTTCTTGAGATTCTTGCAAAAAACAAAACCTTGTGCAACAACGGAAGAGAACATTTTTTTTCCTTCCATAAATAACAATTAACAGAGAGAACGGAAGACAATGTCAACTTCCGTTTCTTCAGTCTCCTTCTTTCTCTTCTGTCTTCTTTTCCTAATTGATGCTAAGAGAGGCTTAACAGACTTGTAGACTGTAAATCGAACTTTAACCCATGCTTATCTAAAGACTTGTTGGTAAAAATCAGTCTTTTTCTTCTATTATTTTTTTGGAAGAATTCAACTTAACCTCATTTTATGATTCTAAATGCTTGATTTAAATCTGTAATTAAGAGCTTCTTTCGATACCTATTACTTCTTTGGGATAGTCTTAAATTTCTGCTAGTTAGTTTAACTACTTCATCTCCTTCCCTCTCTCTTTTTCACTGTTTCCCCTCTCCATTCTCCCTAATCGCTCATCGATGTTGCTGCCTAATGATGTTGAAATGACTTCCTTTTGGCTTTGGCTCTGTTTCTTTTTCCATCATTTGAGCCAGCTGGCAATTTGTCAACACAAACATGCTCCAAACATGCTCACAATCTCTCACCAGGGAAACAAAAAAAAAAAGAAAATGAACAACAACAACAGCAACAACAACAACAAAATAGACAATCGCCTGACGGGCACTTCGATAATTTTGTTTTTGGACCCTGCGGAAGTCGTACGACTGCACACGACATTTTGCACTCAATGAATCATAAATATTGTGTGTTGTTTCCACTGATGTATTTTATTTTTTGTATTTTAGCATTGACTTTATTTTTGTGGAGCCTTTTTTTTTTTAATTCAATTTTGCCGCTTAATGCAGCTAACGAAGCGTCACATAATGTGACTCCCTAGCAGAACTCTCCCTACAACCCTTCATCGATGACAACAGGTGTTTTCTCCTCTTTCTTCTCTCCTGTTCCCTATTCTTCTGTTCTCATTCTGTTGTCCAGCGATGCGTGAAAATGTGTTTTCTTTTTTTTCGGGTGCCAATAAGGGAAACCTGACGCATTGACAAATTACTAAATATACGCAAGTTAAATGTAAATTGCGACTACCAAATACCCTAGACTAAAGTTTACAGACTAGAGAACTTGAAAGAGACTCTCAGTTAACCTTAATTAAAAATGTTGAATACAACAGCTTCAACTAATTAAAAAGAAAAGTTATTTAAGCCAACTCCCTGTGCCACTGTGTAGTACAGGGTATTGGTTACTTTTGTAGATTAGGGTACCTGCTGGTTGATCAGGTATGAAGTTACACACAGGAAGTTGAAGTTGATTATTATTTTCAGCAGTTTAAATATATACAATATATTTTTTATGTGCTCATTAAAACAAGTGAACAACGAGGTTCCGGGTTCAAAACATAGGTCAAGGCTTAGACGAAGCTCATAGCAGCAAATTGTTAGATGAAGAGTTTGCTAACTTTAGTTAAACTAGATAAACTTAGTATTAATGAAAAATGTAATGAAGTTTGTAATAATAATTTGCATTTTATGAGATTTATTATAATTGAAAAAACAACCAATTTCTGATAATAATAAAAATGATATTTACATTGATAATATTAGTAATTGTAAAAACAATAATTTATTTGTATAGTCCTTTTTTTTAAATAACAAATAACATAATGTTAATGTGGATGCAGATCAATTTATTGCTGACACTTCATTGCAAATATTAATTAAAGTCTTAATAACAATGATAATTCTAATAACAATGTTATTATTGAAAACATAAAATTTGTGTTGGTCATTTTGATGTTTGACCACAACATTTATAGCTGGCAATAAAATGACTGATGAACATGATATTGACAATAATTATTAATTATAATCTCTTTGATAGCGATAGCGCTAATTATAATAATAATGATATGCATATAAAAGTATAAATATGTTGATGTTCTATTTAAGGAAACTCCTTTGGCATTCTCTATGAGTTCACAGCTAGTTGGCTTTTGTCAGCTTATTCGTATTCACATTCCTATTCGTTCTGTGTATTCACATTCGCATTCACTCTCTCATATGCTCAGCTAATTAAAATAATTTCCCACACTCGCAGCTTCAGTTGCCACTTGCCACTTGCAACTTGAAACTTGGAACTTGCGGCAGCCTGTCGTTCCTATCGGTTGCACAGTCGCCGCGTTTGATATATTGTCGCAAGTGCTTTGTTCTACCAAGCATTGCATCTTTGGGATGCAAGTCACACAGACAGAGAGAGAGAGGGAGAGATAGAGAGAGGGAGACAGAGAAGATAGAGTCAACCATTTAAGTCAAGCTGTGGTTGTGCCTGGTATTATATTTATTCCCCCTCTTTTCGTGTGGCATGTTGGGGTTGTTGCCTATCCCCTGTTGCTTCTGGTTGGGTTTCGGGAATGCCACTGTCACTCTGGCAATATACTTATGTATATTCACATATGTCTATAAGTACACTTTTATATATGTATGTACATACTTACAAACATATAAATATATTTCCCATCTAGATATTAAGATACAAATAGCTAGCGCTTGTGTGCTCCCCAGACGGCATTTTGTTTGAGACAAAGCGCATCAACAAATAATGAGCCAGCCTCCGTCTCGGCATCGGGCATCGGCACGCATAGATAGATACTTATGTATCTTATGGATACACCATATTCTGTTAGGCATGCGACAATTACGGGCACTCTTTGAAAAAAATCGACTAAAAATCTTTCGAATTTCTATAAATAAATATATCGAGAACTGAACTAAGAAGCTGACGCCATTGCCATGGCCACTAAATAGCCGAGGTGTCAACTTTCCCCTCTCCCTCTTCAACCATCCATCAATCCATTCATACGCATGAGAGTACTATCATATCTGGTGTCTATTTTAAGTGCCCCTCTAGGTGTTTGTTTTGATTGTCGAGGGCGTTCCAGACGGCTGACTCTTTTCGCTTACAGCTTGGCATTGTAAACGTTTAAGGGCTGTCTAACAAATCTCTTGAGTCCTTGTAAATACAAACAAACTCGCTTTAAATTGAAGAAGCAAGAGATAAATAAAAGTTAACTCACTTTTAAAGACTTAACAGTTAGACAACTCTGCAAGATTCAAGGTCGACTAGTTGCGAATTATAAAAAAGTAAATATAATAACTTAAGAAAAATTTGATGTTAAAGCCAACAACTTAGTAAATCTTTAGCTAAAACAAGCTACGAATTATAAATGAAATTTTCTTCTCTCAGCTTATGAATCAAGCCTTTAACTGGCAGCATTCTTTAGCATTCTTTAGCTAAAACAAGTTGCGAATTATAAATGAAAGTTAAACTTACACTTCTCCAGTTGCAATTTGTCTGTCAGCTTTTAGTTCATCACAAAAATCACTCAAAAAAATTGTTGGTTTCTACTTTGAATTGATTGTCAAGATTGTAAGGAAATGAAAACAATTCTTGTTTCCAGTCATGACAAATTCCGCCCGTCTGTCCGTCCGTCTGTCCGTCCGTCTGGTGTTTAATTATGCATGGCCTGACCCTATCTAAATGCAATATATCAATGCTATGCATATGAATATTTTGCCTAGACCTCGTACCCAAAACAGAAGCCAGCTGCAGTTTATCAGTAGCTTTTGATCTGCCAGCAAGAAATTCCATAGAAATATTGTCGAAAAACTTAATTAGACGAAGGATTGGGTATGGAAATGTGGTTGTTTTCTGGAATTTTTATCAATACCAAAAAAAGAAGAAAAGATGAACAAATGGAAAATATTGGAATTCACATTGGGTTACAACATATTTTTCCAATTAGAACTGTCAGAGGGATGTCTAGAACGCGTATCCTAACCGAAGAGCAGACCGAACCCAAAAAGCACTTTGGCTTAACGGCTGTGTAAATACAGCTGTGAGTTTTTCCCGCATTTTTCCCCCCGCTTTCCAATTACCCGGGACGCCAGCCTTCAGTAGGTCCTGAATTGAAATGAAAACGAAACGAAACGAAACGAATTAGAAACGAAATGTTAACTATCCTGTTTACATAATATGTCAATTAAATCAACTCCTCCTCCCCATTCCGCCGAAATGTCTGAACAACAATGTCAACTCAATTTTGGACCCCCAGCCAAAAAAGGCAAAAACATAAAGCAAAATTTATAGCCAAAAATCATTGAAAGAAGAAGCACCCGCTGTGTCTGAGTACGATTTCTTATTCTAAGAGGGTAGGGGAGACTCTCTCTCTTGGCATAGTTTTAATGGTGCTACGCATAAGCAAACCGAACAACATTATCGCTCATCTGGGAGGATAGAAAGGGGGGTCCGGGGAGGGGAGAGCGACGCGAAATACAACTGAGAATTATTGTTATAGTTGAGGGTGAGCCAAAATAAATAATCAAATTGCAAGCTTCGAACTAAAAGATACCCTCGAAAGTAGAAAAATTAAGTAAAGCTTATTGTATTGTATGAAATTTTATTAGTATAAGGAATATATAAGGAATTTTAGAGGTCAAGGAATATGAGGAAAAGTATTATATCACAATTGTATTATAGCATTATATATAGTAAGTTGAAACTCTCCCTCAATGCTGTATATATCAGACAGAATTTTCAGAATACCTATGAGATTCGCTAAAATAAACTACAGATATTCAAAGTTTTAGAAATAAATTTGAAACAAGATCTAAAAATAAGAGAAGATATTATGTAAGTGGAAGAAATAATGTTAGCTTGACTTTTGGAGAATGCTCATCTTCAGCATACCCGCTGAACCCATTTCCTTGGCTACAGGGCATGAGACGGAAAATAATAATTTGATTTTTGCAGCCGCATAAATCAGAGCCCGCTTGACAATTCAAGAAAATGTTGCCCAGAGGGTTGCCAGTCACGCATTCAACAGCAATATCTATGTAGGACTTCTTCTGTTAGACTTTTGTCTCAACTGTTTTTGGTTTTGTGGGCATCTGCAATGTATCTTAAGCGCTTGTTGTCATTGTATCTTTGTTCTGGGCCATGCACTTTGCCAAATTGCAAAATGTGATTTATGCCCGACCATTTCATTTTCTGGCCGACTCTTAACACTTCATTTAAGTCCCGAATAAAAGAAAACTCAACTCAACTGAACTGAACTCAGCACACACAATCTCTATATTCAAAAACGAAAGAAGACAAAAAAAAGAACATTTCCCGAGCCCATGCATTTCAATTAGCATTAATCTTTAGCTACCCATAACATTTGGAGGGTGGTGCGTTATGTGGATGTACTATATAGTATTTTTGGTGGTTGGTGGTTGCCGCGGAAATCCGAAAATTAATGCGCTTGTGCCGCACTTAAGCGCATTTGTTGTACATTTTGTCATCAGTAGGTTTTAAGTTCCTTAATTGTTGTTTACAATTCAATTTTTTTTTTTGTTCTTCTTGGGTATTTGTTTTGGGTCTTAAGTTGGCTTACGGACTTAAGAAGTTGGCGGTACGCCACTGTGGCATATGCTCAAGATCATAAGATACACAGGATCAGGATAAGATACGTTTATAAATAGAGTTCATAGCGCATTATAAGTAATTTAGTTAAGAGTTTTGACAAAATAATTAATGTATATCATGAGAATATGTTTACTTTGCAATTTTGTTTTAAATTCCCAACAAGTTAAAGCAAATTAAACAATATATGTCACACAGATACTTTTGTATCTGTAATGCTATTATTTGTAAAGTAGTTAGTTCTTGTCGATAAATAAAATTTTCCTTCTGATTTCCCACTAGTTTTAACAATAAACATACTTAATACTAATACTTGTATTTTTATTGTTTTCTTTCATTTTAGGTAAGTGTCGCATGTTAATAACATCATTCAACTGGCAACCAAACAAATCACTCAACAGACAGATCTAGGAGTGCTCAAGGGAAAAGGGAAGAGAGGAGAGGAGAGGAGAAGGGAACCTCTTCAATATCAATGGCAAAATCATAAATTGTAATCGACACGTGAAATGTTTTCGGTAGTCGCGCATTTTAATGGCCTGTTTATGCTCTGTCATATGCGCCAACAAGTCATTAGAGGTGACAATGCAATGTGACACACCCACACGCACAGCACGCACAACACACTACACACTACACACACACAGAACACAACACTCACACACACACTAATTGCATGTCATAAATTGTAAGTCAGACAGCGACAGGCACTTGAAAATACTTCAACAACAGGCGAAAAACTAAAGCAACACGCATAAATTTCCATATACGTAGAGTATGTGGAAAACTCCACAGTAAAAGTATGGGAGAAGAGAGGAAAATGAAAGGAAATAAATGCTCCTTTTTGGCATAAAGTTGTCAAATTATTTGTCAAAAAATGTAGCGTTCAACGTTTGTTATTGTTGTTATGTGTGAACAACCAAATGCAACAACTAATTTTGACACGTGTGAAGTGTGTGTAAGAGTGTGTAAAGTGTGTGTGTGTGTGTGTGTGTAAGAGTGTGTTAAGTGCGTCTGTGTGTGTGTGTGTGTGTTTGTGTGTAGATATTTATAGTAGCAACAGTTGCTATTGTTGTTGCTCATGTTAATAGTTTGTTTTTGTCAAGCGAAACAGCTGCATTGACATTGAATTTATATTCGAGTGTACTCAAACACACACTCAAACACTCAAACAGTCAAACAGGGAAACATTTAAACATTCATCTGCATCTGTTAGTTCAAAGGTCAATTAGCTCAAGCAAATCAAAACAAACGCTTTCTAATTGAACGATTTATCCAACTTTAAATAGTTTACCAAATTGATTCATGTTCGTCTCAATGAATGAATGAATACATTCACAATCAGTAGCATTTTGTACTATTTTATTAGCATATCGTTGGATCAACTTTTAAGCTCTTTAAACTTTATACAACTGACAATTGGAGCTAATATTAAAGTTTGTTGAGTGTTGAAAGTATGACATTTACTTTTAATTGCATGACTGAAGAGAATGTACTCGTATTTAGTTTGATTGATGGATTAATGGACTGAATGATTGCTTCATGTTTTAAGATTTATTTCAGATAAACTTTTCCATTTCTTTAAGAGACACTTGGAGATTATTTTGACAAAATGATGAAATGATCTCGAGCTGTAATAAAAAGATAATATCTGAACAATCTTTGAGCGGAATCTTTTCGAAACTCATAAAAATGTTTAGTTTTTTATTACGTTATGATAATGATAGTAAAACTAACTAAATGGTGTCAGATCCTTAAAGTTTTAGGCAATAATCACACCTAATGTCATAAACTTTCCGACAATATTCATTTAGATTAAAGTTTAACAACCATCATATACCAATTGTGTAATCGACACAACTTTACCTTTCTTAAAGACCACCTGTTAAGCAGTTGGTATATTTTTGGAGATATTCCATTATTTTGGGCATTAACTGTGGCATTAATATTTATAGAACTAATTGTGTGGGCGGGCAGTTTAATTATGCTGCTTGGCAGCTTTTTGAATGAGTTTTTGTTTATTGACATGACAGAAATTCAATTAGCCTACAACTAAAGCCAAAAACTGGGCTATCTTCGAGGCTCACTCCGCTGTCAGGGAGGCTATAAATAAATCGGGTCTAAACGCACACAGCCACAGGCATTTCAACGTTAGCCAAATGGAAGGAACTCTCCACAGAAGGGGGGGAAGGGAGGGATTGAAACTAGGGAGATATTCAGCTCCTACAACATTTTGTGGCGCCTGCTTTAACAACAACAACAACAACAATTTTTATAGTTTTGTTTATGCGCCTACAACAAAAAACAAAAAACCGATTTTCTAGACCAAAACATGAATGGTATTCACATTCAGTGTTTGGTGCTGCCAACTTGCTTCAAATAGAAAGACAGAAAAGAGTAGAAAGAGAAAAGTTTGCCACACGCCACTTCAAAGTGCTTTTGCGTCTCATTCAGGAATTGATTTTTTTTAGAAAATGTTTATCGGCAAAGCAAAGCTCTATAAATATCCCAGGCCAAAGTATTGCTCCCCTTTTCTCTCCATCTCTCTCTCTCCCTCTTTCTCTCTCTCCCTCTTTCTCTCTCTCTCTCTATTTTGTGTATGTCGAAATCTGTCGCCAAAATTAAAAGCAACAACAACAAAACGACTATATAGCATGCCAGACTTTAAGTATCTAAGTATCTTAACATGTGTATGTGCCGCATCTAAAATATGTGTGTATTTATAACATTTCCGAATTGGGAGAAAGATTGGTCAGCTGCTTTGATTTCTGGGTCATTTGGTCGCTTGGTCGCTCTCTTGTTGTCGTGGTCAGGCCAGGCATACCCTGTAAAAAGGTGCAATATCATAGATAAAAGGCGAGTCATCTTACATCTTGCATTAAGGAATAAGTTCAAACGCTTGTGCGTCTCTGTGGCGCCAAAATTTCAGTTATGGCTTGCTTAGCCCTTGTCTAGGGTATCTGGTAATTCAGTCATACCCTAAAAGGGTAACTATTAGCCTAACAATATCAGTTTACTGACTTAATTAAATTATTCATATATTAATAAACACTGTTTACAGAGTACCATCGAATACAGAGTATCTATTAGTCTGGCATTCCCTCTAGGAATATTTCCATTTGTTTGACTTCAGACTTTAATATTGTCATAATTTATTTGTACTCTTACTATCTGCCGTGGAACAAGTGGTTCAGCTGTGAACCGCTCCGAAGTCAAGAACTTCTTCTAATTACAGCTAATTTAAAGTCAGATGGCTATAAAGTGGTAAATAATTATAGCTAAAAACAGCTAAAGTCAAGAAACTAAGCTAAACTAAATTAAAATACAAATTCCTAAATTGCTTGAAACAAACTATAAAAATTCTTCCGAAAATCGAACCCAAAGTTGTTTCTTAAAGCTGCTGGGAAAATCAGTTTTATTAAACATGGTTTATATACAACATTATTATGGTCTAAATATTATAAAAGTGGTCTGTTGGAAAAATATGTACTAAAAAAAGAAAGAAAGAAGTTTTTTCCATTGACAAATCGTCAACGGCTTCGGTTCGATAAGAACGCAACTGTACTTGCCACAAGTTGCAAATGCCTTGATGCAGCGAAGCGACATTGCAACCGCAACATGCACACACAGAGACAGATTTACGTGATATGTTGATATGTGTGCATACATGTACAATATACATACATACATACATATAGAAGACTATAATTCATTTTTGGCCAGAAAACGAACCCATGCGATATCTGTGCACCCAGGAGGCAAGTTTGCCGCAAACGGCCAGCCAACTCCATTTAAACTGCAACATTATTCTTGATACTGTTTTTATTTTTGTTGCAATTTCTGTTTTTTCTTTATTCTTTTTTTTTTTTGTAAGCTTCTACGATTTGCCACTAGGCAAAAATTGCCAATTCATGTGAAAATGCAAGAGGCGACCAAAAACAACACATACCGAAAAATCGAAAAATATAACAACAACAAAAAATGAAGCGAACTACGATGCGATTTTTGCTGGACAAAATATCTAAATACTTAAGCGGGGCGAGGTGGGGGAAGATAGACAGAGAAGAGTAGAAACAGATTAGAGAGGAGAGGAGGAGTTTGGGGGCGTGTTTAGGGGGCAGTGGCAACATTCACTCTGCCACGTGGCATTCAACGGATTTTTTTGCACAGCAAACTATGTGACGATGCGGTACAAACGATATCTTTATACATACCATTCGGATAAATGGGGGCTAGAGAAGAGAGGAAGGGAGCCAGGGGAGGCACTCAGTGGTTTTAGTGCGTTGCAAACTACACGCTTCAAAAGTTTACATTGCTGTCCACATATGAGTGTCTAAATGTCTCTCGGTGTATGTGTGAGTTTGTGTAATTGTTGGAGAACAACAAAAAAATAACACTTTTTTGTGGTGGCTTTCAAATAAAATGTATCCAAAAAAAATACCTTAAAACTACAAAAATAAAATCAAACTAAAGCGAAGCTTAGTTACGCTTTCCAAAAGTTTTAGAATTTCGAAAATTTCCACTCATTTTTTAAATATTTCTAAACTTTCTTCAGTTAGTGACAAACTCGATTCGAAAGTGGGGAAAATATTTAACAAGAAAGAAAAAGGATTCTGGAAAACAGAACTAGAAGAAAATATATATAAATTTTGGTAGAAAAGTAGCACAGGAAAGAGTGAAGAAGTCTAGATGAAAATGGAATTAAAAATAATTTAGATTGATTTATACAATAAACTTGATTTATAAAATAATAAGAATATTCGGATTAGATAGAATAAATGCACACAATAATCTTATTAAATAAATAACAAATTTTGCTGATAAATACTATATGTACATTTAAAACTATATGTATTCCAAATCAGCCAAAATTATAATTAGTTGGGCTAACTTAAAATATCTGTAGATATCAAAGATCTTATTATATAACAATATATAATTCCAGCAAAGCTTTTTACAGCAACTGCAAGATATAGTAAGCCGATCGGATTGATTCTTATTTATATGCTAGCATTAACTAAAAGTTGCAATTGTAGCAAGTTTCAGACAACTTCGATGAGAATCGAGTTCATATAGCCAGACAAGCGCATATGGCAATAGAACTATGTCAATTAGTGCCGGAAGTGTCTGTTTTTTAAAGCCTTACGCAGCTTGTGACAAAATTAGAATACACGCTAAAAGGGTATGCGAATTGTTGTGAATGAAATGTGAATAAAAATAGAAAGAGAGAGAGAGAGAGAGAGTGTGAGAGAGAGGCAGGGAGAGAGGAAAAAGATTCCGTTCAAGTTAAATGCGTTAACTGTCAACGGTTGTTGTTGTTTAAAACGGATGCAGCAATTGTTTAGAAGCAGCCATTGTGAGACGTGCCACAAGGAGACAGATTGCAATTGCAACTGCAACAAGCAACTGCACCAAGTAACAAAAGTCAACCCCAATCTGCCGCATTACTCAAATTGATTTGTAAACATTCGAAAATTTCATTACGCGCACTTTGGCCAAAAAACAAAACATAAAACAATGGGAAAACAAATGCAAATCAAATTCAATTCGCCATCCAAATTGAAATCGAAATCAAATCAAATCAAATCAAAAACAAAAGGAATGAAAACAAAGCAAGGCAAAAGCAAAAGCTATAGCTAAAGACAACAAAGCAGATCAACAAGAGATAGAAACAGAAAAAAACAAAACAAAAACAATGCAAAAAATTGAAAAAGGATTCAAAAATACACATATATAGAGAACGCATCGAGAGCTCATAAGCAAACAAACAAACAACAACGATTGTTGTTCGAATAAAGCACAAAAAAAAAAAGAAAGACTTTTGGACCAGCTACAAATTTGTAACTTCCCCCTCAAAGCCCCTCTTGCTGCCCCGCCTCTGACTGTCCAAACAAAACGTCTCAGCATGCGAAAAAGTTATTAAAACTGTCGATGGAAATGGTCATGACGTTGATTGCACATGCGAATGACAGGGGAATACAGGGGTCGGGGTATTGGGACTAGAGGACTAGAAGGAGGAGGAGGGGTCTGAACTGGACGGAAAGCAGTGCATTGGAGTTATACGTATACGTATTATTGTTTGCTTTTCGTTCCGTTTCATATGCACTCTCTCTGTGTGTACTCTAGTGGGCCATAACGGCAACTTGTCTAAAATTGACACATAAATTGCATTGTTTATGCTACAACAATTGTTTGGCAGCAATTTTGTTTGCTCTGTCCCACTGTCTCGCATTCAATTTACCCCATTGTATATACCATACCATACTATATGTATCTGTACTTTGGTTGCTCGGGGATTTTGAGTAGAACCAAAATGCAAGAGATTCTTATAAACAAATTTGTTGGCACAACTTTGTGCCCCAAATGAAGTGGCAACGCCAGTTACAGACAGAGTTACCCAAGTTTGACAACTTTTGATTACAATTATACGGTGCGTTAAATGTGAGAGTGTGTGTGCGTGTGTGTGTGTGTGTGTGTGTGTGTGAAGAGAGAAGACCACTTAAGTGAGACAAAGCTGATGTCAAGTAAAGTGCTTTTATAGAGTCTGACTATTTCTGACACATTTTCAACTACCAAATGTATACATATATTTAATTTAAATAGTATATGCAGTACACTATTTAAGAAGAACATGAAAATGAGTGGGTTTCTATCTATTGACCCCAGTGAACTCGACTCTGAGTGGAGCCATGTTGCTGAAACTTGATATATCTACTTATTTTAGCTAAAGATATTATACATTTCAATGTGCGACAGATTAGATAACTATTTTCCATATCATCATTACAATATAAGACCATATTGCCCTGAATATTCATTAAAGTTCAGTTGAATATTAGACAAGTTGGTCATTTTTAGTTAGCTGCACATTTCTTAAATGTCAAGTACTCAAATGCGTGGGTTCATAAATTGACCTCGTTCAACTCGACTGTTTATCAAATTATGTTGCTGAAACTTGATATATTTACTTAACAAAGCTAAAGACTAAACATATGTACAGTAATGTGAATCGGAACAGATATGTATCCCCAGTTTAAATAGAAATAGTTAAAAGTTATCATTCATTTAATTGATATTAAAGGGATATCTTTCCAAGTTCTTTAGAGAGTATTTAAAATGTCAATAGGAATTTATTTATTTAATTTTTAAAAAGCTATCTTTCTAAATATTCTAGAGAGTATTTAAAATGTAAAAATTGTAGGGGCATAACCCAATGTCAAGGCTTGACTTTTCTCAGTTCTCGCGACTCTAATGAAACATTTGCAACATCGATCAACGAAGCTGACAACTGAAGCCCCCTCAGCTTATTCATATACATAGTATAAACAGTATTTATATGCAATAATATTTCAACAGTCAGAGAGGCATTTATTTAACAGAGTGACTGTTAAAGTGACAGACAGACAGACAGACTGAGAGAGAGACAGACAGACGGGATGGGGAGACAGTTAGAAAGACAGACGAGAGAAATTATGACAAACCCATGACTTGGTATATTTCATAATGATGCTCTGGTTTTGTTTGTGCATATTAAATGATATAAAGACGCAACGCCAGCAGCAGCAGCAACAACAACAACAATATTAACACCAGCAACATCAACAACAACAACGACAATAAACAATATGCACATCAGCAACTACAATGTTGCTGATGTTGAATATATATTCTAAAGCATCCAACTAACTTGCAAGTAAAAATGTGTGTGAAATCAATTTGTCGAAATTGAGCACAATGAGAAGCAGTGAGGGAGAGGGGAGAAAAGAGGGAGAGAGGAGAGATTGCAAGTAGAGGACAGAGGCAGATATGTGCCAACATGTCAGCATCGTTTAATATTTCATAAGGCGACAGTTAGCCAGAGAAGCAGAGAGAACCACTGACAGATATGGACAGTCAGCAGCAACCAGCAAACCAGCAAACCAGCAGCAGCAACTAGCAACTAGCAACAACAAACAGCAGCAGCAACATCAACAGCAACAACAATATGTAGAAGGAAATGGTCACATGGCTCACATAACTCATTGCCCCCGAGAGATGAGATGAGTAGAGTTAAGGCATCTATCATGCAGCCATGCTTGGATTTCATGGGAAAACCTATGTGGGGCAGAGCCAAGAGCCAAGAGGCACCAGCAGTTGAACAACAGCAACAACAGCAACAACAACATCTAACAAAATCTTTGGGAAAACCGAATCAAAGGCTGCTCCATTTTAATGACTTAATTTTCTTTTTCTCTGCTTTTTTTTTGGGAGCTTAATCAGCAGCAGATATCCAGAAATGCAATCTTGGCTAAAGGCATTAAAATGCCATAAACAGGTGCTGCAATTGAGTTATTAACCTTCGTATGATCTCCCCTCTCTTTCCTCCCTCTCTCCTCTGTCCACTCTTTACCTCCTTGCCACACACATTGCTTGCAACATTTTTGTTATGGTCATTAAAATGCAGCTAAAACTCGTTTTGTGCATCTGACATCACGTTGCACGTGAAACGCCCTAATTTTTATACGCCAAGAGCCACGCCCATTTGTTTCCAGACTTTCCTCTTTCTTTTCTCTTCTATTTCTCTCTATTTTTGGAGTCTTTTGCCTATAGGACTTTCACTCACTAATTGCATTTTAATTGCAATGTTGCAACATCAAATGCTTGTATCTTGCATCTTTTGCTACTTGTATCTGACGTATCTTTCGGTCTATGCAATTACAATTTCCTATCTCTATCTGTCTTTTTAATCCATCTATCAACTCACATGTTACGGTTACATCAATTCGTATAGTTATCCTAATTGCAGTCGATTAAATCAGTTGGAAACTCTATTCTAATCAAAAAGATTGTTTCTAAAGGGTTGATATAATTGAGAGAGGATAGTTTGATTAATACACAAAGTTAAAGAATACATGATATACAATAAATTCTGTTTTCTTTCAATATAATTTAGAAACTTGTTTGCCAGCTATAAGATATAGTCAACAAATCGGACTGATTTCGATACATGTACTATATATAAGCAACTGTACCAATTTTCAGCAAACTAGCCTCGCTGAGAATCGAGTTCATATAGAGTCAGTAGGGCTATATATACATTATTCTTTTCAATCTGATCAGCAGTAAATATTTTAATATTGTAAATATAGAAAAAGATTGTTTCGTTTGATAGAAATGTATTTTAGACAGGGAATCAAACCAAAACGAAACCGAAACAATTGATTGAAAATATTGCAATCGAAAAGGAACAAAAGTCAAAGCCGATAAACTGTAACCGAAACTTGTTTCGTTTCTGTTTGATTCTGATTCTGATTTTAGGCGACCTTCACATATTCCTAAGAAGTTTAAAAGTGGAGTTCTTTTCAAAAATAAAACTCTTCCCACAGTTGTATCGCAAACATTTTTGATGCAATGTCAAGACAATTGTTTAATGTTATTTACAACTCTGAAAACAACAACTTTTAATACTGCAAAAAGTTCTATTGTTGATTTAGTTGAAATTTCTTTACGCACTTTTAAATCTTTTCGTTACAAAAGTTGTATTTCTATTACAACCTCTTACAATGGTTAACTTTTTGGCTTATTAGACTGTAGTTTTCAGTGTTGAGTGAAGAGATAGAAGAGGAAGACACTTTACATACTTCACAAATCAGAGGCAACTGGACATGGCAACTTTTTGTTTGTCCCCTCTACCTTCCTCAATGATCCTCACTTTGCGGTTAGACACTGAAGTACGTGCTGCATTTGCATATTGCATCTGTATCTGTATTTGAATCCGTATCTGAATCTCAATCTGAAGATGAAACTCGAGTTGCAGTTAAAGTTGAAGTTGACAGCGACAACAACAATAACAACAACAACAATGAAGGCAGCGCCTTTTTTTTAGCCATTTTTGCCCTTTAACCGTTGTTTTTCTCTGTCTCCAACTCTGAGACTTGTCCGCAGCGCGTGCAAAATGTCAAGCGTGCAAGAGAAAAACATATAAAAAATGCTTAATTCAGCATGCCGATGAATTGATGCCCTTGCAGTCCCAGCAATTTTAGTTAAAAGTAACATAGATTCAATTTTATAAAGAACTAAACTGGTTTTATTTAAGTAAACATCTGAATAGAATAGGAAATATCTGAATAGACTCTCCTGGAAAGAGGATAAACTTTTATTCAATTTTCAATATGCAAATTTTCAAATTATACTGCGCTTTGCAAATTAGTAAATAAGTAAACATGTGTTTAGAATAAAAGCAGAAAAAACCCTTAATTCAAATTGAAATTAGAAAATAGATCTTAGCTCCTGTTTTTTTATTTATCAAAATACAAAAATGCAATGCCAATTTTAAAATAAAACTTATGTTACATATACTATTTCAAATTTAATATTAAGGCTGAAATAATCAAATAATATTGGAAAAATTTAAATTAAAATACTTCCATACCTTTATATTCATAAGAGCTAAATGTATTTGAATTCAAAATTAAGGTTGAATATATTTTATTCGATATTAAAAATTTATAATAAATAGCTTAAACTTTAACTTCTTAAAAAAATTATGAAAACAGAAACTAAACAAATACAATAAGAAAAGAATAAGAAATAAGATAAACATGATGATCGTTTTGATCACACTACTTGAAAGAATTATAATACCATAAACAAGGGAATACAGAAGAAGAATGCGACTTAAAAAAAAAAGGGAAGAGTCTGAGAATGTCAGAGACAACCGCAGAGTGTGACATCTTCCTTTTGCTAGATTGTAGATTTCTATCGTCAGCATTTGGCATTTTCCATTTGCCGCAAAAGGAGTCGAGTCTTCAGTCTTCAGTCTGCAGTCTTCAGTCTTCAGGTTAAAGTCAGGAGTGGAGAATCGAGTCGAGTCAAGTCGAGTCTTGTGTTTGTTCAACTCGTACAAATGTCAAAGCGTTCCATAAAATTGAAGTTTGTCCACGAATGATGTTCATGATGACAAAGCAGTGTCAACGCAGCTGCCACAGCTGCTTTCCACTCTTGCCACAAAAAGATTAACTTGTGTTGCAGTTGCATTATATGCTGACTTGCCACAGAACTGGCACGAGGTCAATTTGTGGTGGCGCTTAATAATTGCGCTAAAATGAAAAAAAAATGCAAAAATGAAAAATAATAATAAAAGAAAAAAGAGAATGAAAATATAGAAAAGAGCAAAAGAGCAACAACAATTGAGGTTCATTGTTGTGCAGTAGACTTAAATGCTTAATGGGTATATTAAGCTGCTTTATTAATTATTCCAGCATCAAGTAAACTACAATTTTAGCTTTTATCGAAACAACTGTTGAAAGCAAACGTTAAATAAAATGTTTGTAAATTGTTTTAACTTTTTAAATAAACCAGTTCAGTTTCACACTGTTGAATTTGTTGTTAATTATAATTAACTTGCTAAATATCAAGTCGAAAATGTATTAAATTTTTGCTCTACACAAATGTATTTTTTTCTTAACTTTTGAACACATTCTTATACTGTACTTCTTCTTTATTCAACTCTTTAACCTTAGCCGAAATCAAGTCTCTAAATAAAGGTTAAGATATCAACTATAACAAAAAAATCAGCATCTATTGGTAGTCTTTTTTCTTCAGTGAGATAAACTCAACAAACTTGGGGACAATTTCTCAACTTACCTATTGCCTTACAGGGTAGATAAACCTGTCGATAATGGAAATTTCGTTTCTCTTGTCATAAATTTAGACCCAGTCTCTCGATAACTTACAGGCCAGATCATCCACGTCCCTTAGATACTTTTTCTAGTACTTTTGTGAGGTTTAAATTTGTTTTCTATTTAATTTGTTATATCAGATGATCAAAAATTGACTTCCTTCACTTTATAGCGCATTTTATAGTCGTGTTTTTCTCAAAATTTCTTAGCTATTGATGCGTTTTGCAGAAGTACAGTGAAAATCCCAACAAAGCGATCAATTTGCTGGGCGTGCCTGCAGTTCTCTAGGCACAACCCACTGACTTTTCACAAGTCACGCACATTAAATAAACCAACAACAATAAAAACAACTACAAACTAGAAAACACAACAGCAACAAGAAGAAGAAGAAGAATAGAAGCAGAAAATAAGAGAAGAAGAAATCAAGATATATACAGAAAATGTATTTCTCCTAATTATTAATATTGCCTGGTCGTTGTGGCATTTGCTTTCGCATTTTGTGCTTGGTAATTCAGCTAAGTGGTTCTCAAGCCCCGCCAAACTCAGTGCTCCCCTCTCGCTTCCCCCTTCTTTTCTCCTTTGGATTTCTGCGATTCAGCAATGTGTGAATTAAAGAAACAAACAAACAAACAAACAAACAAACAGACAATCAGACAAACAATCAAATATTAAATATTCTGGAAACTCCAAAGCTCCAAGTTAGCATCTTTTGGCTTCCGCTCGCTTCAGACTAAAGATAATGTTTGAAAAAATAGTATTTGGGGATTATATTTAATTTGAAAATATTTTCAACAGTTTTTGGTAACTTGAAGCGGCAAATGTTGCACTTCCCTATGATACAAATTATAAATATTAGAAAATCTCTTCTCAAATTGGATTTTGATTCCAATTTTAAGTTTTCTTTTATTCTTTTCTTCGTTATCTAATCGATTCTTGTAATTCTCAGCTTAGTTTCCAACTAAATAAATTTTGAAATATGGTTTTGAATAGAGAAAATGAATCATTTTAATTGTTATTTTTCAATTTTAGTTACTATTGATAAAATATTGATTCTAGAACTTTATTATTCGAATCCGGAAGTCTGTTGAACAATATTTCTAGTTGTTGATTCCATATTATTTTCTATTAGGTTACTATCTTACTATGCTCACTCCATAGCTAAATCTACAAATCTTAGGACCGATTCAATTTACAAGCTAACAGCATTTAATTTATAAAACACTGTTAATCAAGAATTGCTTGGAGTAACAGCATAAACAGCATTTGTTAATAGTTGGTTAGCTACTTTTAATAGACCATTTAGTTGGCCCTAAGGATGCACTAAGGATCCGGTCAAACAAAAAAACAAAAAGGAGGCAAAAGTGCTAATTAAAATACTCAAGTACAATGTGTGGCCTGTGGTTGCGTTTTGCAACACTGAAAACTATAACTGCAACTAACTCCGCTAACTATGTAATTGCATTTCAGCAAGTTGTCAAAAGTGAATCCCCTCAACGCATCACCATAAAACTATGCAACAGATTTTGTAAAACCAAGAGAAAATGGGAAAAATTTCTAAAGGGAAGCAGGAAAGGCAAAGGATTTAGGGTTGAGGGTTGAGGGGTCAACGCTTAATAATCGTGACATTTGAAATTGTTGAACATGGCAACAGGAACACGGAAATTTCAGACAAGTATGCAGTCCAGTAGAGTTCAGTTCACATCACTCACATTTCAGTGGGTGACATTTCGAATGAATGAATCAATGTCACCCCTCACCACTCACCACTCACATTCACATTCACATCTAACACATATCATTTTATATACAACGGACAATCCTGAGGCGCACCCATGTCCAGTTCAGGAACTAGAAGGGTATCGGTTTAAACAAGTGCGAGAAAGCTTGGCAATGAGATACCCTACAACAAACGAAATATGTTAAACAACAACTTGAATAAAACTTTAACAATTAAAATAAAACAAATTTAGAGGTATATTTATATTTAATATTCAAAATTTACACACTGAAAGCTTTTAGTTTAATTGATCTCCGAATTTGAAGCTAGCTTTTTTCAGCTTTTTTATCTGTCAGCTTTCTCGCCCGGGTGCAAATAAGTAGTTTGTTAAGCACTTCTTTATCTCTTGTATTTCTGCTTTTATTTTTGTTAGATTCAGATCCTGATCAAGTATATATATACTCTATATAGTTGGAAATGCATACAGCTATTATACTCTAATATGCTTCGTATACTGAGTACAAATAGTTGTTGCACATATTTTATACGTTACTGCAAATTAAGGCAACAGTAAACTAAGAGGGCAATAGAAATAATAAGAGCGAGTGAAAGAAAGAAAATGCAGAGAAAGGGTAGAGGAAGAGGAAGAGGGAGCGACTGTCAAGCAGTCAACAGTCAGTTGAGCAAAAACGGAAACCGGAAACTGCCAGAGTTGCCAGCCGCTTACCGTTTCCCGTACGATGTGTGTGTGTGTTTGTCTGAGTTTGTGTGTGCGGCAACTAAACCGGTTGAAAGAACCCAAAACAGAGAAAAACCGGGTCGAACCTAGTGGGAAGTGGGAAGAAAAAGAAGGGGGAAGGGAAAAAGGAGGTGGATAGGGTAAACCCATTGATAATGCCAGCCAAAAAAAAGGGAAGAAAAGTAGAAAACTTTTTAATGTTGTTTATGGCCAAAGCTTACAAAGTCAGTGATTAAATTATTTATGACAGCTTTAAAATGCAGAGTTGCTCCACTTTCCGAGTTTTTCAGTGTGGCCATAAAATGCCAAGAACTGCGCCAGTGTTGCCAAATGCGGTTGACAGCAACTACAATCGTAATAGTAATAAACATTTACGCTGCAAGGGAAATTAAGAAGAAAATGAGCAACAACATACGTACAATAAAAAAAAGTAGAAAACAAATAATAAAAGAGGTTTAATAGATGCCATAGCAGGGCAAGGGACAGAGAGGCGTCAACGTGGCGTGGGCGTGGCAGAGGCTATTCGCGAATGCGCTTGGCAACACTGTTGATGATGATGGCGATAATAATGATGCTGATGATGATGATGCTGATGATGCTGAGCCGACAATTGCAAAGAACATTGTTGTTCCCTTTTATTGTTGTTGAGGTCACAGTCATGCCCCGTGCCACATGCCACATGCCCCATTGTTGTCGCCTACAGTTTACAGTTTACAGTTTACAGTTAGCAGTTTACAGTTTACAATTATGCGCCGTTTTTGTCACACGGTCTGTTTTGGACACTGCGCCGCGTGTCCTTGAAACAGCCACAAAACACACACTAGCGTTGTGCAACACTAATTGCGCATTTTAGAACACCATCAACTGGAATGACTTTTGCTTATGGCAATGGCAAAAACATTTTCAACTTTCAAGTGATTGCTGGCAAACGTGGAAGTGGCAAAAAGTTTTTGCAAAATATTACCCCATAAATGGTTATTGCACTTTACGTTTACCAACACTGTGTGGCAAACGCTTATTATGAATTCCGTAAAGTACTTAACCATTATTCGTTGATGACTACAACTTTGTAAATTGCAAATGTTAGCACACGACATTTATCTACACTTTATGTAGTAAAATTTACCAATACTCTTTATGGAAAATATTAACAATACTATACTCCATTGCAACATTAAAATATATAATATATTTATAATTATTTAAGTCTTGCCAACCCATTTTGAAGTGATCAACTAGCAGAACTAAGCTTGCATTGATAACGCTTTAGCAAGCACTTCTTGCGCAATAATTTTCTTCGTTATTATATCGTTTACCAACACTACTTGTGTGTGGTAACTTTTCGCTACACTTTCATCTTGCTTCGCTGCGTAATTAAAAAGCTGCCACTCCGACAGCCGCTACATAGTCGGCGGCATTTTTAAAGGAATTCACTTCGATACTCCCACAACAGATGCAACTTATATGTGTATGCGAGTGTGTGTGTGAGTGTATTTGTGGGTGTGTTTGTATGTCTATTATTACCATTCACATTGTGTCGCAGTTCTCAATCATCAATTGACTTCAATTTCTGATGCAGCAGCAGCAGCTCTTTTCAAGTCAACAACTTCTGCTGCACTTCGTCAATTTCAATTTCGTTTGACAGTTTTCATTTTGTAGTTTGCTTTTCTTTAATCAGCGCATCCATTGCCAGTGTTGACAGCATCTTTGCTGAGTATAGGGGGACCATTAAGTATCCCCAGCTGAATAACAACTCATTAGGTAGACAAACCTTAAGGTATATAGTCGATTTGTTTCCTATAAAAAAAAGTTCTAGCTGGGTTGAAGCATATCATAAGGTAGAGTATATTAAGTTGAAAATTTCTGCTGAAGAGGTTTATCTATATCTTAATCTATCTCTATATCTATATCTATATCTATATCTATATCTATATCTATATCTATATCTATATCTATATCTATATCTATATCTATATCTATATCTATATCTATATCTATATCTATATCTATATCTATATCTATATCTATATCTATACCTATATCCATATACTGCCAACATTTCGTCAGTCTTCTCCTATCAAACACTTTTGCTCTAAAGACAGCAAGTTTTCTCAACTGCGCTGCATAACTGAACGTTCGTTTAGTTAAGCTTACCTCATTCTAAATAGATTATGAACCAAACTCTTTCTCAATTACTATATACTTTTCGTTCACTCTCTGGAACGGTAACTGTAACAGTCTCTATCAATGAGGTATTGAGAAGGAGAACTGATGCAATTCTAATGACAACTTCCTATGACTTATGCATGATGCACCTGTCTGTCAGTTGATTGTCAGTAAAATGCAGAACTAACTGCAACCGGGAACATGCAAAGTCAGCGATGGAGTGCAGTAAAAATGCACAAGAAAATATATATATATGTAGTACTTGTTAGCCAGAAGTGAAATGGAAGGCTAAGAATTAGATGACAGTAGAGAGAAGCTGAAGCGAAGCTAAGAAGAGAGCTTTAGTGACAATTGCCCGTTTGTGTTGCCAATGTAGACAAGTTGACCCATTTAGTGCGCCAACTTGGCGCCAACCGAGGGGAAAAGGCCAAAAGATACAAAAACGTAGGAAAAAAGAAAAGAAGAAAAAAAAGGATAGCTGGAGCCAAGCTAGTGCCGAAGTGGTCTTATGGCAATTCAACATGATTTCTGTAACGATGGCGCGATATCGATGCAACTTGCAACCAGCTACGTTGCCACATTGAGTGGAAGTTGCCTCCAAAGGACAAACAGCGAGACAACTATGGCAGACTGATAGACAGTATGGCAGACAGTTGTACTTGCAGCAGCAGCAATAAGTAGCCAAGTGTGGCATGGTAATGGGCACTGGGGAAATGTGAAATGTGAAATGGAAAATGCGAAATGCGAAATGGCGATGACATCGATGTCAATGAGTGCAGGCGGAAAGGTACTGCAGGGAAATATACTTTTGCCTGATTTTCTTCCCAGCAATAAAATAAATATTAAAAAGCATCAAAAAAATAACAGAACAATTTTAATGCAAATATTTTCTTTTATTTTCTTACACACACACACAACTTGTAGGTTGTATGAAGTGCGAACAGCTAACGATCTCCATCTGTCTATCAGACCTGGTTCCGTTTTTTTTTTCGCTTCTCTCTTTGTGTTTAATATTCACAGATTTTGTGCATAAAAATATAAATTTGGAAAATGTTGAAGGAGAAGAGCAAAAGCAAAAAGTACAAAATAAAATTATGCGCAGAAAGAGAAGTTGAGTGTGAAATGAGAAGCGGAAACAGAAGCATTAATATTCGAAGAAACAAGAGTACAATTGTAAAGAATCTAAGAGAGAAGCTATGCGAAAAGAAAAGAAAAGTGAAAAGACAAGCAAAGTCAAGTTGAAGAAAAGTGTATAAAAGTTAAGTGATAAGCAAAGGTAATGAGTTAATAAAATGGCTTAAGGGAAACTTGAAAAATCTGCAATAGAGAAGGTTGTGAACTTCTCAGATACAAGAACTTAATGAATCTCAAGTTAGGCAAGAAACAAAGTCTGGCCCAAAAGCAGCCAAAAACTAGGCAACGAAAGACGTTAATGGAGAAGTAAAGTGAAACAATAAACAAAAGAAAACTATGAATTTGTATTTTGTGTTAGTTTTTACGTCTTGTTTTTGGATTTTCTTTTTGTGTAAAAAATTTATTCATTTTCGATTTGTGGAATCTTGTCGGTGCTGGCGATACAGAAAAGTGAAATATATTGCGCCCCGGGGAAAGTTCACGTTTCAAGTTTCAAGTGGCAACAACAAGTTGCAAGTTATCTGCACGGTGCAAGGACTGCTTGCTGTTGTTGTGTGTGCCACATCTCCCTCTCTCTCTCTCTCTCTCTCTGCATGCATTGAAGATGGCGTCAGCAAGTTGCTCCATGACTTTGCAACGCCAAGCTTGCCCCCATGCCGCATGCCCCTTGCGCTTATCATTAACCCATGAGCAGGGCATTAAGCTGGCAATAAACGTAAATAAAACTGCAAAAGTTTCACTTAATAGAATTTAATTTTCTTACTACTGCAAAGCAAGACAAGCGAAAGCCAACAAGAATGAAAGTTCGAACACAGGAAGAATGTGGAAGACCCGTGAAAATGGCAAATGGGGGAAAATAAAGAGATGCCACTTCCATACCAGTGTTGCCAGATTTTTTTTGTGCAGAAATAGCTACATTTTTTAATAAAAAACTATAACTATAAAAAACCACAACAGTTTTAACTTTAACAATGATAGCGTAAAATTGCCTTTAAAATAAACCTCTTCAAACTAATTTCAGAATATTAGAATTAGAAAACAATAAATTGTAATATTCATATATAATTAAGTAACGATGCATTACTTAAACTAACATAATGTTATCTGAAAAATACTTTTTTCATTATTTTATGTATTTCAATACTTGAGTTATACCATTTATGTTTTTTTGTAAAACAAATATCTACAGATAATATCTAGATCATTCTAAAAAAGAAGTGAAATCATTTTTGAAAATAGCCAGTTTTCCAGTTAATAGCATTTGCAATTATAAAATTGCTAAATCTAGCCACTTAATAGCTAAAATGGCAACACTGGGTGTCAGGTCGAGGGGTTGTATGCCAAAACAAGAGTTTTATCCACATAGATTTTTCAATTTTCATAACCGACAGCGTTGCCTGAGTGGATAATGCGGTGATGCCACGCCTCAAGTGGAAGGCGGGTGGCAAGGATGGGAGGGGGTAGGGGAACAGGAGCCTCTCTCTCTGTGCTTTATGTCTTGATTGTTTTTTAGTGGATGCGCAAGTTTTTATCTTGTCGCTGCATCTGAATCACGAATGTCAATTACTTTTCCCTCTTCGAGAAAACAACAGAAAGCTGTGCATACATTAAGGCGCCTGTCTCTGTCTCCTTCACACTCTATTATTCTCTTTCTATCTCTCTCCCTCTCTCTCTCTTTGTGTGTGTGTGTGTGTGTGTGTGTAAAAGAGAAAGTTTGTCCTTATTGTTGACTCAGTGGATGACATCATCGTGGCATGCTTTTAAGCCAAGCAATGAATGAATGATACATAAATAAATAAATGAAAAGCGACAGATTCCCTCTCTTCCTGTATATGTGTGTGTGTGTGTGTGTGTGTGCTTGTGTGTTTCTGTCTGTGTTATCGCATCCCCATCTATCGATATGTGCATGGAGGCAACCTCTGACAGCGTCTTGCTATCATTCTCTTAAGTTAATTACACAAGTATATATGTATGTATGGATGGATAAATTGAAAGAGAGTGGGTGATAATTGTATAAGCTGCTTTTGCCAATCAATTGACCTTTTCACAAACTTGTACTGCGACTTATCGATAAGTCCTAACGAACTAAATTATCCAGCAGGCTTTTAGTTCGTATCATTCAAAGCAATTTCGTACTCTTAAATTAATTATACACCCTGTGTGTGTCTGTCATACTCAAGTTATAATCCCCTGCGCAAAGGTATCTTTCACAATCATTTGAAGTTTTTATCAATTCGATCAGCTTATCGATAAGTATGAAATGTAACTGAGTGCTGCTTAATTAGAAGTAATTTATAAGTTAATGCATAGCTTTTTGCCCATTCATTTTGAAGTTTAGCAACATTGTGGCGAGCTATCGATAAGTCCTGTTTTGTCACTATTTAATTAAATCAACTGAAATTTGTTTGAAATATGTTAGCAATAGGCTTGATGCATATTTTTTTAGCTCTAATATGTATTAAGAAGCACATAAGTCAATAAATTGCAGGCTATCGACTTATCGATAACGGTAAATCGCTTAGTCATTAAATATTGCGACTGTAATTCGTTGAAAACATGTTTTAGCACCTTTCGAAAGTATTTAGAAATAAGTGCACCTAATGGGAGACAATTAGTCACAGTCTATCGACTTATCGATAACTCCCATTAACAGAGTCGACTGTACTTTGTATCTTTAAGTAGCTCTCGAAAGTATTTAGAAGTAAGTGTATCTATTATGCGGCAATTAATCACAGACTCTTAACTCACATCTCTCTTTCTCTTTTTCTCTACTTGCAGGTACGTGACTCGTGTTGCAACATATTTAACCCCCACACCCTGCACCCTGCACCCTTTAAAAACCAGGCTAAGTAGCATTACATTTGGCTTTCGCTGCAGCCATAATTAATTGATTTTCAATTTTATAGCTATATCAAAGCACACAAACACACATAGACTCATGCACTGTGGCAATTGACTTGAGTGCAAAATTGTTTCCAGCTGTGCTACAATATCTGCTTATTGGACGGGGGGCATGCAACATCCAGTTGCATGCAGCACTTTACGCATCATTAAATGGACTGCGAAATATTTTCGCTGCCGTCGACAGATTCAAGTTGAGCCACATGTGTGTCTCATATATATATATATATATATATATATATCAATGTGTGTGTGTGTGTGTGTGTGTGCAACATGGTTGCAAGTTCAATAACAAATATGCTGCTTATGAAGTGTTTACTTTTGACTTGCCACACAAACGCACACGTCTCGATTTAAATTGAATCATAAAATATTAAAAATATGGAAATTATATAAAATATATATAAAGAGATTTATTGACCACAATTTTCAGCCAGATAAATTCTCTTGCTCTTTTCTGTTCATTTTGTTGCCCCTTAAATCAAATCAAATGAAATTCGAAAACCTCAAAACAATATTTTTCAAACGTTGCGATTGTTTTCATCAACAAAATAGTCACCACAATTTCTCCTGCTTCTGTGCAATCATCAACTGAAAATCGCAGTGTTCTCTCCATCCCCTTATCCACTCTTTAAAAGTAAAGGGGGTGAGGTGGAGAGGGGGGAAGAGGGGACACTGTTGCAATTGCAACGTAAATAGACTTTTTCAATGCACTTGACACATGCTATTAAATGGCAGCCATCGAGCTACAGCGATAGCACTAAAGAGAGGGCTCTAAAGAGAGGGAGGAGGGAGGAGTTGTGGGAGGGCAGACAGAGATACATTTACTATCTATATATTTTGCTGTATTTTTTACGTCCACGTATATCCAATATTTATATGCTGTAACTGCGACAAGAGTCACAAACGCAATTGTTCGGCCAGCTGAAATCGGACGTTACTCTACAGCAAATGATTATAATTTGAAAGCTAACGAATACTTGAACCATCTTTCAGCCTAAAGCTTTCGATGATCCTGGATCAGAATTTAAATAGCTTGACTATTCTTCTATATCAATACATTTCCTTTTAACAGCTTTTAGAGAGACATAAGCACATGAAAGCTCACTAATACTGGAACCATCGATCAATCAAAGAGTTATCGATGATCCCGAATCATAATTTAGGTTGACTATTCTTCCAGAACAATATTTTTCGCATTGAAAGCTTTTTCACAGACATGACATAAGCACATGCAAGCTCTCTAATACTTCCACAAACTTCTTGAAAAAGCTGTCATATGATCCCAGGACGATCCTTTCTTTTATGTTGAAAACTTTCCCATATACTTTGAGAAACATTCGCTGCAAGCGCATTGTGCTATTGCTAAAGCCGATTCGGGTGGATTCATGTGGCATGCAATATGCATATGGGAAAAGCGGCTCCTTGCCTCGCACAAGTGCCCGTGGGATGTTTTCGTTTATATCGGCAGCCGGTGGTGGCATGTGGAAACCTTTTTAGTGACATGAAAAATGTGCAACAGAGGAGCAACAACAAAAAAAACGATGAAAAAATGCAAAAAAAAAAAGAGAAAAAGAACAGAGTGAAATGCATGCTGCTGAAATGGCAAGCAAAGCGAAAAAAATAAGAGAAGAAAGCTTCAGCCAAAAGTCTAAATAATAAAATCAAAATGAAATGAATCGTTGTGAAAACCTGCAAAGCTATTGAAAAAATATTGTCAGCATCAGCAGGCGGAATGGATGCGGTATTCGGTATTCAGGATTCGGGATTGGCATGGAACTGTCAGGAAATAAAAGCATAACAAAAAAAATCATTTAACCACATCGAAATGGGCATAAAAAATGGATAAAAAATAAGAGAGAAGATCAAAAAAGAACTCGTCAAAACAGCCAACAGCTTTACTGCCAACTTTACATTGACCGCTTTGGGTCGGTTATGGAAAGGCTAACAGGGGGTTAAAAAAGAAAGAGAAAAGATGGGAATATATATCATATATGTATATATACATATATAGGGGTCATATGGCATACAGATGTGAGCGTGGTTATGAATTGAATACGCGCACATTAAACAACTGCCAGAGTTGAGTGCAGTTGTTGTAGTTCTTCTCGTTCCTGTTCCTGTTGTTGTTGCTGTTGTAGCACTTACCGGGGGAATATGGCCTCCGGCTCTGAAGCCAAAGTGGAATTTGATTTGATTGGATTGCAAACTGAATGCATTTGCGAGTGTTACGATTTTTGATAGCCCTCCGGGCAGCACTTAATTGCCAATGTCTACTCAATTTGCGAGCACCAAAAATTGTTATATTTTTATATGTAAATGCATTGATTATCTATGATGGATACATATCTATTTCACATTTGAAATATATTTTAAGAAATAGATATGAGTAAAAATCTGTCAATATTTCTAGTCAAAACGTTTGCGAATGTCGCACAAAACAGAAACGCAAAATAGGCTTTAGTGAAGCAAAATAGGCTTTAGTTTACGCTCAAGAAAATATGAAAGCCGCTTAGAAAAACTTAACTTTGAGTAAAGAGTTAATACACTTACGACGAAAAAAGAATGGTTAGAAGAACTCTCTCTCTTTCTCTCTTATCATTATTTCTTAAATAGGATTATATGATCAATAATCGATATATTCTCGACAGCAACGTATGACTGTATTTAAGAAAAAAAGTCCAACTTAGCTCAATTTAAGTCTCAGCATTAAAGATTACAACACTCTGTGGTGCAGAGCATCCGCAGAGGCAGTCATAAAATCGCTGTAAATGTAATCAAGAATTATCGATAAGTAGACGCCATGCCGGGTGACTCAATCACATTGGAGCTCACTCGGTGTCGCTGTCATCGGTCGCATTATACGATATTACACAGTTAAATGGCATTCAAGCAAATGTTGCCCATAAATGGGCACAACGCCAACTGGACGATGGTCTCTGGTTCCTGGTCCCTGGTCCTTGTCCCTGGTCTCTGGCTTGTGGTCTTGGGGCGCCTACTCCGAAAAATTTCAGTCCATTCAGAACCTATCCCTTTACTGGCTGCGCCTCAACTCATACTGCAGTCAGTCAGCATTCAGCAGGCAATGAAATTGAAGTTTATCGACATCGTTAAAATTATCTTAACGGGCATCACGAGCATACAGCACAAGATAGAACAGGATGAAACAGGACGAGAGAGAGATAGAAAGAGCGCGTTTGATACTTTTTATTACTTATGCCGCGTACTCGTTCATATAAATTCACATTTTCCACTTCATTGGGCAACGTGGTACAACAACAACGATACCACGATAACGATGACGATGACGACAATCTCTGAACTTTACGCCAATGCAGCCACTTTGCATAAGTGAATGTAGGGAATGCGGACGGAGGAGAGGACCCTGAGAAAATTGACACACCGCACATACGCCACATAAATCCTATGTAGAGAAAGAGAGAGCGAGAGGGAGAAATGTGGAGAGAGAGGTAGAATAATTCTCACGTTAAAAAAAATGTGAACGAAATTAAACACACACACACAATATGCGGAACCTCACAGCCTCCCTCCTTCCAATCTCTGACAATCTTTCCAATCTCAGGTCTCAGGTCCAGGCAAATGCCATGCATATGAATTATCGATTGTGCGTGGTCTCATCTTAAGAACCCCGTAGAGGTAGGCAATAGGCAAGTCAATGGCCCTGTTCAGGATGGGGATTACATACGAAATTAAGTGGCATCCTGAATAATTCATTTTCTTTCTCTCAGTTTACCTTTTCACTTTTTTCCGTTTTTTTTTTTTTTTCATTTTTTGCGTTTTGTGCTCCTCTTGTTTTCTTGTGATGCAAATTCAAAATGTTCCGCATGCGGAAGTGGTCATTTGTTTCGAGACTCATGCATATCGATATCGATATGTATCTGTAACTGAATCGCCGCTCGTTAAATCGAATTTAAATATTTTACCCCTTTGTGTGTGACTTTTGTTTAGCATTTGTGTTTTGTATGCATTACCGATAACATTGTTGTGTTTACAAATTGTTATTTATTATCCACACAAACATCGATATTTTATCGAGTATAATGAGTGTTTAAAAAATGTTGCTGAACCTTTGCTTTAAAATTGTAGCAGCTATTAACCAAGCATTTTAACAAAATGTTATCTTGTTTATCGAACCTGTCGATATTCGTTAAATTGTAGATCGCATTATCGATGACTTTCATAATGCATTAAAGCCTGGTCCACTTCAATTGAGCTTCAATTTATGAACTTGTTCAGCAATTGTTGTTAAGTTTTCGAATACAAAAACAAACTTTACTTTAGTAAAGATGGTTTCCTAGCTAAGCCAATAATCGACAACAGCTATCGTTAACATAGCAAATGCACTGTTAATTATATCCATTTAAGCACAAAGCATATAACCTGCAGTTTTCTACCTCGTCAACATTATCACCATCATCATCATCATCATTATCAGCCTGATGATTATCTCTGATTCTCAAAGTAACCTAAATTTTCTATTGAATTCAATGAGGGGAATTCCCCTCGTAATACCCTACTGTAAAGAAGCACTTGTACACGTCATGTCATTCTGGCCATTGTGTGTGCATCAAGCAGGCAACCCTAATCAGCGGACATGGCCAGAACAGACACCCTCTTCTTGTTCCGCACCCCCTTCTCATCACTCCCTGACATCGTGTGCTCCAAATTCGCAATGACACTTCAACTCGCTTACACTTGAATACGCATGCCACGTCCAGGAGCGGCACTTACAGTGCACATGAATGCGAAATGGGCGCAATGCACTGAGGCACAGTGGGCAAAATGGCCGATTTGGCGGAACTTTACATATTATGTTGGTATAAAAATAATATAATATGTGACATTTTTAAGCTGCTCTGTCTACTTTGTTAGCTATTTAGCTATACATTTTCTAATGGGAACGGCAGACCACGCCAGTGACGCAAGCTATATACAAATACAATAATAAGTATTTAAATGAAATATTATTATATAAAATAATATTGAATATAATAATTTGAAGTATTGTTAAATGCAGTTTTGTTTTGGTCAAACGATAGTTTTGCCTACTGTATCCCTACCTTCTGCTCGTCCCCCTCATCTGGCCCATGTGCTGGATGTGCCCCTATTTGCCTATCTCCTGGGAGTGTCTGCATTTAAATCGAATAGCTTCATCAGCAACGCAGTCATGATGAAGGGAACATGGACAAGAGCGTCGGGAGGTGGGTTCAACGTCAAACGGAAGTCTTAACTTCCGTTTTCCGACCTCCCCTAACACACACCAGCTAGTCCGCTGGGCACTCACCTGCACCTAAGGAAAAAGGGGCGAGTGGCGTTTAAGTCTCCCTCCCCCCTTCATTTGATTCTCCTTCCCCTTCCTGGCAGGGCTCAATCTGCCCCCGATAATGACAAAAGTGTTAATAGCGCCACACGCTGCATGGGGCACTGAATGTGCTGCAAAATTATGCAGGCACTGTTGATGAAATACAAAAACAACTGTGAAATAATAAAAAAAAAGAATACGGGGCAAGCTGAAAGGAAATCACAGAAAGGAGAGAGAGAGAGTGGAGAGGAGAAAATGAAGAGAAGGAAGCTTAAAAGGATGCACTCGCCGTGTGAGCGTGACGATGATGAGAGAATGAACTCCCTCTATGCTTTCCTGTTCTGTTCTGTTCTGTTCTGTTCTGTACTGTTCTGCTCCTTGCAACGGCAAGTTGCACTTTGTTTCCACTTGCTCTTCACTTTTCATGCACCGTGTGCTGTGCAACTGAGAGTTGCACGTCGCATCGACACTTGGACGCTGTGTCAAACTCATCCGGCATACTAGTAACTACACAGAACAAAAATCTATTCTACTGATCTAAAGATATGTATTCCGGATAAAATTGTTAAATTATGATCATTTGATTTAGTCACTAATATCGGCAAATAAGTGGATCTAAGATATTCGGTTCAAGTTCAATTTTTTATAGGATAAATAAAATATTTGCTAAAATCTAATTAAACAACCTTACTTATATCAAGTATTTCGTACTTGGTTTAAGAAAATCCGAGAAATCCGAACTTCTGACTTCGTTTTGCATTGTATTCAGACTAAGTAGCCTGGATTTTTTTTCTGTGTATAGTCCTTCTGTTGTATCGTCCTCATCCTCATCCTCATTTTCATTCTTATTCTTAGGTCTTTGGCAGCTACTTCATCATCGTCTTAAGCGCGCATCGTTTGGCACACCAAAATCCCTTTTCATTCAATGTGGCAGCATGTTATCTATGTATCTCTCTATTGCTTGCAACTTGCAACTACAGAGCTTGCAACATCTACAGAGAGAGAGTTCTCTTTCTTATCCCTCGTTACCTCCTCTCGCTTACCTTTAGCATTGCATCTTAAGTAGCACTCCCGTTGCCTGCTTATGCTATTAAAGGCATCCATTGACTGCATTCAGATGGAAGCTTTTGTATAGCAGTCTTCGTTTCCTTTATATGCTCCCCTTTCTGTATCTTTTTCTTACTCTTCCCCCCACCCCATCTGAGTGTGTGGTCCAATTAATGTGTCCCCTTCAGTTCAAGATTTGCAGCCGATAAGTTGACAGCAGTCTCATATTGCCATAGATAGATAGCACACACATATGCTTTGAATTGCTTTTCATGCAATACCACCTTCAATTTTCCCTTCAGTTTTCCATTAACTTTCACACATTTACGCTTGCTAAGCTCGCATTTGCATACTTTTATAATACTTTGAAAGAAAAATTTACATTAGTTTCAATCTCATTTCAATCAGTCACAAACTTAATCGTTCAATCAATCAATCTACACTGATTTTTATAGTTGCTCAATTATTGGGAATTTTTACTTCAATTTCAATTGTTGAAATCAATTATTTTAACTTGAATTTTAGATAAAATCAGACAATTAAACCGATTTTCTTGTTTAGCTAATATTCCAAATGCTGTAGAATTTTTGATCTTTCATCTTTTGATGGTCCGTTGTATAAAAATAGTTTGACATTCGGCACAGCGCGAAAATATATTTATAAGTATAAAGCGAAACTTTTTCTTTAATTTTACTAAAGTCTTATATAAAATTCAATATCTTGCAGCACAAAATTGAAAGTCGGAAATTGTAGGGCTTCAAATTGCTTTCGTCACTAGATATTTACCTCTTTTAAAAGGATTTTTTCGTTTATTTAATATACTCGTATACTAAAGTTTTTGACTTATTGTACATTTTCAATAGGTTTATGCAATTGAGGTTTCAATCAATCTACTAATAATTCCCACACATTAAGTTTTTAACGGCTCTTGCAACATGCAGCATGAGTATGCAACTTGACAGTGTCTGCTGACAGTCAGTTGCCAGACAGATAGACGCACAACAATAACAAGTTGTTGTTTATTCTTTTGGGGCAGGTTAAAGGTGCCTCAAAAGCAGTCGACTCAAGTATGTGGCAAATTTATTACAATTAAAGTTTTTGAACAAGCCAAATTCCCAGGCAGAGACGATATGTGGCAAGTGGCAAGTGGCAGTTGCTGCTGCATTTAAATGAGGCATGGCCAACTGTAGGCGTGTGTGTGCGTGTGTGTGTGTGTGTGTTGTCGACACGCTTCAACGCCAACAGTGGCTGCAAAAAATTAGCAAACGAATTGCTGCCGCCTCTTTCACGCTTGACGCACTGCAGCCGCCAAAAGCTGATGCTAGAAAGGATTCAGACTCGGTTTCAGTTTCCCAGTGGCAGTTGCAAGTCCCCTCTCCACTCTTCTCTTTCCCCTTCCTTTTTTTCTTGCCCCCTACATCACACACACACACACACACACACATTTTGCCAAGTGATTTATGAGACGCGCGGCAGCATTTAAACATGAAAATATTTTTCGTATATGAATGGGAAATGTTGCCCCCCCTCTCGCCATCACTCCCAAGCCCGTCTACTCTGTTCGTATCCTCACTTAGCTTCAAACAAGTCAAAGCGTCGAGTACTCTCGACAATGAATTACTCGCTATATGTATCTTTAAGTCAAATAAATTAGAAATTAAATAAAAAGGTGTAGAAAAGGCTGCATTTGAGAGTATCCGACTGTAAGAACTCTATACTTAATTGTTAAAAAAAAGAGATACAGTTTTCCTATGGCATGAATAACTTTCAAGTTTCTTATCCGATAGTGATAAAATCCAGTACAGATCCGGAATATATAGTACACTGTATATAATTTATGTGTCAAAGCTCAAGACTGTAGCTCTTAAATTGCTCTTGATTGACAAATAACTAATACAAAGTAGAGCTGCTTAGGATATGAATGGTGTCTCTAGCTCTTTAAGTATCTGTTATTTACAAACAAAAAAACAAAAGACCATATAGGATATTAGTACTTTTGAAGTATAGTGCCTAAAAAGAATTTCAGAGATTCTTTACGGGATTATAGCTATTAAATTGCTGTTGTAATTCTATGCTTATTTTTGGAAGCTCTAGCTTTTATAGTCTCTTAGAATTCTGAGTTCATACGGAAGGATTGTTGATGCTAATCAAAAATATGTGAGCCTTTAGAGATGCCTTCTTCTGCTGCCTGACACATGCACTGCCACAAAGTTATAACACCCTTGTACTTGTTTTTGGGGTACCGGGTAGAAAAACGAAGCTGACACATGTCTGTTGGGCTGACTCGTTGCCAGGCTGGTTGCATCTTTAGTCCCACAGCGAGACGTGCGAGATATTTTGCAATAAAAGTATAAACAGCATGAAAATATTTTGCGTAGACTGTCCAACTGTTCAACCTTACCAGCCCCCGCCCCTGCCACTTACCCCTCCATGTGTCTCTTCCCCTGCCCCCGTCTCGTGTCACTTTTTTGTCTGCCCAAAAACGCAACAACAATGAGTACATAAATTGTTGCTATAAATTTTCTTTGGTTGTCAGTGGCATTTTCAAGTGTTGCCCAACAAGCCGAGGGCGTGTCCCTGCCCCCTCTTCTACCCTCCCCCACCACTGCCTTATTTATCTCTTAGTAATGCTCCCGGGGTCTTTCAAGAGTCTCTGCACTTTGCTCATTTCAATGCCAACCACAAAAAGCATTTCATTCGCTTCTTCTCTGTGTTACTTTCTTGGATTTCGCCAGCTGCTCTTCTCGCTCTCTCTTTCTCTCTCCCCATCTCTCTCTCTCTCACTCTTGCTACTTTGTTGTTTCTAGCAGCTACTTCAAGTGCGGTTTTTGTGTGAATTTAATTAAATATTTAACGGTCTTACTAACCACAAGCCTCTGCCACTTCTCTTTCTGACCACGCCCACATACGCCCCTTCCTGTGTGGCCAACTATTCAATTATTGTCTGAGCTCAGCTTTAAGTATGAGCCCCAAAAAGAAGTACAGTGAAAACTCCCTTAGCGGACACCTCTAATAGGCGGACACCCCCCTTGGGCGGACACTTTTTCCGGGACGTTGGTTTTGGTGGGTTTTCAGACCAATTTTGCCTCTATTGAGCGGACACTCTCTTTTGAGCGGACGCGGACACTAAAAAAACGACAAAAACGAACGAAAACCTCTCTTGGCGGGACACGAATTTCTTAAAAACGTTCGCTGACGAGCTAGTTTTGTCATTAAAAATCAGAAGTGGGCGGAAACAATGATAATTCGGAATCCGAAGAAGAACCGGAAGAGCCTGACTATGATCCTGACCCAATAAATTCGAATGATAAGGCGATGATCACAATTAAGAAATTAAAAAAATTAGTTCAAAATGACTATAAAGCGTTTGAATACGTATAACATTTGAAAGCCATTTGCAGTCCTTCATATTAGAGAAGATTAAAGAACGCTCAAAAAACCAAAATAAATTATTTTTTTAAGACGCAGTAGTAAAAAAAAATATTCCTATAGGCGGACACTCCCCTTGAGCGGACACAAATTGCGCGACCATGAGTGTCCGCCCAAGAGAGGTTTCACTGTAATTACTAGACTCGAAACAAGTTCTGATTCAATTAGTTGCAATTGAAATTGAAATTGAGTGAATTTGCATAAGTTTCAATCATTTCACAAGTTGAAACTGCTTAACTCCCTCTCCCTCTCTCTCTCTCTCTCCGTTTCTCTCTCAAACGCACTTTCTGTATCATAAAATGCAGTTGAAACTAGAAAAATCTCATAGTTCAATTGTAATCAAAAACATTTTCCAATCAGCTTCAATCAATTCTTTGCCTCCTTCATTGTTGATTTTCCCGATCAACTTCAAAACAATTGATACAGAATTCGTTCAACTCCGTTTCAATTTTTACTCTCAGTTTTCAATCGAGTAGAAAACTTTTAACTAACACTCGCAGCATTTTCCGTCTAATCAATTTAAGATAATTGATAAGACCTAGAAGCCATACAACTTGTTTTCTCCTTCTAAAGCTATTTCTCTTTCCTCTTTTTCTCTGTATTTTCTTACCATTCAATGTTCTTTCAATGAGCTTTTACTAATATAGTTTTAATCCATTAACTAATTGAATTCTGTCATTTGCTTTTCAAATAGTCTGAAATGTAATTAAAATTTCAATGTATAAATAGCTTCAATCAATTTGCTATTCAATTCTTATAGTTATAGTATATATGTATGTATATTTTATTTCAATTAATTTCAATGTCCTTTCCACTTTCAACCACAATCAAATTTCCACTTGACTTCTGATTAGCAAAAGTTTTCAACAATTTCGACTTGCCAATTGGAAATTCAATTGTATTATTACATTTTGCCAATTTCCGACTAACTGTTTTCAACTCCCAACCTCTCGCTCTCTCTCTCTCCACCATGTCAACCTGTCTTTCATGTTCCCCTTCTCCTCTTAACACTCTTGACCATCGACAAACACTTTGGATTGAAACCAATGTGAACACTTGTTTTGCGGGTCGGAACAAAAAACCACATGAAATTGTTAATTATAATGGCAATTGAAATAAAGTTACACACATTGAGAGAGTCTAAAAATGAGAGAGTGAGAGATAGACAGAGAGAGAGAGAGAGGGAGAGAGAGAGTGTAAATGTGCTCATTTGCATGCATAAACATGTCGCTATACGTTTTCCAACTTTACAACATTTTCAGTTTAATTCGAATTTGTATTTGAATTTGAATTTTTCACCCGCATGAATTAATTGAATTTTAAATGAATGAAGAATTGTTTTATAGACAACGCATTTTGTCAATTGCTTTTTTGTTTTTTTTTTTATTATTATTGCTCTTTCTTTCTATTTATATTTCTATTTCCATTTCTTGTTCAATTTCAATTTCCATTTAACTGAATGACTGTGACAATCAGCTAAAAAACACCCTGTATACAGTTTTTTTTGCATTTAATTTAAATATGCACATTTCCATTAGCTTTAAGCAACATTAGAGTAGGAGTTTAAAGTGTAACAGACTAGAGCATACCCTGGTTATTGCTTTATTTTCCCACCACACTCCAATTACGGGGTATTGTAAGCTAGCTTAGGCAATTGGTCTGAAATGCTCGACTAGATATATCCTGCACTCATTCAGTACTTTTATTTCTAGTATGAGTATAGTATACCCTTTGTTTCACTAGTTTTTAGTTTCTCACGCACATTATGACAAGTCGTTGATACCATACGTTATGCATTTCATGGCTACAGGGTATCAACACAGCATGTGATGAGCATTGAACAACCGCATTGTAACCACTCTGCTATTTGTATAGAATTATTTTTTAATTGAAGTCAATTACTTTGTATGATGGTGTTAATTTAGACTGCCATCTCGTTCTAGCTCCTACTCCATCTCTTTCTATCTGTGTCTCTATGTCTGATTAAAGGAGCGACAGAGAGAGTGAGAGAGGGAAAGAAAGAGAGAGATGCAGAGTGCACTTGCACAATACAAGTACACTTGATATAAATATTTCAAACAATTCAAAATGACGGTTGCCACAAGCAATAACAAATTGTTTTTATTACACTCTCTTGTTTGTCAACTGTGGCATGCGGCATGTGGCATGTGGCATGCCTCACTTAACCTTCCCCAAGATCGTTAAGTACAAATTTGTTCCACTCAATCGACTAGATGACAATTGTATGCATAATGTATCCATCTATCAGTCTCGGAGTAAAGTATCTTGTATCTTAAAGATAAAGCCTTTCACTGCCATTCATTAAGTGTACATATGTGTGTGTGTGTATGTGTGTGTGCAACATTTTATAGCCAAAGATTTGATAGACAACAAATTGAATATCATTGACGGCAACTACATATTTAATTGAAAGTTGTTAAGAGAGAAAGAGGATATTGAAATTAATACACATGCATATTAATGAAAACGTCTTTAACTTTTCCATAGCTGAAAGCTTAACTGCATTTAATTGAAGTGACACAAAAATATAAGAGTAAAATGATATTTGGTCTTATATTTTAGAGACAGCTTTAAAATATAAAAAAACATTATTGAAGGTAACTTTCAAATTGAAAGGCCATCAATAGACAAATCAATCGATTAGATCTGACTGCTAGCTTTCATTAAATTGAAAATTGATTAGAAATTTACATTCAATGATATATCTTTAAAATAAAATTAACAGACTTAAAGAACTGTTTAAAATTGATTGTAATTTAAATAGTTATATACATTTAATAAGAATATAGTAAATTGTGTTGAATTGAAATTGAATTGAGTGGTAACTAGCTATTCAATGATTGATTGGATTAAACTGCCTATCTTTACTTTAATTAAATTAAACCAGTTTTCAATATCAAGTAGAAATTAAAATATAATTTCTTAGTAACTTTGAAGCGCTAAAACAATTGTATTGAATACCAAGCACCGATTTAAATGACAATTGAAAATGCCTCGTTCAAATTATCGGTTCTCTGCTTTCCGAAATCCCAGACACACTTCATCTGTCATATTAGCCAGTTGTCGAGCACTAAGGGGGACACTAAGAGCATATGCAAAAAATATGCCAAACAAACACATTTTGTCCCATAGTTTTATGTATTCAAAATTCTTGCTGAGAATATGGACAGATGGCCAACTGGTCGTCGGTTGGCCATCCATCATGGCCCGTTGGCGATCCACTGACAGCTCAATTGAGTCACGAGCCGCATCGAAAGTCGCCAAAAATTGCAAATCCCAAATGCAAACGCAACGCAAGCAAAAGGCCAAGAATTATAAACAAAAACAAAACAAAAATCACGTGGTAAAGAAAAAAATAAAGAAGGAAAACAAAATAGGAAAAGAGGAACAAATAAAATGGGCACAGGATGAAGGCACTGACGACGGCAAAAACTAAAAGAGAGCTCAGACAGGAATCTGACTTTGTCTGGAAGTTTTGATCGATGGGTTTGCTGCATAATTTGCCAAAGGATGTGAATAGAGAGAAACGTGGATGGAGGATGGTGGAAGCCGGATGGCGGATAGAGGATGCAGAATGAAGGATGCAGGTAGCACGGCCTAACTAGGAAAAATGTCTAGCGTAAATCGATCAATTTTGATTGATGGCCTGATTGATGCCCCCTGGCCGTTGTTGACTCTTGATTGTGGACTGTTGACTATGGCCCCAGTTTTATGACTCAATTGAGCAGTCAACAGCCACCAAGTTGAGCGTAAGACGAGGCTAATTGAAACTCAACTCGACTCTTAAGCGAATGATTGAACGGACCATCTAGATTCTAGAATAATGGGATATGTTGATGAGGTTGCAGTTGCAGTCTCTAGTTGCAATTGGAATTGCACTCTTGGCGCTGTGTTTTTTAATGACTTACTCCCAACTGAATCAATCGACCACAGCGGAGATATACATACATTTACATATAGCATATATAGATCTATAAAAGCCGCCCCCCCCCCCCCCCCTTCTCTTCCTCCTCCTACTTTTCCACCCTGTCCCAGTTGACAATTAGGGGGCGGCCAGCGCGTTGAATTATAGCATTTGGTCGGCTTCGTCGTTTGGGATGATTAATTAAATGGCATTTTAATGAGTTCACTGGCGAGAGAGACCACTGACAGTCATATCATGCCATCTCCCTCTGACCCGTGAATTGTCATTGCATTGCATTGCAATGCATTGCAATGCATCAATAATGGAGAGACGGCAATGCTGACTGATGGCGTTACCAGAATGTCCAGCAATGTGGAATTTGTATGCGCAATGCTTTGGTTAATTTATGCAATTGAACTTTTATGTCCAACGGGGAACCTCGCATCACAATGGAGAAGGGTAGATTGAGGTTCATTGTTGGTCATTTTGAGCGAGAAGAAAATCAACTGTTCAAGTTCAAAACAACGAATAGTGGGACAACTGTGAGGTGTTGCCACCTGATTAAATAATGGATTGCAATTATGAGTTTCAAAAAGCAAACATTAAAATAAATAATTAATGAATGGTCAGTGTTAGATATTGATTCTATTTTCCTTCATAATCTCTACTTGAATTGAAAATAAGAGTTATATATATTTCTTGTTACCCTGCATCACATATAGTTTTTGCTTGCAACTATTTTATTAGTTTGCCCAACTATTTTTATTTTAAAGTGGCTGTTAACTTTAACATGCGGATGAGAAGCACATACCTAAGGGCTTTTCAACTAGTTACGTCATAGATTTGTATTTTTAAAAGCAAAACTTGTCGCTGGCAGCTTAAAAAAGTTCTACAACTTTATGAAATAGAGCAGTAAGCCCTTATCCCGAATATATACCGAATATACTGAAAATGGCAGCTTCTTAGGCTTACTTATGTCACACATGCCGCAGGAGAGGAGCTTTAAAAACAACTTGGACTTGGACTTGCTCTTGCTCTTGCTCTTGGTCTTGGTCTTGGTCTTGGACTTGGACTTTTCCAGGCGACGGGTTAGCAAACGGATGAGAAGCATAGATAGAGGAGAGAGAGAGAGGAGAGACCTTACCGGGTTTGCTTAAAGTTACGGAATAAAAAAAGACAGAGCAGAAAGCTAAAAATAAATAAAAGCCAACACAAAACTTTTGGCATATACCAAAAAAAAAAATAATATAATAAAAAATACCAAAGAAACAGAAGAAGAAGAAAGCTGCGCTCGTTGTAACTTTTGCCTTGCAGCTCAACTTGGTGGAGCCACTAAAAGAGGGAGACAGGAGTGGGAGCATGTAGAGGGGAGTTGATGTGTGTGTGTGTGTGTGTGTGTGTGTGTGTGTGTGAGGAGTAGCCATAGTAGACACAACATGCAGCAAAAACTAACTGCTTACTTAACAAGACATATTCAAGCACTTAAAAGCAAAATAAAACAGTCCGCACTAGCAGATGACGGACAGAGGGGTGGCTGAAGGGGGCAAAGGGGCATGCAACATGGCTGCTGTTACAAGTTCCAACAACTTTGTTTTTTATCCAGCCTTTTCTTAAGCCACGCGGCGCAATCCGCTCGTCAGACGAACCCCCAAAAAAAAGCTCCAAACCAAAACTAACCTCACTTCGCATAGCTTCTTCCCTCTGCGCTATCGCCAAAGGCTGCTGTGATATAGCAGCGTCTTCACACGCCATTTTGTAGAAAACGCATATGGCTCGCGACAGAGTTGCCAGACTTTTAAACACTACATTTGCTAAACGAAAGAAATGGCTATAAAAATAAATATTTGAAAATCTCCTTTTTCCTTTTTCCTCACTTCCTTGATCATTGTGTAGCCAAAGCAATAAGAGCTAATAGAGATATTTTAATATGGAAAATTAATCGGTTTATTGTTTAAAATTGCCAGATTTTTAGCTTTTGCAATTAAAAAATTGTCTTAACTAGCTATAAAATAGCTAAATTGACAACATTGCGGAAGTGCAAGCAAATGGGAGAATAAGAGAGTGGTAGAGTGGTAGAGTAGGAGAGTTACGGGTGCAGAGAGCAACTTTATCAGTCAAGTTTACTTAATACGCAAAGTAACTTAAAAGCGAAAAGCCTTGTGGTAGGCAGAGAGAGGGAGGAGCCTAGGGGGATCAAGGCAAACGGTTGCGGGGCATCTGGAAAAAAAAAAGTTATGCGCGCATAATAAGCTCAAAGTTTCAGTATTTTCTCTCAAATTTTTTGTGTTTTTTATTTTTATTTTTTTAGGGAAGGGGAGGCATTTTGCTAGGGTAACTTTCAGTTTCGATTTTCTTCACTTAATTTTTCTGGTGTATTTTTTGGTTGTTGCCAAACTACATTTTAATATCCAGCAATGTCCTGGCTAAAGCCTAGCTAAGAGACTGTCCCCACGAACAAACTTACCTATGTTCTCACTCTTCTCCTTCCCTTCTCTCTCTCTCTCTCTCTCTCCCGCTCTCTGTCTCTCTTTTGCATAGAAAAATGTGATTGAAAAACTTTTGTGGCTGTAACATTTTCGCGCCATTTTGTTTGTTCATCTTTTGATCTTTGAACTTTGTAACATTTTCAACGTTTATTTTCGTTTTGCATTTTGCTTGTCTCTTTTCCTTTTTGCTTTATCCTTTTTTTTACCAATTTCTTATTCATATTTTTTATGCAATTTATTTGTTTGTCCTTTGTCTGGCTACGCTTTTGTTGTTGCTGTTGTTTGCTTAAGCGCTTATCCAATATTTGTGCAGCATACTATCCTTAAAATTTCTCAACTGACTTTCAATGTATTGAATTGTTGCCAAACTGGCTGAAGATTGTTTGCACTTACCGATGGAGAATGTTATCAAAGTTGGAAATTTGAACGGCCAACGAATACTTTAATGGATGGAAATGGAATGGAAAGTCTAGGACAGACAGGAGGAGAAAAATGGACGGGATGGAAGAATGAGGAATAAGAAAATAAAAATATAGTTAGATACATTTGAGTAGTTAGTTAATATTATTATTACATTCCATCTTAGTATAATCATATTTCTTGTTTGGCAACTTGAGAACTCTGTCAGAGCAAAAAGACTTTTATGTTTAGAGCACAAGTTCATAAAACGTTTAGGAATGTTACACAAAGACGAATGAACAAATATTAGATTTTAATGTTATTACATTCCTTCAAAGTCAAGAAATATTTCTTGTTTGGCAAAAGCACCCTCTTTGGAGAGTTTGATAGAGCAAAAGTTTATTTTCAAAGGCGGCCCGTAAAACGTTTAAGAATATCACACAAAAAAGAATGGCAAAAATTTAATGCTATCAAGAGAGTAATTGTGCAAATAGTTGAATCACGTATACGTAAACGTTAGGAATAATTTTGTTGTACTTTTAAAGTGTAAGGGGTAGGATGACAGTAGGGTTGCCCCGCAGGGTTGCCCTTACGAATAGGGCTCTTATCAAAGCACTTTGCAGTTAATCGCGTAGCTTTCCAACGCTTTTGGCCATTACATTAAGTTTCTCGGACTCCATTTGTCCCTCTTTCGTATCAATGTTAGCAACCGGTTGCTGTTGCTTCTTCCTTTTTTCTATTTTCTCACTGCTAGCGTTGCCACTTGTTCAAATGCTCATCAAGTTTTCATTAGCCATTTTATAGCTTTGGCCAACCGAAAAACTGAAAACAGAATGGGGAGAAACAAAGAGATAAAAACTTGAACTACTTTGTCGCCACTTGGTTGCCATTACGCGTTCCTCCCTCTCTCTCTCTGTCTCTCCCTCTCCCTTGCTCTTTTCCTTTGCCATTTCACTTTTTTTTTCGCTCATAATGACCTCATTTGTATTAGCATTGGCTCGCAATTGAAGCACTTGACGTTGGCATTTTGTGACTTTCTGTGTTTCTGGGTCGCCAAACAGACGCCCAAACACACCCACCACACACACACACACACACACACACAGAGAGACACACCCTCCGCACTGTCGTTTTTGTGTGTGTATGTGTTTTGCATTTTCAAGTGCAGACATTTTGTGTCAATTAGTTTTTTAGACACATTATAAATTGACCTTCAGTAAGCTTTTGGGAAGGTCAATTTTCTAGTGAAATTTTCCTTGCCATCTTTTCTGGGGCGCATTTTCTTACCCTTAAGCAATTAAACAGCTGTGTGCTGGCCAGAAAATCAGTCAAATCTGGCTAACAAATTGCCTGTCAACCACACAAAATTGTCTAACTCGATAGTTGTTCATGTGTAAAATTGATTTTGTTAGTAAATGCAGACGCAAAAATATCCTGTAAGTGTAAAGAAGTAAGTGTAAAATTAAAGGAGTTGATATTTCGTATAGATATTTGTGATATTCTTTAGTAAATATCTCTCCTAAATTTCCTGCTCACATAATTTTATCAAAATGGTTCCATTGTTCCTGGATTAAGCTTGAATCTCAAATATTCCAGTGTTTATGCTCAAAATGTAAATTGATTTCTTTATCTGAGAAACCTGTAAAGAATTTTCCCTGAATTTGAATCTCTTAAGAATATTCCAGAGCTTATGTCTAATATTTGAATAGATTTCTAAAGCATCTTTTCATACAATTCTTTGATTTTTGAATCTCTCTCCAAGTATGTTACCTTCCCACTTTCGGAGGCTTTGACGGATATAACCTAATGTCTGGCGCCTAAATAACAGCAATTACGAGGCACACAAGTGTGCAAAAGCCATTCACAGTCAAATGAACCCCTATTTCCCCTCCTCCTTTCAATTTCCACTGTCGGGCCTTCAATCATTTCTAGAGGCAGCGACAACACTTAAGGCTGTTCCCGATGAAATTTTGAAGTCAAATCACATAAAAAACAAGCGAATTTACAGCTGAAAGGTGCACGACTTGAAGCATACCTTACATAATTAAAAAGATGTAAAGAAAAGGGTAAGAGAGAGAGAGAGAGTTGAATATCTGTTACAGGGTATTCAACGTTGCAATTGGGCAGTAGAAAAAAAAAGAATAACAGACACTGTATACTTGAAAATGATTGCTACATGCATTTCTTAAAGTTCATTATACCCAATGACAGGGTATGTTAATGACAAAGGCAGAATTTAGAAAGATAGAACTAGCTACTATGACCTCATACATGCAGCTCAATACATCCTGTATTCTGCATAATTGCAGGGTATGCAAAACTGTCAATGACAAATGTCGCTATGTAGAAGAGACTCAATACTCGAGGCGTCTGTCTCGTCTGCTGTGTGTGCGTGTGTGTGTGTGTGTGGGTGTGTGTTGCATGTTGTGTGGCACATTTGAGAATTCAAAGGGCATACGACAGACTGAGAGACAGCGGGACTGAGAGACAGACAGAGACGCGACACAGGCGACCACTTGAGGCGACTGCTCCAGTTTCCTGTCGCGCACAAAAGTATGCAACATGTTTGAAAATCAAATGGAGAGAAAAAAAAAAGAAATGCCTAACGAGTGCAAATAAAAACTTGAAATTTGAGGAGATTGCGACGCTTGCACATGTGACTGGCAAGTCAAGCAGAGACTACCCCACTCCAAGCCAGCACTACCAGCCCCGCACAATGGGGCACTTATGCATTTATAGGAATCATTTATTTATAAATTTATTCAATAATAAATAACTCAAACACGAAACAAGAATTTCTAGTCCAGTCCTTTACATCTCTTAAATGATAAGATTTAAATAAATTACATTTTAAACGACATCAACATTTGTTTTTTTGAACTTTGAAAAGAATGATATCTCTGATATTTTAAAAACAACATTGACATTTGTTTGGTTGTTTTCAAAAGTACATAGTTCTCTTCAAAATCTCTACAGATTATTATGCCTTTCCATATTATTTCACTTTCTTTTTTTGCTATATTTTAACAAAAAATAAACTATATTTGAGAAAAGCGCACAGATAGAATATTAAAGTTGGATATATTTCTATCAAAAGTCTACTTTAAACATTGACTTTTTTCATTACAAAAATATGTTAATGTCCCATAGTAATACTACGCCACAGTCATTCAAAAAATGTGTGGAACATGCCTCAAAAGTATGCCATCAAATATGCCAAACATGTCTTTGTAGCATACTTGGCGGCGCCTCTAATGTTTATTACGAATATGTCCTCAACAAGCAAATCATGCCACATTTTCCTGCCACGCCCCCCTTGCCCCTTCAATCTCTCCCTTGTCGCATTGCCCTTGAAGGAAATACGAATTTTGTGCAAATAGTTTGGCCCTTCTCACACACTCGATCGACACTTATGCGACAATCTGGCAACGCCGGCGGCCGTTTGATCTGGCAACATAAGTGGCAAGCAAGGCCTAAATTTAAAAGCTCCTCTACCTCTGGCCAATACCACACACCTTAAACGCCCACAAATGGGCGTGGCAGACACTTGAGCACGTCTTGCATTTGAAATGAAACGGGGAGGAGTGGAAGCAGAGGTGGGTGGGCTTAGAAGGGGATGATTGGTGGAGGAAGGGGTTGGAAATGGCAGCTCAATATTGCTGCACAATATTTGCCTGACGCTTTTTTACGCAATTTTCATGCTTTTTTCTATTATTTTGGTAACCATTTTTGTGCCATAATTCAAAACTAACTTTTGCTGGCCAAGTAAGCAGTGGACGGGGAGGGGAGGAGACTTCTAGGGTATATAAATGGCGGGGATTACATAAATCAACATTTTTGGTGGCTCGCTTTGGCACAAAACTTTTTGGCGCAAACAAATATTAATTTTAACTTGCACAAGCCATAAAAATAAGCGAAAAATAAAAGAAGAAATAAACTAACTACTAAACTAAGCTAGGCAAGAGTGTGCTCGACTGGCAGTTGCCCAGTAGGCAAATTAATAATAATAGTATTGGTAGAAAAAACGAAACAAAAAATAGAAACAATGTCAAGGAATGGAAATTAAGAAGAAGATTTAGAAGTACACTCAACTACATTCATTCCCTTACTGCGAAAACTAGATGTAGAAAACTACATCTTAATTAATTATATGGTATGTATATAACATCAGCTACTACTTTATAGTATTCTCTATTTCCAAAAGGATTGCAAACTTTACTACTCTGCTGCTTTCCGCTGATTCTCACTGTCCATACACTGAATCATAATGAAATATATAGAGTATAAAGTTCAAATATTAAAGCATGAGTGTGTGCCAAGAGTTAAAGCCTTAACTTTTCCAATGCCATTGTAACATAATTCATAAAAATGATAAACTTGATGAGGCAGAAGAACTGACGGCAATAACATAACAGACGTATCATTATGGTCAGATATTAAAAGGAAATCTGTTTCTTGATCCAAATAACACATAAGTATTTAAGAGACCCTTAATACCATAATTTTAAACACACATCATTTGCAGCACTTAAAGTTCAAGCCAAGGATCATGTGCGTGTGTGTGTGTGTGCGCTTCTGTGTGTGTGTTAATTTGCCCATTGGCCCTTATTTTCATTTGTAATTTTAATGTGCAATTGTTAATTGTTTTTTAACAATATTTTCTCGGGACTTGCAATGAATTAAATGAAAACGAAGGACGTCGAAGAAGGAAATGCCATATGGCCAAATGTGAGCCTCTTTCTATCTTTCTCTCTCGTAGCACTTTTTGCATTGCTTGCGCCATCTCTTTCGTGGCTTTCGACAGTTCAGCGACAGCGTTGCCATATCGCCTGCGTCTGCCCACGATAATTCTTAACCGCTTGTTTATTTATGCGGCACAGGAAAAACCACCCACACAACCATACACACACACACACACACACACACACACACACACACCACACACACTCAAAGAGTGCACAAAAGATAAAGTCTGTGTGTGTGTGTGTGCTTGTGTGTGTTTGTATGTGGTATGTGCGCCTTTATTTATGCAGCATGCATTTAAAATAAAATAAATATAAATTAAGCATACGCCCGGTGCAACAGCCGTCGCTGAGTTTGAAGCGCTCAAACTTGTACCCTACACAGTGGGCTATATTTGCGCGACAAGACACTTCACTCAAGTGCTCTTAGCAAAGCAATTGACGGTGATTAACTTTTAGTCTAAAGCGCTGAAAATGTTTAATAGTTTAAACTTGAAACAACAAATAAAAGTAAAAGTGCTACTAAAATTAAAAAAATAACATTGAAAGCAATTTTGATTGACATGGGGAAAATAGGCTGAATTTTACAATTATAGCTGTCTTTTGTAGACAAACTAATCTTTTCAAAAAACAACGCTTAAAATATAGGAAATATTTAAATATATAAATTATAGTATATGGCTTAATAAATTGTAAAAAGCATTTCATTTTTCAAAAGTAAAAGTAGATTTTTAAGACTTTTACTTTACGCTTCATTATCTTTACTCAACTTTACTTTCTATAAAGTTGATTTTGATAGTATTGAAGTTAATTCTTAAGTAAAACGTTATCCGACTTTCTAATTTCAAAAAAAGATGAGACCTGATAAAAGATGAGCAATTAATAATTATATAATGAAGAGCATTTCAGTTTTGTTATGCCATTTTTAGAATTCGTCACTTGCTTTCTTCTTATTAATATTCTTCTTGTTGCTGCTGTTGTTGTTGTTGTTGTTGCTATTGTTGTTGTTGCTGCTGCTGCTAGTGGCGCCATTTTGCAGCATGCATTAATTGCATGCAAAAAGAGAGGCAGCGTTGCATATAAATTTCTCATATTTAATTTTGCGAGCCACTTGACGCTGCTTTTTGGCATTGCGCTCAGTTTTAATGCCATAGACCACAATTTATTCATTTTGCCCAGCAAAAGAAACAAAAAACAAACAAACGAACAAACAACTACAACTACAACACAAAAACAACACCAGCAACATCTGCTGAAAAAACTCATAAAGCAAAATATAAACAAGAAGGCACAATTAAGTTTTCTTTTTTATACTAGCGAACTGAAAATACACTAATAAAGAGAGATACTAAAGAGAGAGAGAGAGAGGGACTGTATAAAGTAAATAAGTTGGATAACATCAAGTAAAAAGAGTCGAGTTTTGTTTATGATTACTATATATCATTAGGTATAGTAAAATTTCAGTTAATTACATATTGATTCAATATACTTTTAAGTTTGGGTTTCATATTACTGTTAGTAAAAACACTGAAAGTTGTTCTATATTCAACAAAGACTCAAAAGAAGGTTAAGGTGAGCTTTCAATATTCCAAGAATCTTTCAATTGGCATTTCAATCTAGTCTGTACTATATCAATTCTATGTATAGTAGATTTTTTTTACTTATAAAGAATCCGAAAAGTTTCTCTACCAGTTTCTCAAAGTCGAACAAAACTTGTAGGCCAACCTAATTTACCCTCTAAAAAAAGGAAAGTGTATTAAAAAGCACAAGGAAAATGCGTATCAAAGTGGCACTCGCAAATGCGTGTGAGTGTGGGTGTGAATGAGTGTTGTGTGCACTCGTTTACATTAAATGAATAATGCACTCGAGTGTGCACTGTGAGAATCTGCTTCGTGTTTTGTGTTGTTTTTTTTTTGGTAGCATCCACAATTTGATGATGGCAAAAACCGCGCCACAGAAACACAAATGCCGCAAGCGGCTGGGGCAACCCTTTAAGAAGAAGGAGAAGTGGGTAGAGGAAGTGGCATTAACCATAAAGTTGAAAGATAAATGCGTTGCACAGAGGCATCTAAAGCCAAAACCATAACCATAGCCAAAGCCAAAGTAAGAGCCAACATCATGTGCCACATGACCGTGCCACATTATCTGGTGTTTAGCCAGAAACAGAAACAGCAGCAACAGCAGCAACAACAGCAACAACAGCTGCCCCCGCGTTCCACTGACCGTTATACATAAATTTCATTCTTAAGTGCCGCACATTAACCGCAGGCTCTACAAAAAGTCCTCCCCACTTGGTCCCATTTTCCTGCCCTTGACAACAAAGACAACTTCTTGGCTGACGCTTAATGAGATGACTTCAGCTTTTGTGGCAAACTCGAGGTGAAACAACTCCAATAAAGTGTCAAACAAATAGCCAAAGACATTTCATTCTAATGCCCATGAAAATACAAAATGACAATGACAATGACAATGACACAAGCAACAACAACAACACCAACAACAATGACAACACTTTCCAGCAAGTTTTTCGTAAAGTTCTTGAACTTGGACGTCATTTTATTATGCCCGACCGCATGCAAAGAGTTCCTTCCCCTAATTGACCGCAATTAGTGAAAGCTTAAGAACACAATGGTTCCCACACTCGCAGCTGCAACTTGCCACATTTTGTGGCAAGCAGAGTAAAAAACCAAGATATAAAAACCATTATCATGGCAAACCAACCAAAACTATTTGGGAATTATAACAGTTTTGTACAGGAAGTGCATGCATTGTTATTTATTTATTTTGATTATTTGGCTATACAGCTAATTTTTATTAGTATGGTAAATATTACCAGAATAGCGTTGCCAGATCGTCAATTTTTTTGTGAGCTTATAAAGTTAACGAAATAACTTTTGTTTTTAAAATGCTGTATATGTTAAGATTGCAGCTTTTATTGCTTTGAATATCCTTCCTTCCTTCCTGTTTTCAAGTAAATCTTCCGTTAACAGCCTTGCCACATTGTCATAATTTCTTTATTTTTTCCAAGTTTATATAGACTGATAAATATGCTCTGTAAATTGAATATATAAACTTAAACTAAACAAGACTTACGGTGGAAAGTTATACTCAAATTTAAGCAGTTGATTGAAAGAATTAAACTGACCAGATTACCAAAAATTAACTCAAACTACAACAAAACGACGCAAATTCAACATTTAACTCGACATAATCGTCAATTAAGCAAAACTAAAACTAAAATAAGTAAATATGCCATACAATTAAACGGTATAATCCCTTAACGATTTAATGTGAGTTTAGTTGATATTGAGCATAGAGATGCTGAGCTGTCTACACTTTGGACGCATTTTATATATAGCTTATTATGAAAATTGCATATAAAATTTCATTTCCCTCTCTCTCTTAACAAATAAATGCTCGCTTTAATTAATAATTTACACACACACACGCATGCAACGAACCCATTTGCATGGATAATGTTGTGCCATTGTCTGTATTGCAGATGCACAAAATAGTTCCATAGTGCCACGCCCACACAGTACGCCCTTTAGCTTTGTGGCCAAGTGGCAATTAAAATTAATTTAAATTTAAATTACTCACACACGCGCACACACACACACACGCACATAAAAGAAATATAAATATAATAAAACGCATAAATATGCACACATGCAAATGGTGAGGCCGACTTACTGGTACCCTGTAATGTGTGTTTTTCTCAAAGGAGCGCAACACTTCAATTAGAAGTGAACTTTACATACAAATGAAAAATAACTGTCTTGTTAGGTTCCTACATAATTCTAGGGTATAAATATGCATTAAGCAAAAGAAAAAAACACATATTATAACATTTTCTTATTCCTTTTCCACTTTTTCTCTTTTTCTTTTACAGAGTTGGCCAGCGCACAGTCTGAGCCCGCGTTGGAGATTTTCCCGAAGCAGCAGGAACAAAGGAAACCTGTGGGAAAACCTCTCATATTAACCTGTCGACCAAATGTACCAGATCAAGCGCTCGTCACCGATCTGCAGTGGAAGGATAATCTAAATAACACAATACTGCCCAAACCGTAAGTGTGCGCCAACTGTTGGCACTGACTGTAACATAACTTTTTATGTAGCATAGCCAAAAGGCTCTCTCTCTCACACACACTTTCTCTATCAGTGTGTGTGCGTGTGTGTGTTTTGTATATTGTTAACTGTTTATCTTTTAATTTTTGTTCTTTAATTTTGTACACACACACACACACACACACACACACACACACCTGACACACCCATACACAACTTGTTATACTTTCTGTAGGCTCAATTATGATCCACTTTATGATTCCAAGGGGAATAAAAAAATGTGTAAGTGCCGACAACAACAACAAAAGCAACAACAACTAAAGTTCGTTATGTTTGCGTAGAAATAACAGCAACTGCAACAACAACAACAAAAGCAACAATAACAATACCCCCGCCCTTTTAAGCTCCTTGTTGTTTTGTTTGCCGGCATGTTTCGATATTTTTGTTTGTTTTATTGTTGTATTTTTTCTGATCAGCAATTGCCTCATGCCCAGGTCGTTTACGTAACGTAGCATCCATCCCATCCTCTAAAACATATACACCCCTCCAAAAAAAAAAAAAACAACAACTTACAACATTCCCTTCACAAATCGCATCAATTATCATGCAAAAAAACATATATGAAACTAATTCAATAGCTGCTCTCATGCCACATAATCCTATATCGTATCGTACTGTATCGTAACGTAACGTAACGTAGCGTAATGCAACGTAAGCGAACTATTGTAACGTAAATAGTTCTCTTAGTTTACTAACCAACTGCATTGACAGTTAGTTCCTCATATTCCACACATTGTATCGAGTACGTAAATTGATACCCAGTCATTAATCGTTAATCGTTAATCGAATGTAAGTTGTAAGCATGACAAATGTTCTGTGAATAATACAGTTAAAAAGGCTAAAGATTCGAAAATTCGATATATCAGTAATTTGATTTATTTAATGCCACAGAGTGTCAGATTAGAGTAAAATTTGCTACTAGAATAGGAACTCATTCGTGTTTAAATAGTTACATAACAAAAAGCTTTCACGTAGCGTATTCAGCACAAGTTTCGAAGCAGTCAACTTAATGTACTTGCTAGATATTCAGTCGCAGCCAACTTAACTAGCTTAAACAAGAGCCACGTACAGCCAACTTAACTCGCTAAAGAATCAACCACGTGCACAGAACTTGATGTACTCAAGGCGTCGCCATCTTAACTGGGCTCAAAATACTACATTATATACTATAAAGTATTGTCAAGAGCAGCCAACTTAACGCTCGAGCGCTGCCAACTTAACGTGCTTAAAACATAATCAAGAGCAGCCAACTTGGTGTCCTTATGAAATAGCCAAGCGCAGCCAACTTAACATACTTTAGCCAGAGTCTAGCTTAGCTAAATTAACATGCTGGGAAAATGGCTCAAGCGCAGCCAACTTAACGTCCTAAGGGGCAGTCGAGTGTATAAAACAAATATAAAACGAAATAATTATTTAGACTTCATCTCGTGGCATAAACGTACAGCTTTTAAATTGCAAAATCCAACTAAAAGAAACTTGAGAAGTGAAGTATTTTCTACTTCTATTTTTAATTTGATTTCCATAAGAAAAGTGACTAGAGAAAAGTTGCAATCAGTCAGAATTTCAAATTTCAAAGAAAAAATTTCACAAAAATATAAAATGTAATCCGCAAAAAGTAAAAAAGATTTCCCAATTGATTCAATCAAAATTGTACAGTTCTGAGACTTGTCTCGAGTAAGAAATTGTGTTAATTAATCTGTGTACAGAGGAGAGAACTGTCTTTTACCGCCTCTGTTGGCCTGTTTAAATCTCAGCTCTCTTTCTCATTTTCTCTCCCTCTTTCTCGCCCTCTCCATGTTCAACTTAATTAACCTAAATTTCTGCATTTTGCTTCTTAACTTCTGTCACATTTCATTAAATAGCCAGCATTTTGTAGCAGGCCGATGGCCTATAAAGTTATAAAATTGATTACAGTTAAATAGCGAGGGTCACTTGAGAAATATTTGTGAAAGAGATCAACAGGAAATGTGCAAAAATCGTTACCAATTCCAGAAGTTCCCATTGCCAATTCCAAGTGTTCCAACAACGTTTCGATTTTTGAAAATACGCAACGATTTATTTTTACACCCTGATCAACTTAATGAACGCAATTGTAGCCCCAGGGTGGACGAAAACTCCACACAACCTGGCAACACACACACACACACCCATACACACACTCCTACTCTGAACAAAAATCGTTATGCGGCTTGGCAACTTTTCAATTTACTCGATGCACGCACAAAACTCGGCCCAAAAGCTGGACTCCAATATTTAATTTAGCTGGCTGAAATCAGAATCAAAATTAAGCCTGAAAACTCTGGTTGTATTCTCCGCTACGCAGATTGTTTTGTTTTAGTTTTGCTCTTATTTAGACTCTGTACTTGAAAGACATACAAAGGGTCTATAAATTTGTAAAAAGAAATGCGCTTAACTTGCATAATCTGAGAGAGTCTGGTTTTAGGGACCCTAAGAGCTAAAGATACCAAAGTTGGTATCTCCTCTGGTATCTCTATATCCTCTTCAGATGAAGTTTGTTTAAGAATTTTGCCACACCCACACAAATAACTATATATTATTGCCCAGATGTGTCCTCCAAATTTCATATCGATCTTATAATAAACAAGAGATTATATTACTCAGGGATTGTTGGCTTTACAGACTAAGTACAGGGTCTCTAGCAGTCAAGTTTTCTCGAGTGTAGCGTTTCATAATACCCACTTTTTTTGGATGGAGTAGGGCAGTTCGGGAAGTGTGTGTCGTTCTAGGGATTGTCGAAATGGCGAAATGAAGTTTTGTCGACAGGCAGCGTTGCAGGATTGCGTTGCATACTTGCAGGCGCGAAATGTAATTAAGCTGCCAAACCGAGCACAAAACCCCAAAAAACACAACCGAAACGCCCAAAATTCAAACTCTATGGGGCAGTAGGAGTTCGTATAACCGAAAAATGTCAGTTTTTCAGCCATTTTTCTGACTCGAGCCATCGGATTCGAGTTTGAGTTCGAGTTAATTAAAGCGATTAAGTTGGCAATAGTTCAGTGGCTGACAACGAATCCTTTTAACTTGGTCTGTTGCCAGCTGTGTGTGCAGTTAGATTGTCTCTTTTTTGTGTGTGTGTGTGTGTGGGTTTGAACTGACATCTGCTTTCTCTGTAATCAGAAATATTCAAATATAGTTATAGACAAAGTTGGGAGACACATGCGGAATTTTGTAATCTTTGTGAGAAATAATATCTTTAGTTTCATTCTAGCTCTTTTATTTAGAGTTTATTTCCAAAAAACTTGATAGGTTATATTTGAGTTTTAGTGTATTTTATATCGTCCTTACAATAATTATTACTCACAATTTCCTCTCGATTCATTTAATCCCGAAACTTTTCTCAGCAACTTGGATCTATTAAGTCACTCATTAGCCATTTGAGTGCACTTTGATTTAGTTAATTACGCTCTAAACAGTTCAAATAATCTACTTTTATCAATCTTTATTGTCTTGCTGTGTTTCTTTCTCTTGACTTCTTTGAACTCTTCCTCTCTCTCTCTCTCTTCCTCTTTGCAGTCATCTAGTTCTTCTGTTGCTCTTTTAGCCAAATTGCTACACTTTCGACTTGTTCTTCGACTTGAAGTTGGACTTGCACTTGACTTTAAGCGCCTTAAATGCTGTGCAACAATTTTGGGCAGCTTGTACTCTGAATACCCCCCATGTTCACAGTCCCTACGCCGTTCTCTGCTATTTTGGCTCGTTCAATAACAATGGCAACAATAACAGCAAAAACGACATCTTTATTCGTATCTAAGCCAAAGAAATGCAATAAAAAATCGTCGTAGCATTCCTCCAGGCGCCAAAATGGCGTCTTCCTGTTCAACTTCCACCCATCCTGCTCGTGTCCCTCTTGGAGTCCCACTTTCCCACCATTTCCCTACCATTTTCCTTCTCCTCCTTTTTCTGAGACAATCAAAAATTTGATTTTACGTATGCGTAACTGTTTTTCGCTCTTGTTTGTTTGGCTTTCCCCTCAGCCAGCCAGCTTTTCCCTCTTACCCCTATCTCCAAACTTATTTACCCCTGCTATTACTCACCCCTTCTCTATCTTCACTTTTCTCTTTTTCTTCTCGCACTCTCTGTGCGCAATATTAAAAATCCAACGCAAATATGCTGCAACATTTTTCCACAATGTCTTCCGCTGTGCGATGCGGTTGCGATTTTGTTTTCCAACAGTTTTTCATATTTTCCCCTCGCTTTTCGTTTTCGTTTTCTTATTTTCCTATATTTTTTTTTTTGAAGAGTTTTTCCTTATTTGAACTTTTTTTTTTGCCTTGTCGTCAACGGCTTTTGTTAGCATAATTTTGGGCACAGAAACGAGTTTTATGTATGTGCAAGTGTGTGTGTGTTTGTATGTGCGTGTGTGTTTGTGTGTGTGTGTGCAAGGCAAACAAATAGCAAGCCGTTTTTTGCATTTGGCAACAATTGCGATTCTCATATCGAACGCAGGTTGCGCTCGGCCTTCACACAACACACACACACACACACAATCACACTAAGCAAACACACACATGTACACAACAAACACACACAACAAACACACTCACACACATAAGCACACGAAACTTTCACAATATATAAAACCAATTACAGTCGTAAAAACAGTATTCAAAACTGGTTGAAGCCCAAAGCAGTAGTTTAAATACACTACCAATGTGAAGAGTTACTTAAAAATAGTCAATAGAATTTCTCACATAGCCTAAGCTGAACTTATCGTCGTAAAGCTGTTATCGATAGTATTGGTTTTGCGCAAGAATTTTGTCATCATTCAGTTTGTTATCGACTATCATTAAAATTTTGTTATTATGTCTAAATGTTTTTAAACATCATTTTTATCAAAACAAAATCTGTATTTCGTTATTGAATACTATCGATTAGTTTATCGATATAATAATTCACTTTACTATTGATGTTATTTTATCCATGGCCAAAACCATTGGACTCTTTAATGAAATAGTGATATTAGGGTATCTAAAATCTATAAACAAAGTATGTTAGCCTAAGCAAATCAAAAATATGCAAATTGAAGTTGGCTAAAAGATACCCTGTAATCCGCTCTATATGTTCTCTTTGTACCAGGGCCAATTTCAGTTCTCACAATCTTAAGGTTTTAGATACGTATAGATAAAAGTTTGAATGTAAAGTAGAAGCTTTTGTGCCTTACGATGCAACCGACCGCTTATCACCGTCTCTATAGGGTATAGCAAAAAGAAAGTTGAAAAAAGTAAAATTGCAATCTGTAAAGACAACAACTACAGCCACATAAAAAAATGTGACAACGCTTGCGTGTTAAATTTGCTTTAACTCGTTTCAAGTCGTTCTTGTTACTCGTTACAAGTTCTTGCTCGTTCTTGCACTAACTGCAAATAGTAAGCGACCCGCTTTTCAGAGTATAAAAGACTAAAAAAAGGCTAAAAGGTTTGCTTCCAAAAATTATAATTGACTTTAACAAGGCTTTTGTTTTAGATTTACATTATACTTTACTCGTTACATGTCGTACTCGTTATTCGTTGTAGCTAACAAATGTGGCTTTTTACTAGCTGCTTGCCACTCTTCACTTGCGACTCCTTACTTGCGACTCCTTACTTTCCACCCCTTACTTGCCACTCGTTACTCGCCACTCATTGCCTTTGAACTAAAACGATTTCTGTTCAAAACTTTTGCCCTGCCCAAAAATTGTTCATTTACGTTTGACTCAAAAGTTTATCTTTTTTTCTGCTAGGGAGTTAAACCAAGGGAAAGGAGTTAAAAAAGGGAAGAGGCGGCTTGGCTTACAAAGTGAAGCCATAATAATAACCGCTATGCATATTTAGTTTTTTGCGCAACAAAAGTTTTTTAATTAATTAGTACGTGCGCCTTTTTCCCCGTCCCTACAATAGTTATATACGAGTATTACTCTAGGTTTTTTTTTGTAATTTTCCTTTTCTTTTTTTGTGTGGATGAACGAGATTTTATAGCAAATGCCAATTGGCAAACAAAGCAAATGGCGCAGCAGGCGGCGAAAGTTTTTAATGCTCAACGCCTGCGCGTATGCAATGCCAAATTGTTTGTCACACAAACTCATATACAAACATACGCACATGTGAGTGTGTATATTTGTATATTTGGGCAGAGTTGCCAGGCATCTGGCAGGCATCGCTAATTGCAAAATTTGTGCAATTACTTCAAACGTAAAGCATGAAATCGCGAAATTGCTGCCTAATTATGGGAACAGTTGTAGGGAAATAGTTTTATTTCTACCATTTTTTCAGAAGAAGAGGAAAATAGGGTAGTGAACAGTTTATTGATAGGGTTGTCAAGTGCAGTGCAAGTGGAGATAGTTAAGAATTTTCTAATGTAGGGAATTTTGGTAACTATCTTTTTACCATGCAATCCTTCTGAAATCTTCCAAATATGTATGTAGTAAGAAAACCTATTCAAAACATGTTTTTTAATTCTATAATTATAATTCTATAATTTAATTAAAGTACCTCTTATTTTCTCTCTCTCTTCTCACTGAGCTAATTTGAGACTCAGTCTCATTGCTATATCCATAAAAAAATAATTGTTTATAATAAAATCCAACTGTTTACACTTGGATTAAAAAGTAGATTAAGCTGCCAGACAAGGGAGGGATTATCATAGATAAACATTGCAAATTGTAAATGTAATCATGAGTTTCGGCTTGAAAAATTTCAAAACCAACTGAAATGATATTATTTTTGCTACCAAAATTGTTGCTTGGCCAAAAGACAAAAGAAAATGTTAAGCAAAAGCCCACAAAAAAAGGAGAGACGAAATTTTCTTTTAATTTTCTGTAATTGTTATGGCAAAAAAAAAAGAAAGCGAAAAATTTGAAATGAAATGCGTGGCATGCAAATGAGTGAAAAGAAGAAGTAGAAAGGAAATTGTAAAAGAAAAGCAACAAGAAAAAATGTACTAACATAATGCGCTCGCATAACAATTATTATAATCATAAGCATAAACATTATGTATACGAAAGAAGAAGAACAACAACAGCTTATACTAATATACAACAATTACCTTTTCCATTCCTCCCTCTTCTCTCTGTCTCTCTCTCTCTCTCTCTCTTTCTGTCTTTCTCTTTCTCACAACAGAACGGGACGCAATCAGCCACCGATGTACACGGAGACTTTGCCCGGTGATAGTTTGGCCCTGATGATAACCTCCTTGTCGAGTGAAATGAGTGGGAAATATTATTGCACAGCATCATATGCAAATACCGAATTACTTCAGACGAGTGTCTCAATTAAAACTTATGGTAAGTAACTGTAACTGTACTTTACACCCCCCCCCCTTGAACCCTCTCCAACTCGCTTGCAAATAGCCAAAGTTTTCCACACTCACTGACTCTCTCTCCCTCTCTCTCTCTTTCCTGCTAAGTTGGACAATTGATTCATGTGGACTGTTTTAGTTATAACCCTTTCTTTCCCCTTCCCTTTTCCACTGCCTGAATATTGACCCACATTCAAATGTTGTTAAATGCACCTGTCATTTAGAATGCATAAAGTTGCAAATAATGTTTGAGCTTTCTGATATAAAATAACTGAACGAATGGCCAACATTGAGATGCTATTCATTAATGTGTCATAACGAATGTGTTTGTGAATAAATTCCAAATGAAGAGAGACTTGGAATAGTTAAGGAAATTCCAAAATTTTTAGAGTTTTACATAAAATTGTAACTGTAAAAATTCAATAATATTGAGAAAATTATTCTGAAAACGTTTTCTTTTTAAATGTAGAAACAATTTATAGATCAAAGCATGATTAAAATGTCATTTCTGAACGAAATCGGTTCAGTTATGTTAAAGTTATGCATGTTTGAAGTCTTTACAATATATAGGCTTAAATAAGTCCGAATTTGTGCACATTCTGCTACAAATCGTGTTGACATGAACTTAATTTGTTTATTGAAATGTCATTCCGAATACGAGTGTGAATGTGAATATTTCTTTAAAAGGATAAAGTGGCATTTGGGTTATGTTACTTAGGTAAGACTATCCAGGTCTTAGCATTCTCACACAAATTCCAACCTGAAATCTTCTAAGGACTGTGTGTGTGTTCATTCATTCAACTTTCAAGTTTGTCAACAGCAAAACAAGTGTAAAATTGTATTACATTGTCAAATGGAATGTAAATGGAAACATTTCTCTTTCAGATTTCTCTTTTTTCATAATCCTAATGGGAGTTTAGAATAACATATAATATAAAATGTGAGAGAAAGGGAAGCTAAAGTTATTAGAGCTAACAGCTTTTTGTCGTGTACAGTGTACACATTTGTTCAAGAAAAGTTTCGAAATGACATGTCGAGTCTTGTTTGGTTTTGATTAGAGTGCGTGTATCGCATATCGAGTATCGAGACATCAAGTATCGAGTATTGTAAAATCATAAAAGAAGTACAAAATGGATGAGAGTCCAAACAAAGACGTAACCAATAAGCAGTAGTACCACACACACGCACACACACACACATACAGAGAGAGAAAACTGTTTGCTGGCTCGTTAACTTTGCTAGCGAAGCTTTAGAAAAGTACATGTACTCGTAAGTGGCGCTGTAGCTCAAAAACTTTTACGAGATTGATTTTTCTAAGCAATTTAAAGTGCACACGGGGCACCATCACCACCCCCCAGCACCCAGTACCCAGCACCACTTCAACCAGGAGAGAAGGACCTCTTAACGCTTGACAGAGGCAGGACCTTCACTTGGCAGGACCTTCGTTGCAACGTGTGCAATGTACACACACACACACACACACACACACACACACACACACACATACTTGGTCTAGGAGTGTTCAAACAGAAAACGGTGCGACATGTAAGGAATTTACAGACTCAGGAACTTCTACAGAGCACTATGGGAAAAATAGTTCAATTTGTTGACCTAAACTTTTAGAGAACTCAAATTGAAAGAGATGTAGATTTATTTATCTAATTATATTTTCATTGTTTTTTCAAAAAGTTCTATGCTTTCTTTATGCGGGTAAAGTCCGATTTTTAGTCGTAAATTTTAAATACTTATAAAGATAGAGATTTGAAGTGTTGCAAGAACATTTGTTAGACTACAAAATGGTTTCAAATTGGTTCATTTGATTTTTAATTTAGTCTTTATGCGAAAAATATCTGGATTTGTCCATAGTGCAACAAGGGACAGCAAAAGAAGTAGCCAGAGAGGAAGTGTGTGCGATTCTAAAGCCAGGTTCGAAATGTTAACTCGAAACTTCATTGAAGCGACGTTGCGTTTGAAATGAAATCAAATATTTTGCAACGCAACAATTTGTGCCTCTGATATGGAACGCCACACAGCGGTCATCGTGTTGCCAATAGACAGAAAGGGGACAGAGAGAGAGGGAAAAATAGAGATAGAGAGTGAAAGAGCTAGGAACGTTGTCAGATATGTTGTATACGGATTCCAAATGCAGAGCCAGAAACAGAACCTTCCTTCTCTCTACTATTGTTGTTTCGTTGTTTGCACTGTGTGTACGGCTCAAAGCGATGCCTCTGTTTACGCAACTGTGCGACAGAGACAGCGACAGCTATAGACAGAGAGAGAGAGAGAGAAATAGAGTGAAGGAGAGTTTGAATAAGACAATGCTAATACGATTACAGTATATGCACAGTGTTTGACAGCGCCAAAAGGTAAAAGCACTATCCTCAAATGTTAAATATTAACGCAATAACCTTTCAAAATTGTTTTGATGTTAACTTCACCACCCACCCACAGGATCTGCCTACGAGAGTCCTGTCTTGAGCAAAAGTTTATGTTTAAACTCAGATTAGTGCTGTGTATATTGCATATTTCACCAGTATTCATTCTGTATGGTTTTAAAAAGATTCGAGTGCCTGATTTAACAATTAAAACTGCATAGCAGTCAAACCAGTGCTGGTTAACGTCACACAAACACACCTACAGCAAAAGCAAAACTGAATTTAGCTTTAGTATTGAAACATTAATTTGGTTGTAGTATTCCTTGTGTTTATGAACATAATCCATTCATTAGAATTTAATTGTATTTATATAATGATTATTATAATTATTATCACATTAGTAAAATTACTACAAGTGATGAAAATAATACGAAAATAATTAGTATTGTGCGTCCAATGATTTCAAGTTAGTTTCGTAATCTATATAATCTGCAGAAACTTAATATACCCCTCAAATAATTTGCAGTGTTGGTAAATATGCAAACTTGTGAACAATTACCGAGCAAACCGAGTTGACCAAGCTTTGTCGCAAAGCCCAAAACAGCAGTTAGTTATCAAAAGCAAAGTTGGCCAAAACACGCCCCCTCCCTTTAGGTCACTCTTTGTCTGTGTGTGTGTGTTTGTGTGTTTGTGTGTGTGTGTGTGTGTGTGTTGCTGTCATTGTCTGTTGACAACTCACAAGTTGCATTTAGCTAAGCAAATAAGCGGCAAGTAGAGCAGAGAAGCGAAGTGCAAATTGCAGAACTTACTTGCAACGTGCAGCCAGCAAACGTGCAACGTTCTACGTGCAACGTGCAACTTGCAGCTTGCCACAAAAGGCAGATACACTGTTCAAAAAGTAAGAGTGGTCTCGACACGAAGAATTTTGGAAACGAAATAGAAAACACATGTTGACTGTAAGCAGACTTCAAACAAGAAGCATTTATATTAAGAAATTCTAAGAATAATTGTGAAACTTTTAAATATTTGAAGAGTTATTCAAGTTAAAAATTCTATAAATATAATTAAACTTCGTAACAATTTTGTTAAATGAAATGATAAACTTCTAAACATTTTTGCATAGAATCTTAAGAATCTGCTTAGAATCTAAAGAATTTAATTCTAACATTTCTTAACTAATTAGATTTTTGTTGTTATTCCTGATTTAGTATATTAGATATATATAAATATTCTTAATTTTAGATGCCGGTCCCTTTTTTTCAGTGCAATTACAAGCAGCATTTACTTCAACTTGAGGGCTCAACTTGCAACAGTAGTTGGTGCCACATTATTTGCACACACAGTGAAAGAGAGAGAGTGGGAGGGAGAGAGAGAGTAGGGTGGGAAGGAGAGAGGAAGTGCTGTTGTTTGTGCCACTCACAGCTTAATATTTCAATATTTATGCTTTTAATAAATGCATATGCTGCAAACAAACTTCCGTTGCAACTTGCAACTGGCAAGTGGCAACTGGCAACTGGCAACGTTCAACATTCAACTTCCGATGTTGCCAAAGTGCTTCAAGTTTTCACACTGGACCACGCTGCATGCCACTCGCAGTTGCAACTTTACCCCCCTCTTTCATCTCCACCCCATCTGTGGCATGTTGCAGTGTTAATGCAACACAATGCCCCACCTCGATCAATGGGGCAATGTTATGCAGCCATTTATTAAAGACCTTAAAGTGCATGTTGCCACTTGCCACAAAACGTGGCAAGTTTCGAACTTAATAAATAATAGTGTACAAACATTTATGTGGGCACAAATTTTAGGTTCTCATGTGTGATGTGGCATGCCCCTTGATAAATATTTAAATGCAACATTTCGTTGCATACTCTCTGTCAATCATTAAGTGCATAAGCTGATTTCTCTCTCTCTGCTCTCTCTCTCTCTCTCTCTCTCTCTCTCTCTCTCTCTCTCTCTCTCAAAGAGAGAAGCTTTCAATGTACTTTAAGTATTTAAGTAGACCTTGTGTCTAAATCCTTTTCTCTCAAAACTTGTCAAATGACTACTTAAAACTAATTTATGTTGTGATTCTATGATTCTCTTTTACACTGAGCACAATTTGTAGTACATTTAATATTAATAGAAATGTTGTACCTTTTGTTAATGCGAGTACCAATTACGAGCAGTGTCTTTCAAACGCTTTGACAACTCTTTCAACCAGCCAGAAGTCAACTCTCTAGCTAATTTACATTAAGTTAAGCTGATTATCAAGTCATCAAAGAGCATAGGATTGATGCAATTGTATGGCTGTGCTTTACACTGAAAGAAATTAGTAGTAGCTTAAAGTTTAAGGCGAGCTGATTGAAAACTCCCATAACTTCGACAAAACAAGACCGATCTATATACAGAATGTCTCTACGATAATTATATGGTCTCTAAATTTATTCTGATTAAAGAAAATTCATTACATTTCAGAAATAATTTTTAGTGCTCATAAAATCTTAATTTGTGCCAAAAATAAACCTGATTTTCTTTCTTTTGCCGCTTTAAAGCTAAAGTTATATCAATATTCGACTCATATTTAAGGCGCTATAAGATAAGCTTATTATTTTGGTATGGGATTAAGCTTTGCTAGTTTACAGGAAAGGGGCAACATCAACCTAAAGCAGGAAGGGGGAGAAAGTGAGGTTATGGGCACACGAAAAGCTATTGGAAGACGACTGTTGCCTGATTTTTAATAACTTGCTGCAGTTTCTCTTTGCAGTTGCAGCAACTTTTTCAATAAGTTGCAACTCTGGCAAGACGTCCTTTGCTTTGGGGTGTCTTCGCCGTGTCTTTTCGTGTCCTGTCCTTCGTGTCCTTCGTGCTCTTCCAGCGCTGTGTCGTTGTCGTTGTCGTTGTTCAAACTAATAATGAAATTGTAAGCTAGTTCATCTTTTTTACTTTATTTTTTTGTCGTGTGTGTTTATTTTGATGTTGTAGTAGTTGTAGTTGGAGTTGTAGTTGTAGCTGCTCTTGTTGCCAGACGTCAGCGAAAAGTGTTTGAACAACAAAATCTCACACGCAACGACAATGCAACAACAGCAACAACAACAACAATGACAACAACAGCAGCAACAACAACGGTGTTTGCTTTTGGCCAAACTGTGAGTCCAGCTAAAGGAAATTCGACAGCAGCTTTTATTTATTTTATATGTTGCACACAGCATATAGGACCAAGTGAAAGAGAGAGAGAGAGAGAGAGAGTAGGGAGACAGAGGGAGAGAGAGAGAAAGAGAATGGGGAGGGAGGGACAGGAAGTAGACGACTTGTGCACTGCCAATAAAATTGGAAAATAGAAAATGTTTTTACACAACTTTCCGTTTGGCTTTAGCCAAAAACCAACCGTAAGGCCGGACACCCAGGATTTGGCTCAAAAGACTTTTAACCTCTCACTGCACTCACTCTCTCTTTCTCTCTCTCTGTCTCGCTCTCTCTCATTCTTCTTCTCTTGCCAGCACAGTCTGTGTGTGTTTGTTGTTTGACAGTCAACAGACAGCGCAGATAGATAGACAGATGGCTTGTTATTACACTGATTTATAAATAAACTGTAAATATTTGAGCTGCAAACACACAAACACACACACACACATTTAAGTGGAAAGCCAGCTCAGCAAATCCAACTGCAACAATATTTTAAACCCTCCCCTTCTTTCCCCTTTCTCCATTTCTGCCTCTTCCTTCAGCTTCCTTTCGTTGACCGCAAAACGATCTGCACAATTTCCGCTACGGAAATGAGTCAAACTTCTGTTGCAGCTCCACCCTCAAGATGAAATGTCCATTTCTATATTTTTTTCAACACCTGAAAAACCAAAAAAGCCACAAATTAAAATGTTGAAATAAATCCTAATCCTGTGCACATGAAGTAGCTGTAAATACTAACAAATCTTCAGTTGTATTCAAGTTTCCAGCCTGAAATCTCAATAAATATTTATTAAACGATTTGTTATTTTAAATTAATTTTCCCCATTGCCGAGACTTAAGTCTCAAGCTTGATAATGGACAGTGTTATCATTTTTCCCGATTTCTGGTCTTTTCATCAAAATTATTGCATACTTTTCAGCGTCCTTTATGCTTTCTCGCTTCGGATTCTCAACCGGTTTAAGCGCTGATTTGGTAAAAGAGACAATATTCTTCATATAAATATGTAGTTCAATACGGTTAATCTGTTATATTTATAGTTGCAAAAGGAGCATTTAAACAATACCAAAAAGTCAGTGAACCACGACCCCAAGGAACATGATTCAAACGTATTTTGGCGTCCAACGTGGGGTGCACAAGTTTTTTTTCTATGTACCTTTTGTATTTCCTCTTTTTTGGACTGCATTTTACAGCTTTCTGTTGATATTAAACAGTTTGGTGTGTAAAATATTTCACTTTGCGCCTTAACTTTGGCCCAGCTCAGCTGAGTTCAGTTCAGTTCAGCTCAGCTTCGATTTGCTGGCTGACTGGTTGTCCAGGACTCGCATCATTTCCCCATCCTTCCTGGCTGCCCCAGTTCATGTTTTGCTCTGTTGCCTGTTTGTGTGTTTGGATTGTGCGCAAGTATTTGATTTAGAAATTTTAGTTTGCAATTTTTTCAATTTCTGTTGCTGTTGCAGCAACTGAGATTTATTGGCATGCCTCTGAATCGACGTCGACGTCGACTTCGTTCTCGTTGTCGTTGTCGTTGCCGTCGTCGTCGTCGTCGTCGTCCGGCTCGTTAGTGACCCTTGAAGCGAATAGCGAGAATTGTGGCAAGTTGGAGTCTTGTTCAGTTTAGTAGTATTAGTAGATTCTTGTTAACAAATACGCGCAAATGTCTTTGGATTTTGCGCTTGATGCTTGAATTGCTCTGCTCAGCTCTGCTCCGTGTGAGTGTGTGTTTGACAGTTTGTTGAACACTGAATTATGTTACGTATACGCCATGTGTGCTTGTATTATATGACCAAATATTTGTTTGGCCATCACTAACTAACATTACTTCTCTCTCTCTCTCTCTGCTTGCAGTGGCCATTACCTGGACGAATGCACCGGAAAATCAATTTCCCATATTGGGCGATGATTACGTGGTCAAGTGCGAGGTGAAAGCTGATCCAAATCCGACAATCGATTGGCTACGCAATGGCGATCCGGTAAATAATCTTCCCCAAAAATACACACACACACACATATGTATAGTACACAACAAATTCAATATCCAACTAATATTTCCTTCCAACAGATACGCACAGATGCCAAGCACGTGGTTCAAACCCATGGATTGTTAATACGCGACGTGGCCGAATCCGATGATGGCATCTACACGTGCCGTGCTGCAGTCATTGATACCGGAGAGCTTTTGGAACGCACCATACGCGTTGAGGTCTATATCCGTCCCGTGATTACACATTTACCCAGCATTTTGGAGGCTGTTGAGGGTAAACCATTTGCGGCCAACTGTACGGCGATTGGTAAACCAGTGCCGGAGATTAGCTGGATCAAGGACTCGGTGCAATTGAATGTGGCGAATGCGGATCGATTTACGGTGAATGCCCAGACAGGTCTGTTGACGGTCAGTTCGGTTACCCAGGAGGATTATGATACCTACACGTGTATTGCCAAGAACGGTGCTGGTGTTGTTGATCAAAAGACCAAATTGAATGTTCTCGTCCGTCCCTCTGTCTATGAGCTGTACAATGTGACTGGTGTGAGTGGAAAAGAAATTGCCATCACATGCCGTGCCAAGGGTCGTCCGGCTCCAGTCATCAGTTTCCGTCGTTGGGGCAGTGAACATCAGTTTACACCCGGCATGCAAATGAACGATGAACGCATTACCCTCGAGCAACATCCGGATGAGGAGCGTGGTGAGAGCTCTGGCACTTTACGGATTGCCCAATCGAAGCGTATGGATGATGGACTTTATCAGTGTATAGCTACCAATAAGGGTGATACCGCCTACAAGACCGGACACATTGCCGTTGAATTCCCACCAGACTTTAGTCACATGAAGGAGCTGCCACCTGTCTTCAGTTGGGAACAACGTAAGGCGAATCTCAGCTGTTTGGCCATGGGAATACCGAATGCAACCATCGAATGGCGTTGGAATGGACGCAACCTTAAGGATTTATCCGATATAAATCTAAAGATCGAAGGTACCGGACCACGTAGTGATCTCATTGTCCATCCTGTGACACGTCAATACTATTCGGCCTACAAGTGCATTGCCACAAACATTCATGGATCGGCCGAGCACAATATGCAACTGAAGGAGGCCCGTGTTCCCGACTTTGTATCCTCAGCGACACCACGCCAATTGACAGCCACCACAATCACCTTTGACATACGTGGACCATCGACAGAGCTCGGTTTACCGATATTGGCATTTAGTGTGCAGTACAAAGAGACCCTAAATCCCGATTGGTCAACGGCCTACAATCGCAGTTGGTCACCCGATTCACCCTATATTGTCGAGGGTTTACGTCCCCAGACCCAGTACAGTTTCCGTTTTGCGGCCAGAAATCAAGTCGGTCTCGGCAATTGGGGTGTCAATCAACAACAGTCGACGCCGCGTCGTTCGGCTCCCGAGGAACCTAAACCACTGCATAGCCCCGTCCAGAATGATAAGGAGGAACCTGTCGTTGTGTCACCCTATTCGGATCACTTTGAGTTGCGCTGGGGTGTGCCTGCCAACAATGGTGAACCCATCGATCACTACCAGATCAAATACTGTCAGGTAAGTAAAACACCAAGAAACGAAAAAAGGGAAGAGTTGGATGCACAAAAAATAGGCAGGAATAAAAGGGGAGTTAAGAAATCTAAAGGGTGTCCCCTTATACATATTTTGGAAATGAACTATTTTTATATGTAGAATCAATTTCCAAATCGAATCATAACTAAAATGATATTCTGCTTAACAATTGGTTTAGCTTTAACTAAGTTATGCAAGTTTAAAATCTGGTAATCCTTTGGGCCCAAGCTTGGCTTAGAAGTAGAAGCTGGAGATAATTTTTCTAGGCAAGATGCTACAAATGAAGAACAAGTAATATTTGCGATAATTCACAAAAGATAGACATTATTGGGATGCCATCTCTAGTTTAGAATTCTTCGATAATTCGAGAAATAAATACTTGATAATTTTCAGTTAGAGATGGAATATGTTTTCCTGTGTATTTTCTTGTTTATCCAACTGTAGATACAACCAAGTCTAGCTATAACTTGATAAATACCTAATGGATTTTTAATTATATTTTCAGGGCATAAAGATGGATGGCACCTGGACCGAGCTGGATACTAAGTGCAATACCATAGAGGTGGTTGAGACCACATCGTATCAGATGACGGATCTGAGCGGCAATACGTATTATCGGATTGAGTTGAAGGCGCATAATGCGATTGGTTATTCATCGCCGGCATCGATTATTATGAAGACGACACGAGGTGAGTCCGATTCTGCTAATAATAATCTTGGCACATACCAGTATTCGGCTGGATTCAGTTCCGGCGTCAGTTCGATACACAAACATCTCACAACCACAACAACATCAACAACAACAACAGCAACAACAACAACAATCATTGCGCTGGCCACAACAATAAGCATAACTTTACTTAGTGTCCTAGCCTCAATGTTAGTGTAAACGATTCCGCAAACCGATAACAATTCGATACCGATTACGATTACGATTGCGATCTATCTTATCATTACATACATATACATATGTAAGTGTAATAACCACATTGTGTTAAAGTCATGCATTATGCAGTCGAGACATCGAAATCGTTATCGATATGCTTATCGATAGCAGAACCTTTAAACATCTTTAAGATCCGTAAAACAGCAGAACAACTTATTCAAATTCTTGAAATACATGCATACTATCTATGAATATCTATACATCTATAAATATATAGTATATCTATATACATATATCCAATATATATACTATTTTTTGATCGCTCCATGAACGTATAGAATACATAAATGCAATAAATATATATGTGTGTGTACATATCTACATATATATATTATTTCATATACATTTTGTACGAAAAAGTTATTAAAACCAATATTAATAATAATAATAGCGAGTACAATAACTTTGCATACATTTTTGTAGTGTTTATTTTTTGCGATTCAATTGACTTTACTTTTTTAACTCAGTGTAACTCTTTAATTTTGCGTCTTCTTCTTCTACTTCTCCTACTTATACTTGTTTTTGTATTTTTTGTGTGTGTGCTAAATATGTATAACTATAAACATATATATATAAATATTTATTAAATTCTAATTTAATGCCCAGTAATTCATAAACAAACATACATATATATTTTTTATATCCTCTTTTTGTGATCTTGTGAATCTATTTGAATTTTTTGTTCTATTCGTCGTGAATACAAATTTTTTGTTGCATGCTTTTGTGCGTTGCGTTCAAGCTAACCTCTAATGCTAATTTTATTCCAACCCAAAGTCCCCCCTCAGCCCCTGTTCTCCCCGCCATACACACAACACAGCTCCAAGAAAACTAGGTCGAGCCAAAACGAAGCGATTTACATTCCAAACGGCAAAAGCGAAAAACGCTAAACAAAATCGTCCGTCTATTGGCAGCGTTGCCAGATCAGTAAAATCTATTTCAAATACAAATACCCTGTACACTGAGCTAAGCCAAAGAGTATGCAAATGCATTGAATAGACATTACGGAAAGTCCAGCAATAAATTTTAAAAGACATTGAAGCTCAACAATTTTCAAAAGACACTGAGGCGCGCTCACAATTTTACATTCAACACACACCCACACACATACCTATATATTTATATACGTATATTTAACCGCTTACACACACACACACACACACAGACAGACAGTCACACATCGGAAAACCGTTATTTGTCTAATGAAACATTAAATGTTGTATGTTCATTCGTTGTTGTACTCTAGCCCTCATACACACTCCCAGTCTATCTAAATGTCCTTTATATTACGTTCAAACTATATCGTATACCCTATATCATATAATATCGTATTCTGTATTCTGTATTCAGTTTAGTTAGTATGTGTGTGTTCCTGTCAGAGCGTGTCTGAAACTTTTCGCAGTGCAGAGAGCGACGACATTTTTATTAATTAAAGATAAATAATTAAATGAATTTAATAATATATCGTCAATCTCAGCGCTTAGCTTCAGGCTGAGCTTGTTTTAACTCCTTTTCTTCTACTTTTTTTTCAAACACAATTTATAAGCATTTACTTAATTATTAAATAATACAAAATTGACACAAAAAACACACACACACACACCAACAAGAATATCCACAACTCGAAAAGATTAATATAACTATTTTTTTAAAATATGATTTTTATATTTTTGTGTGTGCATTCATCACAATTGAATTTGAAATTTATTGTAATATGTAATATTAATAAATATTTTTAAATATAATAATAATCATAATAATATAAAAAAATCATTTTGTTAATTGTAATATTTCTAGTTCTTAAAAAAACGCCACTTTCCTTCATTACCAATTTTTTTTTAAATTCTACATTTTCCCTTTGTATTTACTTCGACTATTTCTTTAGTTACAATTTTGAATTAAGCAAAATGAATATTAAATTTTAAATTTACAACAATTAATGAATAAATATTACAGAAAATAAAAAAACAAAAATGCAATGGCAACTCATTTTAATACCCTTGTCGGAGGCATACAACCCGATAAAGCTATAATTTCTATTTGTCTGTCTATCTGAACTTGAATCCTGGATACAATAGTAAATGAAAATATATGTATGTTATACACATCGAAGTTAGATTAGGTGACATAACATGAATAAAAATGAAGGACAAATTTAAAAATATATCTTAATATATAAAAATCTTTGTTCTGATTGATTTACTCACTGACTGACACATCATTGTGGAGCCGAAACGGGAAGAGCTAAGGCTGAAATTTATATATTTTATTAATTTTAACTACTACTTAGCTCTACAGCTAAAATTCTACTGCGATTATATTCCAATTCGGGTTTCTTATAATAAATCCCTACATCGTGTATAATTATCCGATCCGCAAGGGTATCAAATCTTTGGCAAGCCAAAGATCTTTCAATTAGTTCCATTTTGTTGTTTCTCTCTCATCTTTTGTGATTCGCTAGCTGTCTACTCTTTTGACTCTTTACTTATCTTTTATGTCGCTCGCTGTCTCTCTTTCTATCTCATTTGTGTGTGTAGCTCAAGCAGTTTGTTTATGTGTGTGTGTATGTATGTGTGCATTTCAAATACATTCATCTAGTTGTCTCATTCATTCTCATTCTCATTCAGCATATGCATCATAATATTCACGCTTTTAGTAACTACTAAACTTACATTCCTTTTAATTTCTACTAATTATAACTATCAAACTGTCCTTGAAAATGTAGTATCTGCATTTATAAAATAACTACATAGATATTTATATACATAAACTACAATAATATAATCTACTAATAGTCATAGTAATATGCTAACATACGTAACATTCGGTAGTCGATAACAAAAAACTGTACTCTCGATTACCCAGCCAATATATACAAACTAACCTCAATCTAAAGACACACACTCACGCACACACACGCACTCACAGACACACACACACTCACATTATGCTTGAGTCTAGCAAATGTCAACATCGTCGTTCTCGTCGTCGTCGTCGTCGTTTATCGATAACTATTAATCGAACACTAAATCAAGCAAGAAAGAAACCAACAAAAAATATTCTTTTGTGTGTTTCCTTTTCTTCCTTTTTTCTTCTACTACTTTTCTTTGTTTTTCTCTCTTTTACGCTGTGTGTGCAATGCCAAAAAAAAAAAAACCCAACAAAAAAACAAATTAAAAACTTTCCCAAATTGAATGCTAAAAAAATATCCCAAACAATATAATACCATTTAAACCCAAATTGAAAAAACCAAAAACCAACTGTAAATTGCTGCCTACCAAAAACACAAAATATCAAAACCTGAACCTGAACCCGAACCTGTATCCGAATGTGAATCCTGATCCTGAAAATAGACAATCCCTATCCGAGTTCATCAAGCAGCGCCACACGAGCACTGTCCACGTCTCCACTGCTTGCCACAACCACTGCATCACAGTTTCTACTGCTTCCACTTCTGCTGCTGCTGCTGCTGCCGCTGCTGACGACGCGCACTGCTTAAATGTCTGGGCACAAGCAGTGCTTCTTGGAACATGGAGGATACACGAGCACGAACACGAAACACGAACACGAAGCTGCAAGATTTTCTTTCGGTTCTGTTAAAATCGTTATTTTGTTACCTTAGCCTTTTGCTCATTGATCGACGTGAATTGTAAATAATATTAAGATGAACAAAAACCAAAAATCAATTATATACATATATGTATTTAAAAACAAAAAGAATAGAAAAACAAAGACATACATACATACAACACATACTTAAATGCATCATAATAATACCAAAACGGAAAATAATACATACATACATATGTATGATAAATATCACTAGGGTGTTATTAATACGTGCGCTATATATGATTCCATTCAATGTACAAAATACAAATGCTAATTGCCAAAAAAAAAAAAACAAAAAAAATACAGTACAGAAATAATATGAAAACAAAAGATACCAAAAACATATATACATACTCGGTATGTCCAGAATGCTAACGATTTTTAAGATCGACATCCACTTGTTAATTCATCTGAAAAGTTATTTAGGTTTAGTTCCATTTCGAACATATCCCTTCAAGTCAGTATCTTCCAATGATCCTTACACCTCTTCCACTAATACACTAACTTGTAAAGCTGCTCAGTTTGTTTTTGTTTTGCAATTCATAAAAACCATGTGGATAATATACACTGCCAATTAAAGAGTAAATATTCCAACAATTTTAGAGACACTTACAGCCCTTAAGGTGAAAAGAAACCAAAATCTCATACTATGACATAGTTAGAAATCTATACCATCTGGCCGATATTCCTTGAGTCAAAGTACGTATTTTCCGTCTGTCTGACTATGAGAACTAATCTCTGGATGAATTGAAAGTTACAATTCCAAGTATACTTGAGGAAATCAAGCATATGAGATATACATATTAAGTACTTAACATATATTTATGGACTATACTACATGTTTAAACGAAAATACTAATGTTGTTGTATGATAATGTTGTTTCTTTTTTACGAATCTCTCAATCAAATTTAGTCAAATTTTAGCCGATTATCAGATGATCAGAAACGATCAGTAGGCATATTGAATCATCGGTTATCCGATAGCAACTGTTTTTTCTTGTTATCCTCTTTTGGTTTCATTGATAGAAATGAAATTAAGAACTCCACCGTTAATACTTGAATGCAATCCAAATGGACAGTTTCAGATTATTTTTAGTGTGGTTTTTTCGTTTTCCTTCCTTTTTAAATGTTAAATGTATACGTTAAGGGGACAATAAGTAACTGAAAGTATGTTAGAAACTTAGTAATCCATTATTATATAAAAATCCCACAGCACGGCCTTTCCCCTTCTCCATTTACTTCCCACTCTCTAAAAGAAAAAACCAAAAAAAATAAATGTTTCCAACCAACGAATTTGTTTCACATGGTGTATTAAGCTTAAAGAATGTGCTCATTGAACATTGAACTACACATATACCCTATACAAATACATATATATACATATATATACTATATAATATATACATAATGAAATAATAATACGAAAGAAGTTCAACTTAGACAAATTATTCCTGTATACAATTTTTAGTGAACGTAACGAAACGAAATGAAATGAAATGAAACTTTTTCTAGCTAAATATTCTATAGATATGTAGTATATCTATCGATAATAATATAATTCCATTTATAACTTTACCATATACAATATACAAAAGTTATATACATACATATAGTTAGTGAGATAATTCAGCCCGCCTATCGTTGCTGAGCAGATTGTTTAATAATTGTTCGTTTTTTTTTTTTTTTTTTTTGAACTAGCTTTGAGAGGCATAATTATAGTTAAATAAAAGTAAAAAAATACAAATACAAATACAAATACAATATAATAATATTAACCTTAAAATTAATAACGAATAAGGAAACGACTGGCTACAAAGCTTGAGAATCACCGAGAAAGGCTAACAAGCAGTTGATAAATCAGTTTATCGTATCAGCAACTGTACATAAGTTTTATGCCACAACGTTCATACGATAAAAATAAATATGCAATTAGCTACAACTATAACTATTCATGTCCTAAGGTTCGTTTTCTCATCTGCATGTTAAATTTTTAACAGTAGAACACTGATTGACCGAAGTTTGCTGAAAAACGTTCAAAATAACATGTGAATGAGAAAACGTAACTAAATGTATTCATAAAAGATTGTGAGATACTTCTAACGATTTTTTTCTCACACACACAAACACACACAAACAACACATAACTACACGCAAAACTAAAACCGCATAAGTGTCATAAATGTTGTAAGCAATCTCAAAAAAAAAACATAAAAAAACAAAATATAAAGAAATCCTAAACCGTAAGCAGTTCATTTTGGGTAATAAAGAAACAACTTTAACAAAAAGAAAAGCGCCTCTCTTCAATGTGTGCGAGTGTGTGTGGCTGTGTGTGTTATCGATAATTAATCGATGACTGCAAACTGTTGGTAAAATATAAAAGAAAACATTAAAGACGCCGCAAAGCTGTGCCAGGTGTAAAATGCCGACAGGTAATAATGGTTATGCCACAAATAAGCTTGTTAAATAATATAATTAATATGCTATTTCGATAATTATAACTATATTATTATTCAATTCATACAATTAATCGATTATAACACGAATTGCATTCGACTTCAATCAACTAACAACATAAACCACAACACTAAACAACGACTACAAAGGTCACTAACTAAACTTACTTACAATTTTACTTTGGATGAAAATAAAACAGAGCAAAACAATAAATAAATTATAAATTAAAATTATACACAATTATTATAACAATATTTTCTATAATCGATAATTCGTTTTGTAACTAATTCAATTTTGTTCAAGTTCTTTTTGCAATTGGTAATCGAAGTGCACCGATCAATTTGTAAATTATATATACAAAGAAAAATTCAATTTCTTAAGTGTTATCGTTATGGTTATCGTTATCGTTATCGTTCTGGTTAAAAACACGCACACACACACACAAGCCGCTTATAAGTATTCACACATATTTTTAAACCCATACTAAATTGAATCCTAAGTTGAATTGCTTTTGCTTGTATATTTTGCTTATTGGCGTTACTTGTAATTTTAGCAAACAAGTTTCCTAAGTTATCTGCCTAATTGTACGCTTTCTCACTCTTACTCTCGCTCTTACTCTCTCTTTCTATCTTTGTCTCAACAATTATATATACACATACCCTGACTTCATCTAATCAGCGCTCTATAAATGCTCTTAACCTCCCCAAGAAGGCTGCATGTTTCATTTTTAACCTTACTTTTACTTTCTTTTTATCGATAAGTTATCGAAAATGCTTTTTGATTATGCTATGGCAAATTGGTGTAAATTATGTTATTTACTTATATTACATTTAGCTTTCATATAATATGCTTATTGTTTTGCTTGTTTTCTAAACTTGACTAATTTCTATAACCTTGCTGAAGAGAATATGATGGTTTTAAGATACAGTTTGTAACAAATTGGGGAAAAATTGGTTCCGATTGCAATTATTATAGTATTTTGTCCGATTTGTGTACTAGAACTTATAGTTGTACATATATATATATATAAAAACAAAACTATTGGTTTGTATAACTATTCATTTTATGGAAACTCTCAGCAAGGGTATTATATCTTCGGCAAGCCGGGGCAAGCTAGCTATACTTTCTTATTTGTATCTTTATTTTCTTCTTTCTTAATTTCTCCTCCAAATACACACACAAAAATGTAAAATATGTTTGTACAATACTCAGATACTCAATGAAAAACAAACAGATTCCATTTCGTAATATACCCCAATAAAATTTAAAAAAAGGAAGAGTGTTAAACCAATTAAGAAAACAGTTTGTAACTTGAGTTATATAGTTATATATGCAAAGTATGGATCGTTGCGATCTAGAATTATAAAAGTTAGTAACACTAAATTGGATGTACTCCATGCGAAATACCCTGGAATGCAGTCAAGAGTGAAAGTATGCTATAGTTGAACTAAATATAATACCTATATTAGTATACAGTTAAATATACATATAAATATATATATATATCGATTAATAATTATGCAAGATTTGAATGACAATTTACTAATCAATTGCCACCTCCACACTCCGCACCTACCCCTCTCTCTCTCTCTTTCTCTCTTTCTGTCTCTTTCCTATACACGAACACACACCTTCTCCGATATCGACGATATCTTGTTTCCCCGCCCTCCGTTATCTATATAGGTATTGATGTCATTCAAGTTGCGGATCGTCAAGTTCTCTCCTCGGCAGCCATTGTGGGTATTGCCGTTGGCGGTGTGCTTCTTCTTCTCTTCATTGTGGATCTGCTGTGCTGCATAACGGTTCATATGGGTGTCATGGCCGCCATGTGCCGCAAAGCCAAACGATCACCATCGGAAATCGATGACGAGGCTAAACTGGGAAGGTAAGCATCATCTTTTTATCTATAGCGAGTGGACAAGCCTCAGTTTTCGAGGCTTGTGTCCTAATATCAATTAATATTGCACTAAAAATGATACGAAATTCTAAAAAAACAAATTCCAAATTCAACTTGAAGGTTTATACATATATTTCCCTTTTCTTTTTTTTGTTTGTTTCATTTGTTTCTACCACATTTCAATTTGCACCGCTTCAAAAAATAATAAAACCGAAAAAAAAAACAATTCCAATTCGATTACCAAAGCCAAAATTCTCAACATCCGGACTTCGAATACAATTGGGTCTATGCGCGTCCAAAATCCCTATTGTTCAATCGAAACTCATTAATAATCGTTTGAGCAAATGAAATTTAAACTTACATTTAAATTAGATAGCTAATCAAAATGAAAAATCAAAAGACTTGACACAAACTTTTCTCACAATCCCTGCCACTAAATCCCATTTTATGTTATTGTCCTTATTTATTTCATTTTTAGTGCAATATTAATTGTTTACATACCACATTAAAATACAGTTTTTTATTTTTGGTCCCCCACAAAACCTACACAAAGAACACGAAAGCTTTTTGTTAATCATTCAAACTCAAGAGTTGTTATATTTGAGTCAAATGTTTCGTTAGTCAACACTGTTTTTCCTTTTGTTGTTGTGTGTCTGCTATAACCGAAGTCCACTGTAAATCGATCGATATTACAGGTATAGAATTCAATGTTCAAATCTGTACAACAGATTCAATTGATATACATAATTAAGTTTCCATTATTGAAGTAAATCTAACAATCTATATTTTTACTGTTAGGATAGTCTTCCATTTGTACTTTTCTTTAAAATGAAACAAAATTTGAATCAGTGGAATCCGGTTGAAAGTTGTAGTAAAAATGAAAACTAATAAAGAAGAAATGATGCAGCCAGTTACCAGTTACCCAGTTTTAATATTGCTCACTTTTCAATACTTTCTTTCTTCGACATCTGATCGTACATCTGTGAAGTGCCTTGTCTTAGATACTTACTCGAACTCATATCTTAGTCATCTAGTACTGGCTGCTGCAACATATTGTATTGAATGTTATTTTGTAATTGTATTTATATGCCATATAAGTATAGTAATATATCATTTCGTCTTATTTATCATACATTTAGTATAAACATTAAATACATACTCACATTCACATTCACATTTACACAAAACAGAGTTATTACTCGTACATTCGCAAATTCAAATTCAATATCATTGCCTTATCATTGTCTCACATTTACCAACTCCATACTATCTATACTCTCTCTCGATTCTCTCAACTCGTAACCACCATCAACCTCCATCCAACACAAAATCCAATAAATCCAAAACAAAAAAAAAATAAAACCCAAAAATATCAAATGAAAAATCCAAAAATTAAAAACTAAAAACCCAAAAAAAAAAAAAAAAAAAACAAAAAACAACCAACCAAATTACCATCTAACCAAGCAGTCTTTATGGTTGGCGTTTCCCGCTACCTTATTGCAGTGGCCAGCTGGTTAAGGAGCCACCACCATCACCGTTACCACTGCCGCCGCCAGTTAAGCTCGGTGGTTCACCAGTGACATCACCATTGTACGTACATGTTTTTTAAGCTCTAGCCATGCAGCATCCTCTCTATACACTCAAAGAAAACAGGGCTAACAAAATCAGAAAGATTTTCCAAAAATCATATTCTATCATTTATTAAACACAATTTGTAAAGTTAAGAAAAAATAAGGCAAACTTTACAGTCAAGAACTGGGTTCTTCTTCTAAGAACTGGTTTCTTATTCTAAGATCTGGTTTCTTACTCTAAGAACTGGTTTCTTAAAATAAAAACTGGGTTCTTATTCTAAGAACTGGGTTCTTATTCCAAGAACTGGTTTCGTATTCTAAGAACTGGGTTCTTATTCTAAGAACATTTGTTCTTGACGCATTTTTTAAACGGATCGGTCTTAAATATATGTTAATATTGTTTTTACAAACTATGATTTTTTTGTAGTCTAAGAAATGAGTACGAAAAATTGTGTTTTGACACATTTCTTTTTTAAAGTTTTTTTTTTTTAATTATGATATTTAATTTAATAATTTGATTTGGGAAAATTCTTTCTGACTAATAAAACCCATTTTCTATTAGTGTACTTCGTACTTCCTTCTACTGCAACCGCTCTTTCTCTCTCTCTCTTTAGTAATTGTAGTAATTTTTCCGTTTCGTTTTTCAACACTATTCATAGTCCTTGAACATCACGCACAGCATGTAAATGTAGCTTTTAAGCTTCTTGTGTAGCTTAGAGCTTTTCTTTTATGCTTATCTATTAGGCGTGCTAAATAGAGATGGGCATAGTATCTATATGTTACTATCGGCCCATCTCTAACGGTAAGTACACGCACTCACGTTGTGTAGCAAATAGCTTTTGTATGTCTGACTCTATTAGCTAATTGCTCTAAAGTTCACTTTACTCTCTTTCGACTGATCTTTCAAAGCATTTTGAACATTTTTAACAACAACACTATAAAGAACATCGTTTTCTTCACAGGGACGAAAAGGAGCCACTTCGTACACCCACCGGTAGCATTAAACAGAACTCAACCATCGAATTCGACGGACGTTTTGTGCATTCCCGCAGCGGTGAAATAATTGGCAAAAATTCGGCGGTGTAAGTGAGTTAAACAGCCACAAAAATATATATTTAAAAAAAAAAAAATTATGTGCACAAAACTTGCAACAGAAAATAGTATTGAAAAAGAAAAGGAGAAAAGGAAAAAAAAAACAAGAAACCATAGATGATAAAATCGCGTAAATGTACCCCAAAAGTATCTACTACTTATGCTGAGAAACAGAAACCGAAACCGAAATCGAAACCGAATACAACATGAACAAGTTGCGAATTATAGCGAGAAGTAGACAGAAAAACCAAAGCCAAAAGCTGTGGAAACAGCAAATTCTGATACAAATGATCTGATTTAATTGGCATATGAGTTGGTGTTCAGTTTTCTTTACTTTAGTTAATGAATACAATATGATTATTGTCATTATTATAATTGCGTGTATCTTTTGATTTTGTCTTATAATAATGTCTTACTCTATTATACGATATATCTTAAAGCATACATAAATAGAGTATTTGGAAGCTCAGTACAAGCATAGCAAACATTCTAAATACACTACACTACACAAAACACTAATCTACACTAACGTAACTTTAGATACACTCATATGTCCATGTTGCTTGACTTTTCTATACCCTGCATAGCTTATTTGACTTATTCTTCGGACTATTTCTTCTCTATTCATTTCACTTCTCTCTCTCAAGCAAACATGTAGGTTAAGTTGAAAAATATACTTAAATTATTAATGCCTTACAACAAACATGAAAGAAAGAACAACAAAAAAGATTACATTTATTTAGCATTTAAAGTGAGAGAAACAAGAGGAAACATTATAAAAATAAGAACGCTCTAGTCGGAAGTGCACGACTACGAGTTACCCTGCGCCCTGGCTCATAAATATCCTAATACTTTCTTATTTGCACACACACATGGGATATACGGACAGACAAACGGACGATCGGACAGGGATAAATCGACTCCAGCTATTGATACTGATCTAGACTATTTATGTAGACTTAATAGGGTCGGAGGTGCCTGTCTGTTACATACGTTTGCACAAAGCCATTATACATACGTAGGACGCAGGGTTTAACAAAGCGAGAATCAACAAATATTAGTTTAACTAACTTAAACATGCCATAAATAAGTTTTACCAGTTAAGTTCAAAACACATTTTCAAACGAAATTCTTATTCCTTTTCACCTTAAATTTCGTAGTATGTACTTAAATACACCGAAGAAAAGACTTTTGCAAACACACACACACACGCACATACACACACATCATAAACACAGCCACCACATGACATGAGAATTACTGAAAAACAAATTGATAATAAATTTTAGTTAAGATTTGGTTTCCTATTGTGGTAAATTGATATACTTAATACACAGTACGAAATAATAGTTATATTATCTTATATATGATAGTTGTAAACAAAATGCTCAATGTACATGGTTAGATTGAAATTAAAGTTGAAATTGAAATTGAAATTGAAAAAAGTACACTTGCAAACAAAAGTTCAACTGAATTGCTTGCCAACACTGTGTTGGATAATCGTAAACTGCAGTAAAATTATATGAATGTATATTAAACAAATACTTATGTGTGTGTATTAAAGCTGCAAAATTATCGATTGCATCGATAGCTATTGCTTTTACAGATAATATCGATAGTTTTTCGGCTGCAAACAGACTACCCAACAAACAACTATGAATATGCCAAACAATTGTATTTTTCATTATGCATTTTATTTTCATTTTACTTTGTGTATTTTACGTTCCCCTTATATTACAAAACTAAAGAACAAAATTCATATTTAATTTTATGTACTCACTAATATATTTTTAAATTATATTTTGCCCGTGGCTTTTTTTTATTAGATTTTATATGTGTATGTAAAAAAAGAAATACCAAGTTGTAAGTAAGAAATCAAAAATTATTTAAATAATAAATATGTATATGTAATTATTGTGTAAGTAAGTTCTTTTTTTTATCCACACGAATAAAAACCACAAATGAAAAACTATAAACAATTTATGTATACACAAAAAAAACTACATACATATTTTATGATATCCCTGCAGAGTGTATTGTAGCATCAATACAACCAAGTCCGTTATTTTCACTTAAAAATTCGTCAATATATAGTATATAAAAGATCTGCAAGGGATATTAGATCTTCGGTACTTCGAGGATTGATAGCTGTTCTTTATTGTTTCATTTTAATCGCCCTTGGTTCGTCCTGTGTTGTAGATCTTTGCCAAAAGCTTTTGTAGCTTCTGTTGCCAGTTAAGCCAAGCGCCTTTTCAGAGCTTTTTTACCTATTATATAAATAAATAAATGATAATATTATACAAATATTATACAAGGACATTCAGAAACAAGAAAAATCCAAAAAAAAATTAAATAAAATACAAAACAAAAAGAAACCATTAAGAAACAAGAAAGCTCATAACAAAAACATTTTTTTGTGTGTTAATATAAGAATTACTAAATAAAACTATCAATAACTAAGGAGCTACACAATAACTGATATGTAATTTATGTATATGATGAAATTTAAGGACTGCTTTCGGAGCGCAGCATATTAAATATGGCCATGAAATGAGAAATTCATATAAGATCATCAAGGTGTAGCTTTTTATAATTCATAAAAAGAACAAAACAAATAACAGCGAAAATGAATCGTTGACAAAATAAAGTCGTATTTATCAAAACCGAAATAAAACTGAATTCTTTTATTCTAGGGAATTAAAGCTTGAAATAAATAATTGCAAACTGATCTTGTTAGGGTGAAGGCCATATCTAGGGCTTGAGACTGAAATTTTACAAGTGTCGGATTCTTAGATGACCACATTATTTTTTGATGCTGATCGATAGATTTCGTCCTTGCGAATCTAGCAAGACATGTCCTGTCAAAATGCGCAAGGATATGGCCGAGCTAGAGCTAATTTTGTTCAAAGGATAACAGATTTTATTAGTTTTTTGCTCTTAGCTTGTCCTTTTCCTGCAGGATCTTAAATTTATTGAAGCCGATCGATAGATTTCGTCCTTGCAAATCGAACGAAACATGTCCTGTCAAAATCCTGCAGGATATGGCGGAGTAAGAGCAAAAAACGTTAAAGGACATCATATTTTAGATTTGTTTAAGCTCTAGCTCGGCCATATCCTGCAGGATTTCAAAAGGATATACCTTTTTGTAATCACCGTTGGCAGGACTATCGATTGGCATTCAAGGATTTCCAGGATCTGACAAAAAAATTTCCCAAAATGTCCCCAAGGGGTAAGTATGGAAAAATTGGTCAAAATTGGTAAAAACGCAAAAATTACGCCGTATCTCCGCCATTTGAAGGACTATCATGATGTCCTTTGGCCCACAGATAGTCCTTGTTGTACTCAATCAGAATCAGTAACAAAAAGGACGAAAGTCCTTGAAACAGCCAAGTTACAAGGACTTTTTTGTATAGAGAAAATTGCCCATATCTCGGCTATATCCTTGCGTATCCTGACGAGTCCTGTGTCAAAAAAATTTTCTCATCCAGGACTATCAGCTGGCCAAAGGACATCCAAATCGTCTTTGTAGTTTCCGAGATAACACGGATTTTCTGTTTTCGTCCTATTTCTCAGCGACTTGAGACTGAAATTTTACAAGTGTCGGATTCTTAGATGACCACATTATTTTTTGATGCTGATCGATAGATTTCGTCCTTGCGAATCTAGCAAGACATGTCCTGTCAAAATGCGCAAGGATATGGCCGAGCTAGAGCTAATTTTGTTCAAAGGATAACAGATTTTATTAGTTTTTTGCTCTTAGCTTGTCCTTTTCCTGCAGGATCTTAAATTTATTGAAACCGATCGATAGATTTCGTCCTTGCGAATCGAACGAGACATGTCCTGTCAAAATCCTGCAGGATATGGCGGAGTAAGAGCAAAAAAACGTTAAAGGACATCATATTCAAACAGAAAACCCGCAATATCTCCGCCATTTAAAGGACGATTTTGATGTCCTTTGGCACACACACTGTCCTTACTCTCCTTCATCGGAATATGTCATCAAAAGAGTAAGAGCAAAAAAACGTTAAAGGACATCATATTTTAGATTTGTTTAAGCTCTAGCTCGGCCATATCCTGCAGGATTTCAAAAGGATATACCTTTTTGTAATCACCGTTGGCAGGACTATCGATTGGCATTCAAGGATTTCCAGGATCTGACAAAAAAATTTCCCAAAATGTTCCCAAGGGGTAAGTATGGAAAAATTGGTCAAAATTGGTAAAAACGCAAAAATTACGCCGTATCTCCGCCATTTGAAGGACTATCATGATGTCCTTTGTCCCACAGATAGTCCTTGTTGTACTCAATCAGAATCAGTAACAAAAAGGACGAAAGTCCTTGAAACAGCCAAGTTACAAGGACTTTTTTGTATAGAGAAAATTGCCCATATCTCGGCTATATCCTTGCGTATCCTGACGAGTCCTGTGTCAAAAAAATTTTCTCATCCAGGACTATCAGCTGGCCAAAGGACATCCAAATCGTCCTTGTAGTTTCCGAGATAACACGGATTTTCTGTTTTCGTCCTATTTCTCAGCGACTTGAGACTGAAATTTTACAAGTGTCGGATTCTTAGATGACCCCATAATTTTTTGATGCCAATCGATAGATTTCGTCCTTGCGAATCTAGCAAGACATGTCCTGTCAAAATGCGCAAGGATATGGCCAAGCTAGAGCCAATTTTGTTCAAAGGATAACACATTTTATTAGTTTTTTGCTCGTAGCTTGACCATATCCTGCAGGATCTAGAATTTTTTGAGACATGTCCTGTCAAAATCCTGCAGGATATGGCGGAGTAAGAGCAAATAAACGTTAAAGGACATCATATTCAAACAGAAAACCCGCAATATCTCCGCCATTTAAAGGACGATTTTGATGTCCTTTGGCACACACACTGTCCTTACTCTCCTTCATCGGAATATGTCATCAAAAGGACGAAAGTCCTTGAAACAACCAAATTAGCATGTTCAGAGATCATGCAACTTTGCTTGTCCTTGCCGTATCCTGGCGAGTCCTATGTCAAAAAAAAAAAACAGAAAACCCGCCATATCTCCGCCATTTAAAGGACGATTTTGATGTCCTTTGGTCAGTTGCTAGTCCTAATTGAGGCGCTTTTTTTGACATAGGACTCGCCAGGATACGGCAAGGACAAGCAAAGTTGCATGATCTCTGAACATGCTAATTTGGTTGTTTCAAGGACTTTCGTCCTTTTGATGACATGTTCCGATGAAGGATAGTAAGGACAGTGTGTATGCCAAAGGACATCAAAATCGTCCTTTAAATGGCGGAGATATGGCGGGTTTTCTGTTCGAATATGATGTCCTTTAACGTTTTTTTGCTCTAACTCCGCCATATCCTGCAGGATTTTGACAGGACATGACTCGTTCGATTCGCAAGGACGAAATCTATCGATCGGCATCAAAAAATGTTAGATCATGCAGGATATGGTCAAGCTATGAGAAAAAACTAATAAAATGCGTTATCCTTTGAAGAAAAATAGCTCTAGCTCGGCCATATCCTTGCGCATTTTGACAGGACATGTCTTGCGAGATTCGTAAGGACGAACTCTATCGATCGGCATCAAAAAATTATAGTTCCGGCTCCGAACCATGGATGGCGCCACTAAAAAATATAGTTCCAGCAACGAACCATGGATGGCGCCACTTTTCAGCGAAGCGTTTTTTAGAAAAACCGTTATATCTCCGCCATTTGAAGGATTATTTTGATGTCCTTTGGTCAGTTGCTAGTCCTAATTGAGGCGCTTTTTTTGACATATGACTCGCCAGGATACGGCAAGGACAAGCAAAGTTGCATGATCTCTGAACATGCTAATTTGGTTGTTTCAAGGACTTTCGTCCTTTTGATGACATATTCCGATGAAGGAGAGTAAGGACAGTGTGTGTGCCAAAGGACATCAAAATCGTCCTTTAAATGGCGGAGATATTGCGGGTTTTCTGTTTGAATATGATGTCCTTTAACGTTTTTTTGCTCTTACTCCGCCATATCCTGCAGGATTTTGACAGGACATGTCTCGTTCGATTCGCAAGGACGAAATCTATCGATCGGTTTCAATAAATTTAAGATCCTGCAGGAAAAGGACAAGCTAAGAGCAAAAAACTAATAAAATCTGTTATCCTTTGAACAAAATTAGCTCTAGCTCGGCCATATCCTTGCGCATTTTGACAGGACATGTCTTGCTAGATTCGCAAGGACGAAATCTATCGATCAGCATCAAAAAATAATGTGGTCATCTAAGAATCCGACACTTGTAAAATTTCAGTCTCAAGTCGCTGAGAAATAGGACGAAAACAGAAAATCCGTGTTATCTCGGAAACTACAAAGACGATTTGGATGTCCTTTGGCCAGCTGATAGTCCTGGATGAGAAAATTTTTTTGACACAGGACTCGTCAGGATACGCAAGGATATAGCCGAGATATGGGCAATTTTCTCTATACAAAAAAGTCCTTGTAACTTGGCTGTTTCAAGGACTTTCGTCCTTTTTGTTACTGATTCTGACTGAGTACAACAAGGACTATCTGTGGGCCAAAGGACATCATGATAGTCCTTCAAATGGCGGAGATACGGCGTAATTTTCGCGTTTTTACCAATTTTGACCAATTTTTCCATACTTACCCCTTGGGAACATTTTGGGAAATTTTTTTGTCAGATCCTGGAAATCCTTGAATGCCAATCGATAGTCCTGCCAACGGTGATTACAAAAAGGTATATCCTTTTGAAATCCTGCAGGATATGGCCGAGCTAGAGCTTAAACAAATCTAAAATATGATGTCCTTTAACGTTTTTTTGCTCTTACTCCGCCATATCCTGCAGGATTTCGACAGGACATGTCTCGTTCGATTTGCAAGGACGAAATCTATCGATCGACATCAAAAATTTGTAGATCCTGCAGGATATGGTCAAGCTACGAGCAAAAAACTAATAAAATGCGTTATCCTCTGAAGAAAAATAGCTCTAGCTCGGCCATATCCTTGCGCATTTTGACAGGACATGTCTTGCTAGATTCGCAAGGATGAAATCTATCGATCAGCATCAAAAAATTATGTGGTCATCCAAGAATCAAAACAGAAATTCCTTGATATCTCAAGGAAGTAAAAAGGATTAAATAGTTTTATTAAATTGACTTAATGGATATTAAGGATGTAATACTTTACTCATTCGGGGGGTGCTGGGAAGACTAAAACTGGGTTTGGATTTGAACACATTCAAGATGCTTAGCATAAATCACTTTACATAACTTTAAATATGGACATTAAACAAATAGGGTTTGATTATATTATACAATAGTTAAGGCAATAGAATCTATATAAATTCTCTAGGCTGACCAGTAAAGTCAGTGAGTCCGGACTCCGGATGTTTAAGTAGCTGCGCCTAAACCTCTATACCCTCATCGGATCGTTTGCGCTGGCGTCTGAGGGCATCCTCGGCATTTAGTTTGGTCTTTTCGGTACGCGTGTGCCAGACGAGCACGTCTCGGCAATTGTTGGCCAGCGGCTGGAGCTGATCCCGTGTGGTCAGGTAACGGAGTATTTCGCTCTCCTGGTAGCCTCGTTGCACCTCAAAGGAGAAGACTGCCTGTGGATACTTAATAAACAGATCCATGCTAATGCCAAAGGCTGCCATGTCAACGGGGAAGGGTCGTTCTGGTCGCCAGGCAGCATTAAAGCCAATCACCTTGTTATCCTGATCGAGTAGCGGACGCTCAACCATCAATCCACCCACAAGTCCAACCGGCCAAATGCCCACCTGACCTGGCTTGATTTTAGACATTTCAGCGAATAATTCTACCGAATACGAGTTGTCATCGTCCATAAAGAAGACAACGGCATGACGATCAACGTCGGCATTGGCACGCAGCCAAGTCAAGGCAAGATTTCGCTGTTCCACACCGCGGGGCTTAATCCAATTCGGATCCTTGCCCTCCAGCTTAAACTCTGGCGGCGTTTTAATAAACAGCTGGGTAAAGCGATTCTCCAGACCAGCGCGTATCAGCAGATTGCGTACTAGCGCTGTTGTGCTATTGCTATCCTCTATAATGATCCAGTGCAGATTTGGCACCAGCATAAACAAATGTGAAAGCCTGGAATTCAAATTAAAAAAGTTCAAATTTCATTTCGTTTCTTTCTTTTTATGATTAGCTGTGAATACAAATTGTTTGTGTCACCTGGTTAGCTCTGCTTTTTGTGCGGGACGCGCATACGTGGGCGTTATGGCATAGATTTTAGGCAACGTGTCCGCCAATTGTTTGGAGTACATTGCCTGCAGGTATTGGGGTCCATCACAGGTGCGTTTTCCATTACGGTGTACCATTAAAAGTAGCACGATGAAGACTATAATAAGCACAAGGACTTGGCGTGGCCGGATGCGTACTTCGGACATGCTGACTGTGTAGTTATTGCATCTAGTAGCCAAAACTAAATCACATTGCGTCAAAACAAACAAAATAAAAGATAAAATACAAATACAAATACAAATACCAATACCATTGCATACGAATAGAAAAAAATAGCTTCTTCCTTATGGTGTGCTGCTGCAAATTATTGTTTTCAGTACCTTTTCACTGCACTACGGTCGTTAACATAAATAAGGGTTTGTTTTTTATTAAATTATCAAAATAATAACTTAATCTTATACTTTATAGTGATTTTGAGGACAGATGACAACAAGACCCAGCAGACGACGACACCACACAGCAGAGTTGCCAATACCACGACAAAATTGTAGTTCTAAAAAAGAGGCGCTAGCAAACAAAAGGTGGCGCCAAAATTGGACACTGTGAACCATAACGATAACAATCAGAAGTGGGGCCACGTGGTTGCCGGACTTCAAAGCGACTGTTTGCTAGCGCCGCCAGGTGTAATGTTGTTTACTTTTGCAACTAGATTTTTATTAAAGTCTGGCAATGAGCGATCAGACGGTTTTTTTTTTGAAAATAGGTGCCAGCGCTTAACTTGCAAAAATGCTGTGCAGAAAATAGTGCACAAAAATTTAAAAGAAATTAAAGCTCAAACAAAAAACAATATGGCGCTGAAATTTGTTTCAAAATTAAAAAAAAAACAAGTAGGCTTATGGCATTATAAACATCTATCTGTTTGGCATTTACAAACAAAAATTCATAGCTGCAGGCTACATTCATTAGTCTAAAATAATTCATATATTTTTTTTTACATTTTGAAACTTTAGATAATAACCGAAAATGTGCAACACAATTGGTAAATTTCCATCAAGCACTTATATAATTCAAATATTTAATCGTTTATACTCGACACAGGCTCTGAAGAACGTAAATTAAAGTTTATTGGTAGCTGCACTCTAACCGATAACGAACTGTCCAGGCACTATAATTTGGATTTACTCACCGATACGGAACTAGCTTCAGTGGGCTTAGAGCGTAAGTCGTTGATCGATGACTATCGTCATTTACATGAAATGTCACAGTTGCACGAACCGAAACAAGTAACGTCGATCTCCAAGCCATTTGTATCCAAACTGAAACGTCCCCAGTTCAAGGGACCACAAAAGCCGACAAGGCCATTTCAATATAATCTATTGAATAAGTTCTTTCTCTGTATGCAGTCTGAGGCAGTGGCATTCTGTCAATTTCTGGAAAACGATTTACGAGTTAAAAATCCCTTACCTATAGCTACCAAAGATTTGAAAATGTTTCCAGAAGTATGGGTATTAGCACTATATGAATCATATTTCTTGCATCTGGACAGAATGTGCATGAATGGGGAAGAGGAACGTGTTATATCATTTGTAGGCAAGACATTGGTTAAATTCCATCGTAAACCAAATCCAGCTAAATTGCTGCCCGGTTTTGGCTTTGGCTATGGACCTCATTATGCTCGGAATCGCAATAATGTAACCAAAAAGGAGCCGAAGGACCTGAAAAATGGACAATGAAAATGTAAATGAAAATGAAAATGAGCAATATTACAAACTGGCAAAACATTAACAAACAAACAAACAAACAGAAACAAAAATGCATTTTGGACAATGTCAAAATTTCAATTCAACGCAGTGAAGTGAATAACCTTAAGTACTGCACATTTTCTTCATTTGTTTTATTCGATTCTTCTTTGAAATACACGTTCATTCAGTTAATATTATTTTAAACACATTTTCAATTTAGTTTATCTTTTATCGGTATTTTTTTTTAATATATACTCGTATGTATGTAGTTCTTACTACCAATTTTAATTATTTGTTTGTTCAGGGAATATTCAGTCAGTTAAGAACTGTACCGAGTTAAGACTGAAGTATTTTTCGGAACCCTAACGAATTTTAAATTCTAAAATGCCTGATACATTCTTATCTTTCCTTTTTTTTTAGTTACACTTTGTCGGTTGCATGTACAAATATTGGTATGTATTGTATAAGTTAAATATACGGGGGATTTGGGGATTAGATAGGGGTTATGGGAACTGGAAAAAGAGAGGGGGCTACGATTAGTAGTTTTTGTAGATTTCTTTTTTTTTGTTTAGTATTAATTGTAATTGTAGTTGGTAATTGTAATTGTAATTATGTAATAGTAGTTGTAGTAGTAGCATTTAATTTAGTAGGTAGTAGAGTACATATATAGAAGTATACATTTATATAAATTTAGATGTTAGTTTTTCAATGCCAACACACTCACACACTTACATAGCTATAAACATTAGCACTCACTCGATCTCGGATAAGTATTTTATTCAATACATGGGTATTTTTCATTTTTTTCTTTTCTTTCTTTTAGTTTATGTTTTTTTGGGTTTTTTTGTTTTTTTTTTTGTTTGGGTTTTTATATAATCAATCCTTTCATTCCTTCATTAAACTTGATTTTTTAGCTATCAATAAACTTAGTTTTTAGTATGTCTATGATCCATAGTACTCTCTCTTTTCTACTAACCACTCTTAATGTCTCGTTTCTAACTTTCTTTTATAGCTTTATCGTTATTCCAAACCAACAAGTGCACACAAGATGAAAATCAAATAGGTATTAGAACTAAAAAACCACATTAAAATGTCAAATTTTGAATAGAAATATAGCTGATATATATGTATTTATATTTGTATATATGTATGTATGTATATAGATAGTATTTTTGTAAATAATGCTACTTTGGTCTGTTAGCCAACAGCTGCCAAACTCCAAGCTCGAGCCACATCATAAAAACTATTTTGGTAATATCAGGAGTGCAGCCTTGCATATATGTAGAATATAGAGTTTAGTCACTCTCATCGGCAAGGCTGATCTGATGTTGGGAAAATAATGGGAACAGGAGAAATGTTAGGAAGGGAGCGCAAACTATAAACACAACTTCAATATCGTTATATAGAGTGTAGGCTAACCTTTACACAAATATATATGCATGTACATATATGCATATACTTATATATACATACATATATGCACAATCTACTACATTTAGTATTATATATTATATATATATTACATAAATACACACATAAGAAACATTTATATTATAGCCTAGCACATTTATTTTCATATATATTTTATATTTTTTATTTTTGCATCTGTTTTTTTTCTTCTTCTCTGTCTCTCTTTTGAATAGTCTGTCGGCGAATTGAGGTTATGTGCGAGCTGTCCATGCAAATGAAAGAGACAGCGTTATATGTCTGAGGTGTGATAGTGTGAGGTTATGTTTTGAATGGTTTTTCCTTAAATTTCTTGCATTTTACTCAATTTACAGCACACTGAACACCAATTAATTTCATTTTCTTTAGTTTTTACTTTGTTTTTTGTTTTTTGTATGTTTACGTTTACAATTACCTTTGCTTTTAGGTTGATTTGATATAGTTGCTACGTTAAAAATTGAAACATTCCAATGCGTCATGTGTAGTTTGTAATGCTTTTTGAAATTGTTGTTTTTATTTGTTGTTTATTTTTAAGAATTTGATTTAAATAATTTCTCAGTTTTTCTCGCTTTAGATAATTAATTAGTTTTTAGTTTCTTTGCCTTACACGTACATGATTTTAAACGAATAACGTTTTTATTATTACGAATTATTGTTAATGTTATTATTAAAGTTATATGTATGTACTGTATGTATATATATGTATATAAAAAAAAAAATGTTTTTTATGCATTCATAATATTAATTGTATTATTATAGTTGATGCTTATAATGCCTACGCTTTGATTTATTTATGTGTTTTGCTTTGCTCTCTGTTAAAGTACTATACTCTTTACTTTTGTTGTTGTTGTTGTTGTTGTTTGTTTTTAATTTCTTTAAATTTATTCATATTTTCTTTTACTACTTCAAAAAGCCTTTTTCTGGGTCTGTGTGAGTGTGTAGTGTGTGAGTGTGTAGTGTGTGTGTGTGGGTGTAGTGTGTGGGTGTGTGTGTGTGTTTGGCTCTGCTAAACGGCGGCATTTTTCGTTTAAAGTGCGCTTCACCTCATTAGGCTTATGGCTTTTGTGGTGGCATGCCACATGTTGCAACTTACATAGCTAGTTAAATATGTTTCTTTTGTTTTGTTTTCTTTTCTTTTTAGTTTTATACATTTATCAAATTGTTTAAATACATATAAACGCAAATTTCTTTCATTCTTTCTATTTGTTTTGTTTTGTTTTTTTATCGTATTTACAATACACATTTTACGTTGTGTTTTAGTTTTAGTTTTTGTTTTAAATTTTTCTTTTTCTTTTTGTTGCTGTCGTCGCTGTTGACATTTACAATTTCCGGCTTTTCTTTTGTCTTTAGCCTAACAACTAAGTATATATAATTTTATCCAGGCCTTGTAATAGAGCTCGTTTTTGTTTTATTCGAGTTCTAAACAAAATTAATATTTAATTATTATTAACTTTTATATATATGTATAGATATTTATATTAATTTATGTATATTTCATAGTTGTTTAATCAGGAAAAAAAATAGAGAAAAACAAAACTGCTGCCAACAACGAAATGAACAAAGAAGAAACAATTTTCAAATGCGCTTTATAATTTTCAAGATTAATGCTATATTCAAAATATCTAAATAAATAGATTTGACTTTATCTTTTGAAAATTAACATAATAAAAGGCCAGAATTTGTTGCTGTTATTGTTGTAGTTGTAGTTGTAGCTGTAGTTGTAGTTGTAGTTGTTGCAATGTCTTACAAGTAAGGATATACATAAATAAAGTAAAAGGACATTTCATGCATTTGTTTATCTTTCATTCACTTTTCACTTATAGCCAACATATCTTGGCCTAAACTATTTTTTACTTGACTTGTGTTTGCTCTCGTTATTATTGTTTCTTTTGTTTTGTTTTGTTGTTTTGTTTATTGATATCTTTGAGGCTTCCAATGGTGATCAATAGATCCAACAATAATTGTTATATTAAACATAACATTAGCTTAAAAAGCGTATTGTTATATTAATTGTTAATATTCAAATATATATAAATATATATATATACATATGCATATATAATGATGTGAATATGTATACATATGTATATAGATATAGTTGTTGCTGTGTGATTGCTTGTTGTGTGTTTGACACCACAATATAGTTTTCAACAATTAACCACGCAACGTATTTATAAAAAAAATATATATATATATTTAAATAAAGGGAACTCCTAATTGTTTTATATCGCAAATTGCTTTACGAGTTCAACGTTGTTGCAGCTGCTTTACAAACGGGATGGTGTTGTTGGTGGGTGATGGTGTTGAATGTTGATGCCACTTAAGTATTCTGTAGTTCCTCCTCCTCGTTATAGAAGGTAACATATTTACTGTTGACTACGGCATTCCAGGCTGTAACAAAGATCGACAGAGTATTTAAGTTAAAGAGAACAATTTCAAACGAGGTTTAATTCAATGATAAATAAACTAAAGCAAATGTGATACGAGAGTCGATCAGTATTTGTTATTAGTTGCTGCCGGGACAGGAAAGCTGTATCCTCCTCTTAATGAATGAGAGCTGAATGTAGTGATACCACAAGTTGCATTACAATTGTACAACATACTTGTTTCACAGCAAACTTAGAGAGCGAGAGAGAGAGAGAGAGAGAGAACTGATGTTGGCTTAAATTGGACTTACAGTTTCTGATGTAGTCCACAATGAGGTCCGCGTTGGACAGCAACGGCTGTCGCAACATTTGTGTGGACTGCGACAGTGGCAGCGGAAGTAGTGGCAGGGGCAAGGGCAACGTCACAGATGGCGTTGCATTTGCAACAAATTCTGATTTCAGATCAGGCATGAAGCTCAGTTCACGCAATTGTTCCTCATCATCCTGGGCCGTTGCATCATCCACATCGCTGTAGGTCATGTAAAGAGCTGGTCTCGATTTCGATTTAACAGCAGCAGTTGCTGTTGTTAGTGGCTGTTGTTCCTGTGAGTTGCGACGACTGCAACTGGCACTGCGTGCGGCAGCAGCAGCAGCACGTGCTGCAGCAATAATGGCAGTTTCAATATCATTGCAGGTTTCCAACTGTTGCATGGGTAACAATGGTTCATCATGGTTGCTGCTGCAACTGCTGCTGCTGTGGCTGTGACTGTTGCTGCTGGTGTTGGCCTTGCTAAGAAACTGATTAACCTGATCCTTGATAGTTGCTGCTGCACTTGTTGCAGATGCAGATGCAGATGTGTTGGCTGCAGCATAAATACCGCTATCGCTCGACTGATTGGCCACATTTGTGGCACAAGGAGTGGCAACATTACCATTGTCGTTGCCATTGCTGTTGCTGCTGCTCAGCGTCGATGAGGAGGCCGAGGTTGAGCATGAGGCTGACGATGATGTCGACGAATTGTTAATGCTAGTCGTGTTCGCTGCATTGGGCGACGATTGCGCCGCCTGCCCTGAGATCAACAGCATATCCATGCAGGCCGAATTATTAACCACATCCGAGGCAGTGCCTGAATCATTCAACAGCTGTAGCTGCAACTGTTGTTGCTGCTGCTGTTGCTGCTCATCTAGTGTAGTTGAAGTTGCAATTGTTGCTGCTGTTGCAGTTGAAGTTGCCTTTTGTTTTTGCTGCTGCTGGTTGCTGTCTGTCGACTTGTTGTCCTCCTTATCGGACTGCTCCTTATCGCTGGCATCGTCAAAGAGCTTCAGTTCGTCCTCATTGAAATCGCCAAAGATGAACTCGTTGTTGAGCCTGCCCAGCTTCGAGTCGCGATCATCGTTGAGTATAATGACAGCTGGCCTATTACCAGCTGGCAATGTTTGTGTCGTCTGTGCTCCCGTTGATGTTGTGCTTAAGCAATGTCCACTGCTGTTTATCTTTTTAGCACCATCCGTTTGTGTTGCAGCTGTCGTTTTAAATGTAATGATGCCACTGCCACTGCCACAGCTGGCAAAGCTAAAGCTAACTGGCGGTGGTGGTGAGGTGCTGGTGGTTGTACTTGTGATTGCTTCTATTGCCTCCTGACTAGCCTGCTTCTGTTGCATCACTGGTTTATCCTTTTTGCTGCTGCTGTTGTTGTTGTTGTTGTTGTTGTTGCTGTTGGTATTACTGTTGCCATTGGTAGGTGACAGCTCCTTTGGCTTTATCTTTGCCGAGCTCTTGGCTGAGGTAGTTGCTCCTGTTGGTGTTACATCTATATTGGACTTATCTACCAACTGTTGCTGTTGCTGTTTGGCTGCAGCTGCAAAGTTGTAGCTGTTTGTGGACAGTGTCGCTGACGACGACAGCGACACATTGTTGACGCTGTGCCGTTTCACGGTCTTCTCCAGCGCCGGATATTGCAAATCTAAGTTGCTGCTATTGAAACTATAACTGCTGGCATCATGATCCACACTCTTGGACTTTTGCAATGCTGGCGGTGTCGACGACACTGTGGCAACAGCAGCAGCTGTTGTCATTGTTGTGCTGCCAGCAGCTGCTGTTGTTGTTGGCGTCACATTATTCGCAGCAACCGTTGCTGCACTGGCAACTGCTGGTGGCAACTCATTGCTGGCCTCCACATCGCTGTTGTGGCTGCTGTGACTGCTGCTGTTATTATTATTGTTGGCGTTTAGACTCTGTGAGTAACTGATGAGTGCAGCTGCTGCTGTTGTTGCGCCTGTGACAATTGTTGCTGCCGTTGCGCCTGCAATGGCACCAGGTAGTTCAGGAAAATCAGGACGCAGCTTGGCTTTGGCTTTGGGCGGCATAGAGGAGGACGACGAGGATGCAGCTTCCATATCAATATCTTCAGTGGCATTGGCCAATGCCTCGCGTTTGTTGCGTGCAATATCCGCATAGGAAATTGGTGCTGGTGAACTGTTGTTGTTGTTGTTATTGTTGTTGCTGCTGTTATTGTTGTTGCTTCTATTGTTATTGTTGTTGTTGTTGTTGTGCTTGGCCTGGACGGCAGCGCGTTTGTTGTTGCTCTTCTTTTTGCCCGTTTGTATGGGCAACGAATGCACCGAGTCGAGATCACTTGAATCGGATTTCTCCGAGGGCGGCATTGACGATGTCGACTTGCGACGCGAATTATCCTGTGTTGTGACGCCACCAGCAGTGCCACTTGAGGATGTTGCATGTGCATGTTGCTGCTGCTGATATTGTTGTTGTTGCTGCTGCTGCTGATGCTGTTGTTGTTGTTGCTGCTGCTGCTGCTGCTGTTGCTTGCTATTGCTGCTCACATGCTGACTATAATGGTTATTGTTGCCATAATCGATGCCACTGCGCAAACGTTGTGACATCATATTAGATGATGCTGATTTTGTGATCTGTTGCATGCGTTGCAAGTTGCCACCAGTTGTGGCAGCTGCTGCCACAGCAGCATCATCCATGGTAACAGCACGTTGTTTCTTTGGTTTCTTCTTTTTGGTGACCACATGAAACTCGGCTGTTTCGGTGAGGACAGTGTTCAGAGCCTCCAGCTCGGACATGCGTGCCAATGTGGGCAATGCCAGGGATGACAATGATGATGTGGTTGCAGCCATTGCTGCAGTTGCCGAAGAGGAGGCTGCCGATGATGAGGACGAGGAGGAGAGTGTTGCCACTGGTTCTGTCCAGCTGTCGGCATCATTCAGTGACGGTTCACCCAAATATTGCAGCTCCTCGGTGCCCCAAGAGCGACGTTCTCCTTTGCGTGCTGCTGTTGCTGACTGGGACGATGATGCTTGTGCTTGCTGCTGCGGCTGTTGCTGCTGCTGCTGCTGCTGTTGCTCCTTGTTGCAATTCTTGTTGATGTCCGCTACAGATGCGGAATTATGCTTGCCACCTTTTTTATTGCGCATCATTTCGGTTGTGGCCGATTGACGCTTAAGTTCATCGACCTCCATCTTGGCACAACTGCGCAATTCCTCAAGAGAATTGCATTTTTTGAGCTTATTCTGCTTCTTGCGCTCCTTCTTCTTGTTCTGCTGCTGGACACCAGCGGACGATGATGTTGCCGCACTATTCTTCTCATCATTCTCAATATACTTGACCAGTTGCTCGACGGGATCCTTGCCACGATAGCCGGCCACAGATTCCACATCGACAGTGGTCGTATTGCGCTCCTGCTGTGACTTCTTCTTCGATTTGAGCTTTGTTGGCGGTTGTGGCACACCACCATTACCACCACCTGCACCACCTGGACCACCAATCATTGGTGTCTGTTGCATTTGGCTGTTGAAGGATGCAGATACTGCCGCCACAGCAGCCATTGCTGTGGTTGTGGTATTCGCACCACTCGAAAGCAATGTGGAAACGCTATTCGAACGTTGTTGTTGCTGTTGTTGTTGTTGTTGCTGCTGCTGCTGTTGCAACTGCTGTTGTTGTGTTGCTGAGGCGGCAGTCAATGCACCGTTGCCACCCATGGATGTCGTAATCAATGTGGAAAACTGATTTGAGGAGCTGCTGTTGCTGTTGCTATTGCTGCCACTGCTGTTGTTGCAGCCATTGTTGCTGCCACCGGCATAGCCATCGCTCAACGCATTACCGTTCTCATCAAACTGGCGCTGAAAATAAGTAACATCAAATCAATTAATGTCATAGATTTATAAATATAAAAGTATGTATTTATAATTATTATTTTAAATTATTATATTCCTTGGCAATCAAAATGTGTAATCAAATAAAAATAATCGTATGTCTTTTGAATCTGATTAATTAAGTTATTTCGGAATATAATTAATATCGCACAAATAATAGAACATAGAACAGTTCCGCAAATTTTAGTTTAATTAAATAAAATAGATAAAAAGTATATTTTGCTATTAATATTCTCTAAATTTTCTCTTTTGCCTCTATTCCCAGTTTTCGACTTTTCAGTTGAAAAATGTAATTTAATTCCCTTATTTACCTTTGACATTAATACTTGTATATAAAATAATCTTTTCATAACAACAACAAAAAACTGTTGTTATAACTCGGGTTTCCTAACAAATGACAAGGGATTGTGTGTGCGAATCGAATTTAAACTAATTTTAATTAAAACTACAATTACAAAACTTCAACGTAAACTGGTTCGCATTGTCAGAAGGTATAGATTGTAACTGAGAACCAACAGTGGTCATATTCATTAGACTGTTTACACATTAGAAACATATTTTGACAAACAACATTCCTTTGTCTCACAGTTGACAGTCCAATTGAATTACATTCCCTAAATGCTGAGCCACATTTAACGACAAATCTATGGATTGTGTATCAAATGAATGCACTTGAAATAATAAACAAGAAACCAGAAACGAAGAATCTACAATGGTAGATTTTAAAAAGATTTGGGAAAATTTAAAATGAAGTAACTTCTTATTTAAAATATGTTGGAAAACAAGAGCTTTTTGTATGAAATTTCAAGGATATATGATATAGTAATGTTAAAAAATATTAGCTTGAAAAATTAAAGATAGAGATATATGCTGAATAAAAAGATAAGAATATATAAACATTCCAATCTCACATTTGGAATACTCAAATCAAAACTAACGAAAATAAACACTCCTTAGAGTTAAGTAAAAACTATAGCTTTAAGGAGTTTAAAAAATGTTGGAAAAACTAGGAGAGAAAAGGAGCTTTAAAATAAAGTAAAAATCGCTCTTAAGTTGTTACATTCTTACTACTCGTTATATTCACTCGTTACTCGCACATTTGATTGATTCGCTAGCTCGTTGTGTGGACATTGTGGGGGGGAGTGAGGGCAGGATGGTGAAGGTGTTCTTACCGTTGAAGCCTTGGCACCATGTGAGGCAACAAGAACTGCTGCCGCTGCCGCTGTCATCATGCGTCCAATCTTTGCTGGACGCGTATCTGTTGCCGTATACATTTCAGATCCATTCCCAGCACCAGCACCAGTGGACTTGCAGGCGGAGGGATCATTGGCGTTGGTACTGGAAGAGCCCGTGTACGGACCGGAAATGCCGCCAACGCCATAGACTGAAGAGCAAGCCGTATAGCTGTCATTAAATGAAACATATCCGGCCTCAACTTTACGCTTCTGATCCTCCATTGTGAGTGAGAATTGTCCTGGAGTTCCAACTCCAGTATTATTGGAGGCAAAGTGTTGTTGTTGCGGTTGCGGTGGTTGCTGTTGTTGCAAGTACAACTGCTGATTCTTAGCAGATTGCTCCAATACGGAAAAATGAAGGGGATCATCGATTAGGAACTCTTTAATAGCACCCGGATCCTTATTGTTGCTTTCCGGTTGCTGTTGTTGCTTTTGCATTTGCTGATTGAGAATACCGAGCAGCTGTTCACATTTAAATGTCATGGAGTGATTCGCCGCCGATGAACTGGCCAATATTGGTACTACTTTGTTACGTCTGGCCTCCCGTAACACCTCCAATTGTTCCTTTTTTTTTTTTTTGGTTGTTGTTGTTGTTGATGGTGCACAATAAATTAAAACAAAATGATAAACAAAAACATTCATTTTTCAATTAATAACAAATCGACACAATAGATCAACAGTCAAATGTTAAGAAATGAGAAGATTTCTCCGGTAAAAATTCGAGTTGTTATACATATTATTATTATTATTATTATTTCTTTTTCAAGTAATAAGTAGTTGTAGTTGCCTCAACTTGCCCCACACAATAAACCCAATCCGAAAGCGATTCATCAATGATTTCAACGAGAGAATGAATCAATGAAATGGCGACCAACTAAATGCCGGTCAATGAGTAACGAGCACAACTTAACGAGTTAAGGGAGAGAGAGAGAGAGAGTACAACTTAAACAATAAACATGCTGAGCAAATATGGAATAATTTCTTAGTATGGAATGTGAGGAAACTCTATAAACGAGTCACAATTTGAAATTAGCGCCATATCAATGAATATATATGAAGAATATGAGATCAAATGATACAAGAATCCAATAAACTGTTACTAATATAAAGAAAAGATCTTAAACAATAAAGAAGCGAATTTCTAGGTCAAGTTAAAAAAAAATAGGATTAACTTAAATCTATTTTATATATCAACGTGATTCCGCAAAAGTATCGCATAGAAAATAGAGTCTAGTACTTTCAACATACAATACACTCGAGGAAAAGCGTCGATTTGTAGCTGAAAAATGATATTAGTTGATATCAAATTATAATACAAATTATTATACAAATTATACAAATTTATAAATACAAGGAGAGGATAAAAATTAACATTTATACGGGGATTATTTATTGGGAGGAGCCATAACCAAAACAAAAGAAAATATTAAAGGCTTTAGATAATGAAAATGTTAGGATTCTTGTTTTTGATGTTTAAGATGTTAGGATGAAAGGATTAGTAGGCGTGAGTGAGTGGTTTTTGAGGGGTAAGAGTATCTTCTTACCGCCTCCAAATCGAATGTGTCAGGAGTATCAGGCTTGGAGTCACCATGCACTTGATTGATCATATCCCAAAGGGTGTCATCCATATTGATATCCCATAAATGTGACGATGCATCGCTTACCTCCAACGGTTGATCACATTGTTGGATTGCAGCCGCGCCACCGCCAGCAACGACATTATCATCATCATCCATATCGAATTGTGTGCCAACTGTTGTTCCCGTCTCATTCAGTTGACTTGGGAGGCTGCTGCAGCTACCAGTGCTGCTGCGATTGCTGCTTTTATTGCTGACATTGTTGGTAGTATTGCCTGACACGCCTTCGCCTTCGCCCATTAGGATCTGCTTCAATTTGGCATCCATGTTGGACGTCTCAAAGTTGACGCTGCTTGGCAAACTGCCGCCTTCACGTTGTCGCGTTGACACGGATGAAGAATTATTGCTGCTGCTGCTGTTGATGGTGTTGTTGTTGTTGTTGCTGTTGTTGCTGTTGTTGGTGTTGCTGCTGTTGTTTTTCATTTTTCTGGCAATAAATGTGACGTTTTGGTAGTTGCTGCTGCTGTTGCTATTGTTGTTGTTATTATTATTGTTGTTGCTGTTGTGCTGCTGTTGCTGCTGCTGCTGTCTTCGATTGGCGCGTGTGTTGTTGCCACCTGCACCACTCAGCTGATAATCACAGTTGAAACGTTGGGTTGCCGCTGTTGCCGCCGCTGCTGACGTCGTTGCCAGCTCGCTGCGATGCGCTGCCTCCACCAAATCCTGTAGAGATCCTCCGTGCTTATGACGCTGTGAGGATCCCGTCCCTGATCTATGATTTGTATTATGATAGCTGCTATTGTTATAGTTGCTATTGTGCGCTCCAAAATTGCTGCCACTGCCAACGCTGCTGCTGTGGCCGTGATGATAGCCGCTGGACGTGGATGATGATGCGGACGTGTTGCGTAGACAGGTTTTAATGGCACGATAAGAATTCTCCTCGTCGTACTCAGCCTTTTTGAGCATTTGCTGTGATTACAAAAACCAAACAGAGTACGATTACAAATAGGGAATATAAAGACATGTTTCAAAAATCTCTTCAAGCCTCAAAGCAATTATCGGTGCTCCAAACAATGTTTTTAAATTCAGTATAAAACAAATAGTTGAGATTAAGTTCAATTTTATAGATTCCATATAAATTTCGTAATTTCAATTGATCAAATGTAGAGTTTAATGTATGTAATTATTTTTTAAATTTAATATAAAGGCATGAAATAAGTTTTGAATTAAATTGTTTAAAGTCTACCATAAATTATTGAGATTTAATAAAATTTAAAAAATTTTATGTTTTTGAGATCTACTTTTCTCACTGGCGTGGAGTTTCATATACAGTAAAATTATATTTATTATAATTTATAAATTAAATGAAATTTAATGTAATATAATTGCATAAAATACATTTTGTGATGTGATTTTGAAAAATGCAATTCGCTTCAAATTCATTCTAGAGATTATTGGAACACACTCTAGTAGAGAGGAGGATTGATTTGATTTGGATTGCGGTTTACTTACCAGGAAACGCTCACTTTTGTTTTTCCTGTCGCCAGGATTGCGATACCAATAGGCCTCCTCTAGTAATTTCTTCAATGATGCGTCATCGAGATCATTAAAATCGCTGTCCTCCCAAGCATCGTACTTTGTCTGTAATTTTTGGGTTTGGTTTGAATATTGTTTGATCAATTCTTTCTTTTTCTTTTCAGCATCAACAGTTTAACAGTTTATTCGTGTTCGTGTTTAACCTTACACACAGCACACACCAAATTAAAACGGAGCTTACAGTGCTTGCGGATTAAAAGGGTGGAGAGGATAAGGAGAGAGGGAAAGAGATAGGTTTGTGGTGGTATTGTTGTTGGTGTTTGAGGAGAAAAAAAGAACTCAGCTCTTAGCCCGTCTTGCCGTAATGCTTTAACGAACAATTCTAAAACATGCAGTGTAGTTAACTTCACTTTTTATAGTTTTGTATATAGAAACACACATACGTACATATTTATGAATGCAATGATAAATAAATTTAACAAAATAAAAAGAAAAGATTAGTGCGTGTGGTTAAGTTGTGTGCGGCCGCCACAAAAAATGTTCTGAGATATAAGCTATTAAGAATTGTGGTTTGTTTACCAAAACCAAAATAACGAATAGAAAAATCAACAAATTCAAAATAAAAAAAAAATGATGAAAACCAAAGTTTTATTTGCAATTTAAAGTCACGTTCGGCCTGCCGATCTTTCCACTTGATCAAACGCAACACAAACAAATGCGTGAGTGTGAGAGAGTGTGCAATGGAAGGAGCTCTATGGCACCTTACAGATAACGGCATTCATCCAATACAGATTCCAGTGAACGAGTGAGAGCGAAAGAACAAGCACCTTGCTTGTATCTGCATGCATGGCATTGCTGTTGTTGTTGTCAAAGCTAAAGTCAAAGCCAAGCCAACGGTTTTTATTTCACAAGCGCGGTTTGCAGCACTGATTACAAAAACGTCGTTACTAAGCACTGCACACAAAAAACAATAAATAAATAATACATATGTACATTCAAAGATGCTTCTTCTCCTTCAAGAAAAGGAAGCAACAAGAAACGATAAATGGAATTACTGCGCAAGTTAATCAAATAAGAAGCTAAGAAATAATATGGCCAATATGTACACGCACACATACACATGCATGCTATGACGTATTTTGTTGGCTTGCTGCACGTGCATGTGTGTGAGTGTGAGTGAGAGGGGAAAAAGCTGTCGATATTTATAGAATGTTTGTGCGATTTTATTGGATATGTAATTCAAAATTTAAAACTGAGATATGACGTGCGACCTCAGTAGAAATATGAACATGCGTGTGTTTGTATGTACACATATCAGTGCGTGTGTTTGTGCGTTGCGTAGCTCTGTTGCAAATATGTATGTAAGTACATATGTGTGTATAGTTGCTGGAAATGGACAACGCAAAAACCACAAAACAAACACACACACACACTCATATATATATATATAGCAACAGTAACTACTTGTTTTTTTACGTCAAAAGCTTAAACTTGGCTCAAAGCGCAAAAAGCTCAAGGCAACAACAAAACAAAAGCAGCATGGGACAAGCTAAGAACAAATAAAAATAATAATGCGTTAATCTATTATGTTTTAGGTGTTGGGTGTGAGTGCATTTGTCGGTGGTAAGGGGAATAGTGTGGATTCTGTGTGCCGTTGTTGGAGTGAGGGGTAGTAAAAGCTAATTTCCAGGACTACGATATGTGCATTCTGATACTAATTAAATCACTAAATGTACGTTTAATTCGTTGAATGTAAACAAAACCCAAAGGAAGAAGGAAAGGGACTATCTAGGGAGGATAAGGGGAGTTAAGGTATTGCTCGGTTCACACTGCCTCACTCATTGAAACTTGACCGTATGGCTCACTAACCTTTTTCTTTTTCTGACGCTTGCCCACATTTTGGTCATCTTGAGTTGTTCCTTTGGTGGTGGCACCGCGACGTTGATGCAACGCCGTTGCTGCTGCAATGACCTCCGGTGCCGGTTGTCCCGATTTACACAATAGCGGTGTTAACTTCAAATTGTGATGCGTGCTCGTATTTGAGCATGAGGTTGGGATGCTGTTGTTAGTTTCGATACCTTTGTCATTGCCAGCATCGACAGCAACAGCAGCAGCAGCAGCATTTGTTGCTGAATTGCTGACCGTGCTCTGACTTTTCTTATCACAAGCCACATGGTTTTGGCTAAGATCAGGAGGAGTAGCAGCTGTTGTTGTTGATGTTGTGTTTGCTGTTGCTGCTGTTGCTGCTGCTACTGATTCAGCAGGTTGACCGTTGTTATTGTTGCTGCTGCTGTTGTTGGTCAAATCGTTGCTGTTGTTACTGCTGCTGTTGCTACTGCAGTTGTCGTTAGCTGAACGCTGCTCCAGCTTCACATTGTGCGACATTAAAGTGGTTAGCTGCTCCTGGAAATAGGGCGTCGGTGTCGTCTTAGTCGATGTGGTTGTTGTCGTGCTTTCACTCAGCGTGCCAGCGGCAATTGAAACAATGGGCGTATCGGGTATAATTGCTTGTATTTTTGTAACTAATGTGGCAATATCAGAACCGTTACCGGTCCCAATGCCGCCGCCTGTTGATATGGCCTTGATGAGTTGCGCAGCTGCTGCGTTGCTGCTGCTGTTATTACTGTTGTTGTTGCTGCTGCTGCTGTTGCTAGTGACGATATTATCCCTGTCCCTGTTACCAGCTGCAGATGTGGATGTTGTGGATGTTGATGATGATATAGATGAAACACCAATTTGTTCATTGTTCATCTTTTGTGGCATATAACAAACAACAAAATGCCATTCAAATTACATACGCACACTTATTGTTGGTAGGTCTGCCTATAAAGAACCTGCGAGAATAATGAACAAAAAGAGCAAATGATGCCCACTGTATTATCAATGCAGTTTTTAATATGCTATAAATATTATGTACTATAAATGATTTGTTAATTTTGTATAACGATTATATTTTAATCTATTATACGCTCTCTCTCACACACAGTGGACTTACCAATTCAGGTTCCACAACTGTAAGGTGTGTGGATTGTGGATGCTTTGCAGATCCGGATGTCCTAGGAAAAAAAAACAGCTGTCAAGGCCGCCGCGCGGGTTTTAACACCTTCGCCGCCTTCGAAGCTGGCACCCGAAAGGGTACCGTTAACACTTAAGTTCGCTCTTTGCGCTCTCTTGGATTTTCTTCTCCTCACTCGCGTTGTTGCTGTTGTTGTTCTCGTTGCAATTTTTGTTGTGTTGTGTCTGGCGTAATTTTTTTTTGCTTCTTTTTCTCTTTTTCACTCACGCAAACACACACTTGCACACATTTACTATCGTTCGCTCGCTTCTGTTTATTTGCGAACGTGAAAATGAACAATAGTACTGTAGTTGTTGTTATTTGTTATTCTAACAAAACTAAATGTTGTGCAAATATTGTTGTAGCCCACGCACTGTAGTTGTTGTTGTTATTGTTGTTGTGCTCTCTGATGATTTAGTTTTCTTTTCGGTTTTCCCTTTTTTTGCGAGTTGTTGATTTTTCGCAATCCGTCAAATGAAGGCAGGAAGTTAAATCGCTTTATAGCGGAGCGGCCTTGTCACTACCACTTGATTCATATTCAGTTCCAGTCTATAATTTACAATTGAAAAACAACATAGTAAAAAAAACAAGAAAAGAAATGCGACTTGTCAAAAAAATCATTTGCCTTCCAAGCCGCGCAGTGTTGCCAATAGAGATGTGCGATATATTTACATGCGCTCATCTCAAATCGCAAAGCGAAATTTACAATCGTACATCTCTAGTTGCCAATGACATTTTTGGCTATACCAAATAACAGCTGGAATGCTGTCCAATGAGCTAATTAAATAATTTTTACGTTTTGCTTTAGTTCATGTATTATTATTAACGAGAGTATTATTGAAAAAGGTAACGGTTGCCAATTGCCGACTGGAAGCTCGTTGGCAACCCTGGCAGCAGGCTGTTGTCAGTGGCAACACTAGCGCAAACACGTCATTTTGCCACACAGTTTTTGTTGTAGCAATTTACAAATACGTTCTATACAATGCGCGCACATACACACACACACGGGCACATTCACTAGCATATATATTTGTATATATCTATATATATATATACATATAAATTAATATATGTACGAACAGTGCTTACTTTGCACTTTTAATTTGTTGTTAATCGTCTTGCGATTGTTTTTTTATACATACGCAATGCGCGCACACACACACGCACTTGCTTATGCACCTTCTACTACACATATGTATGTACATATGTACATTTTTCTGACCTTCTCTTGCACATAGCGAGAAAAACACACATTTTGCGTCGGTCAGGCTAACGTTAGCACACAATTCAATTGTTAATGTAACCAGTGCATTGTTTTTCATAAATCTAAATGCGAAAGTTTAGTATATGCGTTGAATTGCACATGAAACGTAAAAATTCTGAAAAGAACGAACACTTTAGAGCGCAGTTGTTTTGCTTTGCAACACTTTCGCATACCTTTCCCAGCACTATTCCCGATTGTATAGTTATCGAGTAAATGCTCGATCATCCAAATGCAACTCCCTCACTTATTTTGCGTTCAAAAATATAGCAAACTCACAATATTTCGGTCAAACTACATTCCACACGCATCTTTTATTTTTATATTAAGGTTTGCTGAATTCTCATTGAAGTCAATACATATTTTTCAGTTATATTCAAAAGTGGTATATCGAGAACAATCGATAGTAGTTTAACAGAGTCTCAATGAGTATTTAACATGAAGAGGAGAAATGACGGCTGTTAAATAACAGAGGCAGTGGAGTTTGGCGTGTAAAAGTGGGTATAGACAGAATCTAACAGAATAATGTTAAAAGCCTGTGACGCGCCAAACTTCGATGGCCGCTTTGCGGTTTTTTGTTTTGGTTTCTTGTTTTGCTTTGTGTGTACCTACAGAACGTATGATGAAAAGTTGCCACACTTCATATTATGTTGTTGTTTTCCAAATCTGAATTTTGCCTATTTCAAAGTTGATTCGAAGCAATGCCCTCAGCCTGCGTTTACCCTACGCTGATCGGGTGCTATGTGCGAGTAAAGTGAAATGACATATTAAGTAAATGCGTGCAATATTTGATTTATTTAATTTTTAACAATATTATTATTATATAAAATATAATTATATTTAATTTAATATATTATTTGATTTCCTAATGCTGCATATAAACAATTGCATTAGCCACTAAATTTTTGAAATAAAAATGTAGTTAAATAGTTACAAATTAAAAAATAATAATAATTAATAATAATTATTATACTGCTTTTATTAATGTTATAGAAAAATTATAAATATTTTATTATCAATATAAAAAGGGTATCTGTAGTAGGGTGAGGTATCGGCAATGTCGAGTAGCAGGCAGAATCGTCGTGAGCTCATACACACAGATGAATTTTAAGCCATCTGTGTGATTTTAAACATGTGTGAGTGTTAATATTTTGCTTCGCCCTTCGGTTTGTAAGTCTTTTTTCTTTGTGCTTTGATTCCTGGTCACACACAGATGAATGTGTATGAGCTCGCTACCCTGCCTGCATCTCGACATTGCCGACACCTGACTCGACTACAGATACCCTTTTTAAAATATATTTATAATTTTTCTAGAACATTATTTTAAGCAGTATGATATATATATATTATGAATTCTTATTATATGTATATCAATTTGTAACTAATCAAAATATTTTATATTATAAGAATTTAGAGACTAATGCAATGGTTTATAATATATACAATTAAATTAAATATTATTTTATATAATAATAATATTGTTAAAAATTAATTAAATCAAATATTGCACGCATTTACTTAATATTATGTCATTTCACTTTACTCGCACATAACACCCGATTAGAGTAGGGTAAATGCAGGCTGAGGGCATTGCTTCGAATCAACTTTGAAATAGGCAAAGTTCAGACTTGTAACAACAACAACATGACACGAAATGTGGCAACGGCGCATTTTTGGTCATCCGCCAGACGCTGCCACTGAGTGCACAGAGTACACACCAAGCAAAGCACAAATCAAAACAAAAACGCAAAGCATGCGTCTGATCTCTGTTAACTAACAGAATTCATTAACATGGAACTGTTAAATCTACATTTGACGCGGCATAGCCGCAAGCCAATTCTGTTAGCCAGTCAATTCCACTCTTCTTGTTAAATACTCATTGAACAGAGTCTGTTACGTTACCAGAAGCCTGATAGTAACCATCAGCTGAACTGTAACGTACGAAGCTATCGATATGCTAGCACCACTTCGATAATTCTTGTGCTGTGGGAACAGCCGCTTTAACAATTCGCGGAGTGAATTCGCGCTGTGAATTAAAGTTATAAAGTTTATTAACTTTCAAGTGTGCGAAATGAAAACCAAATACGAATTCGACGATGATGTTGCCTCAATATGTGAATCGACGGTAAATATGATTGCAAGTTACATGCACTTCTTGGTTGCACATGATAGAGATGAGAGGATTCTACGCTTACTGTGGCTACGTATTCTACAGTTTCTGATGTCGAATTCCAAAAGAACTCGTCAAAATGAGACGAATAAATTGTATACAATTTTCCGATTTAGGGCTTAGTTTTCGAGGTATCGAGGTTTAACTAAAGACTATGTCATGATTAATCTTAACTATTCTGAGCACCGTGTTAGACAGAGAGAGAGAGAGAAAGAGAGAACAGTTGTACTGTCTTGAGCGGTGACCTTTTCTTATGTGTAGTATCAGTGATTTCTTCAATATTGTTTCTGATATTTATTCTATATTTTCAAAGGCTGCTTTAACGGAAGGCTGTCGTCTCTCCGTGCGTATGCATAAAACCGACGATTGGCCGCTAGCCGAGATCGTGAGCATCAAGGAACTCGACGGCAGACGTCAGTTCTATGTGCACTACGTTGACTGTGAGTAAAAAAAAAAAGGGTCAATTCTAAATGACAGCAATAATTAAAGTGTTTTCCTAAACAGTCAACAAGCGTTTGGATGAGTGGGTCAACGAGGATGATCTGGATACACGCAAGGTACAGTTTCCTCGCCGCGATGGCCCACAAACTGGCACCAGCACTGGAGTAACAACTCCAAAGCGTCATCATTCGCTGGCCGGCAGCGTGTCGCGCCCAACATCGCCACAGTCGCAATCGCAGTCGATGCCACATCACTCTGGCAGTGGCAGCAACAGCGGTGCCATAGGCGGAGGCGGCGGAGGCAACTCCATGGGGAGCAACAACAATGCAGAGCTGGTAAATGGAAACGTTTTGGCTGCTGCCTTGCAGAAGCGCATTAATCGTCGTCGCAAAGTGCATGCTGGCACAGCACATGGCACACACCATCTACAGACACTGCAGTCACAGTCACAGCAGTCGCATCAACAGCAATCCCAGCAACAGCAGCATCAGCAGCAGCTTCAACAGACTCAGCAACCATCGACACCCGTCCACGTCACTGGTGATGGAGCAGGAGCAGTAGGATCAGGTGCTGTTGGCGTTTTAATGCCCACAACACCAACTGTTACAGCCACTGGCAATGAGGATGGATCACAGGATGGTAAAATAGCAACGCCAAGACAATCGGGGAGCATGGTAACACATCAGGATGATGTTGTCACACGCATGAAGAACGTGGAAATGATTGAGCTGGGCCGTCATCGCATTAAACCATGGTATTTCTCGCCATATCCTCAGGAGTTGTGCCAAGAGAGCTGCATCTACATTTGTGAGTTCTGTCTCAAGTATTGCAAAAGTCGCAAGTGCCTGGAGCGTCATTTGTCCAAATGTAATCTACGCCATCCACCGGGCAATGAGATTTATCGCAAGAATACCATATCCTTCTTTGAGATCGATGGACGCAAAAACAAGGTTTATGCTCAGAATCTTTGTCTGTTGGCCAAACTGTTTCTTGATCACAAGACACTCTACTATGACACGGATCCGTTTTTGTTTTATATTATGACCGAGTTTGATTCACGTGGCTTTCACATTGTTGGCTACTTTTCCAAGGAGAAGGAGAGCACCGAGGATTACAATGTGGCATGTATTTTGACAATGCCACCGTATCAGCGCAAAGGCTATGGAAAGCTTCTTATCGAGTTTAGCTACGAGCTGTCCAAGTTCGAGGGCAAAACCGGTTCACCCGAGAAGCCGCTCTCAGATCTTGGACTACTCTCATATCGCTCATATTGGGCCCAGACCATTCTCGAGATACTCATCAGCCAGAATCCCAGCACAGATGGCGAAAAGCCCACCATAACCATCAAGTATATTCCATTATAATTCCTGATTAATAACAAAGATAAGCTGTCTTTCTGGTTGTGAATCCAACTTAATTAATCTGTTTTTATCTGCTTTCCAGCGACATTTGTGAGTGCACATCGATCAAGAAGGAAGATGTCATCTCAACACTTCAGAATCTGAATCTTATCAATTACTACAAGGGCCAGTACATAGTCTGCATCAACCGTGACACCATCGAGCAACATCATCGGGCTATGACGAAGCGCAAAATACGCATTGACTCCAAGTGCCTGCACTGGACTCCCAAAGATTGGTCCAAGCGCTCCAAGTGGTAATTTTGGAGGCCTTTTTCCAAGGCTTAAACACAAAAAGCAAAAAATGTCATCTACCAAAGTTTTAACTAATCTGCGTTTCTTTTGTTTTTTTTCTTAGAATGTGCTACTGCCTGCTACTTTACTATTAACCATAATTAACCCCACCGAAAGTACAATAAATGATTGTCGTTGCTTGAAATGCTTGCATTGTCATCAACCACATCAACATCAACAGCATCAGTATCATCAACATTACCATCAGTTGTATTTTTTGATATGTTCCTTATTTAAGATACGTTAATAAAGACTTGATTAATTCATAGTTAGTAAGCGTATTATTTCGATTTAGAAATCAAATAAAATCAATTGAATATCTTCCAACAAAAATGTTACTTAATTTATCTATTTACTCATGTATTAATTGATCAAAGAGACTGTTCTATAGCACAAACGAGAAGTTTCTCTATAATATGGCTTGTTTTAAGTAAAAATATTGTATTCGCATTTCAACATATGACTGGTTTATAATATAGTATTCCGATTTTATCCAAATATGGTAAGATTCTATATTTATAACGATACCAGACACAATATGTGAGATTAGTTGAAATATCTTAAGAAACAAAAATGTGGTTCAAACTAAAGGTTGATTTTTAACCGATCGTTCCTATGACAGCTATATGATATGTATAAGGATTCGATTCGCATCTGTAGCAAGTTTTATCAAGATAGCTTTCAAATCTGAGACTAGTTTGCATAGAAACAGACAGACAGTGAGACGGACATGGCTGTATTGACTCAGCTCGTCGTCCTGATCAAGAAGATATACTTTACGGGGTCTGTGGGGCCGCCTTCAATGCGTGACAAAATTATAATACCCAATGATACTTAAATTTACTTATGGATAGATTTTTGCAAGCCGAACTTGCATTCAAATAGTGCTAGTAAAATACTAGTAAATATTAAAAAGTAAGCCAGATTTTCTTTTCATAAGATTAAGTTATTTATTTGCATATATGTTAGAAGAACTTCATTGAGCATTTTCTTTATCCGGTGCCTGCAGCTCGCTAGTAAACTGATCCATGGCCACAAGTGTTGCCGTCTCAAAGCTGTTTTCCACATTCTCGAGAATTTGGCAGACCGTCTTCAAGGTTTCCCGATTTTCCGCAAAGTTCATCTGATGCTTGGCAAGCTTTTCACGGGGTCTGTGATTTTTTTGCAATTGCATTTTACATTCCTCCAAGGTGCTGGCATCAATATTGGTAGGACGATTATCGCTAGAGATTATGGAGCTCGATTTAGATAATTCATTGGCAGTGCGTTCCACTTGAGTATCGTCGATGTGCGTTTTCTTGGCGTCCAATGCCTCAGACAGCATTACATTCTTAGTTAAGGTCGCCAGGCGTATAAATTCACGTTTATATTCCCGTTTGGCATCCGAATTAATTCGCGCTAGATCCTCCAATTGGCGTTGCACATATTTCGATTCTTCTGTGTAACGTTTAAGTGATTCCAGATGTAACAGATATTGTATGTCGTCTATGCAGGTGTTTTCTTCGGCTGCCGCTTCCATTTTATGCACCCATAACATTTAAACACAGTTCCTATTTTCCATTTCGATTTAAATCAAGTACGGCATCTTATCGATTGTAGTTGTCATGACCATTGAGTTGTGCTTTCTTATCGATAAGTAGTCGATATTGCAAAATACAGGTTGCAATCACGAGCAGCTTTCGATAGGTTTATTTTGTATTTAAAGAGTTCATTCGTTTATTTCTGAAACGTGAGAACGTTAACCAAGTTGAAATGCACAATTCACTAGTGTATTTTATTCGCTATTATTCAGTGTTTGAAGTTTGTGACGTCATGCGATGCCGATAGGCAAATCATAACGATTCCCATACAGAATTCCGATAACTGTTGAGTGTTGTCATCGCTATTGAACACGTGTGACCGGCGGATTGAATAAATATAACGCTTGGCATTTGGTCGTTTTTCCCCATTAAGTTTACTTTTTTATTACACAAAAAAAAACAAATCATTGGACAATGGGGCGTGGCAAGAAACAGAATCCGTTTGCAGCCAGAAAGCGACAAAAGCGTGAAATCGTAAGGAAATCATTTGGAATGCAGCTCAACTTGTTGAGTTCATATATTTCTCGTATTTTCAGGGCAATCCCCCTGATCGACGTTCGGAGCCGTATAAGGAAATTGAGCGGGATAATGCATTCTTCATTAAATACTATCAGATGCAAAAGATCTGTGGATCTGAGGAGGAATGGCAACAATTTCTGGACAAAATACGTGACAATTTGCCGGTGACATTCCGTGTGACGGGCTTCAAGGAAGAGGCCAAGGCATTGCTCCGAATCATTGAGACACAAATGTTCACGGAATACATGCGGGGCGTGGCCGAATTGAATGGCCTGCCCGAGGAGAAAGTGGAGCGTCCTCTCTGCCTGCCCTGGTATCCCAATGGAATGGCCTATCAATTGGATTTAACACGTAAGGATATCCGTAGATCAGAGCCACTGCATCGACTACACAATTTTCTAATTGTGGAGACATCGGCGGGTAATATCAGTAGACAGGAGGGTGTATCAATGATACCACCAGTTGTGCTGGATGTTCAACCCACGGATAAAGTGCTGGACATGTGTGCGGCGCCAGGATCAAAGACGGCTCAACTAATTGAGGCGCTGCATGCGGCTCCAGAGCAGCACAAGATTCCGCCAGGCTTTGTGCTGGCCAACGATGTGGATAACAATCGATGCTATATGCTGGTGCATCAGGCCAAGCGTTTAAATTCTCCCTGCCTGCTGGTGACCAACCACGACAGCAGCTTCTTTCCCAACATGCTGCAGACGGATGCCAACAGTGGAAAGAAGTCGATACTCAAGTTCGATAAGATTCTATGTGATGTACCATGCTCTGGGGACGGTACATTGCGTAAGAATCCCGACATTTGGATGAAATGGAATCTGGCGCAGGCTTACAATCTCCATGGTGTACAGTATCGTATTGTGCGACGTGGTGCCGAGATGCTTGAGGTCGGGGGACGTTTAGTTTACTCCACCTGCTCCATGAATCCCATTGAGAACGAGGCGGTGGTGCAGCGTATCATTAAGGATTCAGATGGTGCTTTAGAGCTGGTGGATGCATCGCATCTGGTGCCGGGACTTAAGCATAATCCTGGCATGTCCAACTGGATATTGGCCACCAAGGAAGTCGACACGATCTTTAGCAATTTCGATCAAGTACCCGAGAGTTTGCACACAATCATCCGGCCAATGATGTTCCCGTTGCCTCCTGACGAGATGGCCACCATTGGCATTGAGAAATGTATGCGTATTCTGCCACATATGCAGAACACTGGTGGCTTCTTTGTGGCCATCATTGAGAAGCGTCGTCCTCTGTCATTTGAGAAGAATGATGTGCAGGATTTGGTGGCAGAGCAACCGACTGCTGTTCCCGAGCCAAAACTGGATGAAGCTACAGGCAAACCGGTGGAGGAGGAGAAATCTGCACCCTGGGGACCACAAAGAAAGCGTCGACGTTTGCACGGCTACAAAGAGGATCCTTATGTGTTCTTTGGCGAAGAAGATGCCGATTACGAGTGCCTAAAGAAGTTCTATCAACTGGACGATGCGTTCAACAAACGCTGTCTGCTCACACGCTGCCAAACGGAGCGCAAGAAGAACATTTACTATTGCTCGGAAGCGATACGTGATCTTGTCCTCAACAATGAGCACAACATCAAGATCATCAATACGGGTGTTAAGACATTTGTACGATGCGAGAATCGTCACACTTTGAATCCATATAGACTTGCTCAGGAAGGTCTCCAGACATCGAATGCATTCATTGGCAATTGTCGTCGCATCCAAGTGGAGCGTGATGATCTTGTGCTGCTTCTCAATTGTCAGGATCCCACAAAGCCACCTTCCACCCACGACCTCAAACCAGAGACCCAAGAACGTTGCAAAGAGTTGTGTAAGTTTCCAAAGGGGTATCTTAAATGTGTCTCAATATGAAAAACGCATTTAAGGAGTTATCAAATATATAACTATCATATAGTCTTGATGAGGCTAAAGTGTCGTCGCTATAGTTATGTCCGTTAATGTTAAAGCTTTGTTGATGAAACTTTCAAAAGATCAAAATGTTTTCTGCAGTCACTAATTATATTTGGATCTGGAGATTACCATAGCATATAGCTGCCACAGAAACGATCCGTTTAAATGAACTTCCTTTAGATATCTTACCCAAACTCAAAAGTTTTATATCCAATGCCAATTTATACACATATATATATTACAAAATCTGGCTAAAACCGGACCACTGTATCATATAAATCATATGTATATAGTCGAAAAAACATGGTTTTTTCAAGATATTTTACACATCTTGACCAAATTTAATCAAAAAGGACTTTGGTATCATAAAAGTGTTATAGAAATTAACTCTTAAAAAACAAGATTAAGTATTCAGACTTCAGATATATCTAAACTTAAACCAAAGTCAGAAAATATTTTAACAAACTCAAAAGTTATTTTTTAAAAACAATTTTGCAATGTCACTCACAGCACTCACAAAACTTATATGTATAATTAGAGTATTTATTAATATTAATGCATTAACATAGTTAATTGAAAAGCTTATTAAATGCTCCTCTTGCCTCTAGGTGTTGGTGGCAGCTGTATCCTCAAGTATGTGGATGAATCCTTTACCCTCTTCATTGTCGGCTGGCGTGGCACATCCAGTCTGCGTGCCTACGTGGCCAAGGATGAGACCGTGCACATTCTTCGCATGCTTGGTGGCGACGTCAGCAAGTTTGAGGTCAACAAATATGAGAAGGCCAAGGAGGCAGCTGCAGCAGCGGCGGCAGAGGCAGCAACAAAAACTGACGCCAATGGAGAGCAGGCAGTTGGAAAGGAGGAAGAGGACGTGACAGAGCCGGAACAGCACAAGGATGACATGGAGATCTAGTGCGAACGACCTGTTGACACCTCGGTATAGCATTTAACATCTTATCATAATTATCATCTAAGTTTTTTGTTGATTTCTGTATGAATTACAATTACTTATTATAAAGAAATCCATTTCTTTGAAAGATAAATGCAAACTTAACGATACCTTAATGGAGAATCTTTGAATCTTCTTTTGTGAAATAGTTCTACGGCTTGATTCCCTGGACATCATGACGTGGCTCTCCATTCAGCACCTCCTTCTTTGGAATCAATGCATTCGGAGCCACATTCTCCTGATTCTGAATCTGTTTTCCAGTTTGATGTGCACGGATTGTTTTGCGAAGTTCAGCAATAGGCATTGGCGGCTTGGCCTTCATGATCCTGGCGCGCGTGGTCGTAGCGGTGGTAGCCTGTGACCCGAGTGCCAGTTGAGCAAGAGCCTTTTCGCTTAAAGGTTTTTCCTTAGGTGTTTTTCTTGACACGGAATTTTTGAAGTACTTGGCATGGGTTTGACGGGAACACTCTGCTTTTTCGATACTTCCGATAAATTCAGCAGTTTTACCGCTATTCCGGGAGCAAAAGGTGTTTTGGGTACATTCAGCTGGTGATGTAAAAACAACATTGAAACATTGATTGATCGATTTTTTTCAAAAACGATTTTTGAGGATTTTAATTCGATATATTTTTTGCCGATAAATCGATTTACATAAATAGTTTTTCATTTAAAATCGTCCTTTATTTATTCGCTATTTGATGAGCAAAATAAACCTCAGGAATATTCACGGCTTTTGAAAAAATACCGGCGTTTCTTTCATTTTGTTGGGAAAAGTCGGTGCATTAGTTAACTTTGGCAACTGTGGAGTTATCTTGGTTTTTGCAACCACACCTTTTTTTTCTTCAGGATTCTTAATTTTAAGCACTTTCGGCTGATAACGTTCGTTTTGCATCTTCTGCAACACAAATTTTTACAGCCTCAACTGCATCAGCAAAAAGAAAAGCACACGTTTAACTTACTTTAAATTTTCCTCCAAATTCCGGTGCTACCCTCATTTTTTTTATTTTTTTTCCAAACAAAAAAAAAAGCTTTAAATCTTTTACAATTTTTTTACAAGTAGTTTCTGAGATGCTTTCACTTCTCAGTCTCAAGACTAAATGACAAAGCGGTAAAGTGTTTTGACAACAGGCAAACTTCCGGAGCCTACTACGATTCCTAAATTTTTCTATGTCAAACTTGTCAAATCTGTCAAAATTCAACAAATCTCTAAACAACACTATAAAATAGACAATCCTGATTTCAAATGTCAAAATTTGTGACATTTTGCAGGCAGTTGATGTAATCGAATTTAGATAATCAGCATCGATAGCCGAATCGGTCTAAAAAGTCGAGAAAAATCGTCAAAAATCTGGCATTTTCATTCAGCTAACAGAATGTTAGTATTTTGGTATCGATATACGTGTTATCTACGCTGTTATTGCTTATAAGCAAAACAAATTTAATGCTGCCACTTTTAAATTAAATAATAATATAGTCGCTTTCTGGCCTGATGATACATTATAATTATATAATATATTTATTTTGTTAGGCATATCATTTTAATTAAATAAATAAAGTCTAATTAACTTGTTTGGTCCTTATGACCGTTGAAAATCTGCGGTATTTAAGCAGTGACCTCCAATTAAACGTCGTTAATTCCCTCACACCACATTTTCCCCAAATTTTACTATTCAAAAGGTCATTATTTCATCATTCACTCATGAAATAAAGGGTGGAGGCTTATTTCATCACTTCAAAATGAAATGTTCCGGTAACAGTGCTATGTTAAGTCTAAGAGTGCCATTTGAGTTTTTGCAGAACGATAGGCGCACTTACGTTATGAAACGTAACGAGAAGTGTGAACCAACTTTTAAATGAAAAACTGAAAAACAAATTTTCGCTGGTTTTTTTATAAGGAGTTATTCATTTTCACGGCGTTTCACCTCGAGTGTAAGCACGGCTTTAGTATTTAAATAGTTGTTAACAAGCTAACAAGTTGAACTTTGTTAAGCGGTGCTAACTCTTTCATCATCTCCATGAGTTCAATGAAAAACGTACACAACTTTTGTTATAAAATGTTACATTTATGTTTTATTATTTAGTTTTTTCCCAGTATAAATATATCATATATAAAGTATATAAAAAAAGTTTATTAAAAAATTACACATACTCTTTTTACTTATTTTCGTTTTTTGTTTTCATCATTTCTCTTTTGTTGTTGCTTTAAATGGTTGCTCGTTTTGCATTTATCTCATAGTTAATATAAATTGTTTTTTTCTTTCTTTTTTTTGTTGTTTTAAACGTTTCATGCGTTTTGTCTTTTAAAAAGTACATAGACGATTTAAAAAGTAAGTATGTGTATGTGTATGTGTGTTGTGTGTGTGTATTGCAATGTTTCATTTTTTTTTATATTTTTATTTAAATATTAAAGGGAATTTATTTTATATGTGAGTTTGTTTACAGTAGGAATGAGCTTGTCTTTTTATTGCAAAACAACAAATAACGAGAACAACAACGGCCCTAAAAAGTGCCAATGATAGACAGGACTAATAATAGTTCAATGCAGGACCAATGATAGCCCAATGATGGACTAATTATGATACAAAATCTTGCTAATGATGGCTCAAAATAAGGTGACGACAGTGACTAACAACATTATATTGACATGATTGAATTTGGATTTCGTTGCAAGTTTCTGCTAATCGTTGTTGTTGCTCATTATTATTGTTATTGCTGTGGAACGTTTTTTTCTTTCTTAATTGCTGGCTGCTTCTCCTATTTCATGTTGTGTTTGTTGTTGTTGCTGTTTGAATGTGAATAAAAAAATAATAGATACGAAATAAAAAAAAAATAAAATCACCACATGTATTGTAAGACTGATAGAATGAGACAATTGAAAAGAGAATGAGTGAGTGAGTGAGAGAGTTGCGACAAGTAGTCGTAGTTAGCAAATGTATTATTATTTTGCTCTTTTGCGCATTTAGGCCTTCTTCTCGGCCTCAATGACCTCCTTGGTTGGCAGCACGTTCTTCTCATTGGTTTCAGTGTGCTTCAATTTTTTCGCATCAAAATTCTCAATGCCGGCTATAAATTGATTCTTCTCCTTCTCCTGTTCAATTGCTGCACATACATAGAGGGGTGGAGGGGAAAGATTGTTGTTTAAATAGTTCACATACATTTGTAGAAAATGTTGCAATTGCCATAAATGGCAATAACTGGTTTTAGCCAACGAATAACGAACAACTGAAAACTGACAACAGACAACAGCTGTGTATCTTTGGTCTACGCACCTTCCTTATCGGGCAATGGATTCTTCTCATTGGTCTCCGTATGCTTCAAATTGTTCTGATCGAATGCGGTGATACCCTCGATTATGGACATTTGAGTCTTCTCAGCGGCCACATCTTTATATAGGCAGGCAGACAGACACATGCAATAAATCAAAATACAAATACCAAATAAATTTCGTATTTGGATTGGATTTATGAAACAACTCAAGTAAAACTTACCCTCGGCGGTGGGCAAAATGATCTTCTCCTGGGTACTGGCATTCTTCAGTTGCTCCGTATTGAAACCCTCCAATTGGCTCTTTAGGTTCTCGGCCACCTTTGGCAAATCCTTGAGTGCTGGTGTTGGGGAAGCCATCTGCAAAATGAAACAAAAACACAAGACCATTAACTTCAGAGAAATCAACAAATTTACAAGTATTTTTTCAGCTTTTGTTTATATTTCTACGTTCTTTCTTTACATTTACTTTTTATTTATTAGTTCTTTTTCAAATCTGTCTTCTTTTTAACGGTCAAAGTTTTAAACTGCGGTTTATTTATGTTTACCTTTGCTTTATATTACTTTTCAAATCTTGTCCTGCTTACACTGATGAAATCAACAACAATTGAAAAACAAAAGCCCGGATATCGATAACGCTCGATGGGGGCAGTGACAGTTGACAGTTTACAGCGAAAGCTCTCGATAAAGCGGAAATGCGAATCGATAACAAATGCTCATGCACACACACGCACACACACACAAAGAGATTGTGGTGTGTGATTTTCATGTTGAGCAACATTTTGTGTTGTTTACCGTTGGGTTTATTATGCGATTTCTCATAGCGATTACTTATTGATTAAGAAATAAAAAACAAAGTATAGTAGAAACTCATTCGCATACACTCATACAATATTTGTCATACGATTTATATATGTATGTATGAGTCATCATATGCTCTTTAGCAAGGACGCACACACACACATACAAACATGCCTATTAATGTATGTACATGTATGTGTATGCTATCACCGCAACCAGCAGAAATATGAGAGAAGAAGAAAAAAGTTCAGCGAACCTACAAGACGCCGCAGCAGAGGCAGAGGCAGAAGCAAAAGCAGAAAAGCAGATTAAATTCCAATTGGACAACGAGTTATATTGTGTATACAAGTACCGTTATCAGTTAGTAGCCATAGCCAGCAGTAAACTGCATTTTATCACGTTTTATTTTTAGTTGCAAAATTAAGCAAAACTGACTTACTTTGTCCATTGTTCGTTCGTGCTTTTTTCCAGCAAAATCGACAACAACAAATTTATTCAGTTTCGCTTCATAAAAGCGAATACAGGTAGTTCTTTTTCTGATAGCATACTTGATATCTCCCCCTTTCATTCCCACTCTCTTCCTGTATCAACTTTGTTTGGCTTGACTACCCACATAAAGAAAGCGCTTCATTAATATCGATAACAAGTGCATACAAACAAACAATCTATACAGTATGAATTGAAGTCTGACTTTGTATCTTCAAATTTGTTACAAGGGCGGCAGCCGCGCCAAAAAAAAAAACTAAATATTATACGTACATACATACATACATGTATATTATATATTATGTATGTATGTACATATATATAAATAAATATAAAGCTACGTTTAATGGCCATATATGGTGATTTAAGGCGCGCCTAAGCGATGACGATCGATTGCAGTCGCTTTGCCGATAGCAGCCGATGATTATTGACTAACGGCCGGTTTGTTTGTTCTGCTTAGCAGTGTTGTCATTTTAGCTAGGTACTAACCAGCTAGATTTAGCAATATTAGCCAGATTCCCAAATAGTGGGTAATTAATAGTATCTTATTTGTTTGTTAAAAAAAAACACATTGTAAATAAGAGAGAAAAAAAACTAGTATTGAAAGTTTGCCGGTAAAAGCCATGAGTGTACCTTGTGTAAACACAGGGTTTAAGACCAATTCAAGAAATAGGATGCATTGAAAAAAGTTTGAGTATGAAAGCTACAAAAAGCCTAATCCTGAAACTGGTTGGATTATGATTATATTATATATAGCTTAGAGTTTTAAAATTTCTTATGCTAACACTTTTCATTGGCAAATTTACAAATGTAGTAGATATTTTAAGCTTTTTTTTTATCAAAATAACAAAAATCAGCTAATTTAGCCTTCAAAGTTGTGGCAACATTGCCTCGTTGCAACTCGTTTAGTCATTTGGCAACTCCTTTTTGAATCAAACAAACGAAGGCAAACTCATTGCAAGCTTACACCACACACATGTATACACACATACATACACACAACATATGTACTTTTACGGTGAATTGTGTTGCTTTTTTTATATTTCATTTGTTATTTAAAGAGGGTGGCAACAGGGGGAGGAAGGGGTTGGCTGGAGTAGTTTGCATGTTCTCGCCTTGTTTGCCGTGAATCAACTTCCAACTTCGAACGAATTATGGTCGCGATGAATCATTTATTCGTTTTATGAACGTTGTTGCTTTTTGGTTTTTTGTTTTTTGTCTTTTTTATTTCGTCTCAGCCCACACTTTACACGAGCTCTCTTTCTTCTTTCACTTTGAGCTCTTTCGCTGTGAAGCTTTCCACACACACACACACACATACCACAAACTCCAGTTCATTTCATTTTTGTGGCTCTGTCTTTTGTTTTGCTAATTTTATATCTTGCTTTTTTTTTGGGGTTTATGTCGCCGTCATCGTTGCCACCAGCATATGAAGGGGGCACAGGGGCCTGGGGAGGTCATTTGGACGGCGCCAGAAAACCGCAAATGCGCCGTTAGCCATTTTTGACATTTGAAAGCGTCGCCAAGCCAAGTGAGCCAAAAGGCCGCTCAAGTGTTAAGAAAAAAAACCACCGATGGCAATTGGCGGAGAGAATAACTAGTGGTTGACAGAAGAAAAAATAGGGCTAAAAGAGCTAAATTTTATCATACCAATTTAGCTAGCAATAAGTTTCTATTTAAAAATGGTATACTTTTGTGGTAGCTAGTGTTGGTACAATTTATCTCGGTTAAAGATAATTCGAATAGTTATATATTAATAAAGTATATTAGAGGTAAGAAGATGCCTGTTTTGTTTTTTAGTCGGAGAGCAAGTAACTGAAACACAAGCTCTGTTTTTCAAGTCCATATCAGTAAATTCATAAGAACTCTAGAATTGGAAAAACTTCTGGCTCAAATTATACTTAAATTGATTTCAACGAGCTACACTTGAATGAAAACTCGTTCAATTTCTGTGTTTAAACAAGGTAGACTCATGGTTTTTTACTGAAAAGTTCAAAAGTAGCCAATTTTCAAATCATAGAATGAATTTTCTCCTCACACAAAGTTATATGCTAAATATCTGCTAGATATTCCAAAACGATAAGCTTTTTAGCTAATAATCAAAGTCATATTGAGTTTTTGAAATAGTCATATTTTCAGCTGTACTTGGTTAAATTTCTTAGCTTTTAATTTAACCAAAAAAAGTTAAATCTAGCTACATTGGCAACACTGCTGCATAGGCGGGGGCGTTAATTTGGGAGACGAAGCGAAAGTCGAAAAAGTACAGAACAAAAGAAGGAAGGCAAATGACAGACATGTCCGTTTTACACCCTCCTGTTGTGTGCCCACACACAAATACACACACACACATGCAGTGCACGTCTGGCAGTTAGTACATAAATTTCAATAAATATATATATACATGTATGTATGTACATATGAGTATGCACATATGCGACACAAAATGAATTTTAAATATGCACAGCAGCGCAGTTTAGTCATCGCATACACTCATGTCCATTTACATACATATGTATGTACACATGCATATATGTACATACATATGACATTGTATGTGTGTGTGTATAACACGTCTGTTATTTCATTTTCAAATTTGTCTTTTTGCAAAACGGCGATAAATTAATACTCAATTGGATATTATCGATAACAGCCGTTGACTGTGCATGCGCCACGCCCTCGCTTAAGACTCACACTCACTCACACACACACACACACACGCACGCAAATGTAGCTTGAATGCACAGCTGCATGTACAGCAAAGCTTACATATGTACATGTATGTATGTATTTTTGTCCGTCTGCCTCTATGTGAATGTGCGTGTGTGAAGCACGCGCAAGCATACATTCATATACATATATACTATGGGGAGGATATTCAGTAGCGTCAAACGCCCCGCCCAACACACACACACATACAGTAACACATAAAGCAGACGCCAAAAAAAAGCTAAAACGCCGGCCGGCAAAGCTCTAATACAAGAGAAAAAGAGATGAAGAAAAAATAACAAAGAAGCTTAAGAAGAAGGCCGTCGACTCAACAGCTGCCCAAATAAAACATAAAAAATATATGTACATATGTAGCTAACGGAGCGGGAGTTGAAGTCGGGGCCACAATAAATAATTTATAACAAATGTAAAGAACGCTACCCATTTGCAATGAATGGGAATGAAGCGCAACAACAACAACTGCGGCTCAAAGAAAACCAGTTGGAGTTGACTTTTGCATCAAAGCTTTACTTTTTTTTTTTGCTTCTTCATTTTCTTATTTGCAGACTTTGTTTCCCCCTTTCCCACTTTTTGCAACATACGTGCAGAAATTGAAAAAAAAAACTGCCGGTCTTAAAGCTGCAAAATTGAATAAGTGGAAGAAAAAAAAAACAGATCAGTTGAGTTCAAAAGAAAAAAACTCACCTTAAATATGTGCGTTGGTTTTTTTTTTTGTTTAAAAGGGTTTTGGGTTTAATCGCAAAACAATTGCGCACTTTACAAAAAAGAAATGCGGGTGGTGGGTGAGTTGGTTGGGTGGATATATATATATAATTATATATATAAATGAGTGTGGAGTGTAATCACTTGGCAAATTTGGACACTTGCTAAATAAATGACGGTTTTTTATCGCGAAAGCTAACAAGCAAACAGAGCGACACACAACTTAATACTGTGCGACAATTGTTCAAATCCAAAAGAAGAAGGCGTACCAGTTGATGTTGGGAGTTGCAAACTGGTTATCGATACAATCGCACAATCGAATGATGGGTTATCGCATGCGCTGACCTACACAAACTGGCAATGGCGTATGCCATTGGCGTTTATCGATAAGTTTACACAGTGAACAAAACTCGTTTACCGTTTACCCGTTGAAATTTAAATACTTGTTGGTTATCCTCGTTAATTACTTTTAATAAGGCTTGTCTTGTGTCTGTTTATGTACAATAGCTTATCCAAATTGTCACTAATCTTAAATTAATGCATTGTCAGTTTAATATAATGCTACGCATAATTTGCCGAACGACATTCATTCCACACACGTTCCATTTCAAGGGGGTCCCCGAAACCATGTGAAGCAATTACATTACTATAGCTATCCGGGCCATAATAGGCCGGTCTGTGAAAGAGAAAACCATCACAGTGATGGACGGGTATATGTGCTTTAAGAGCCACAATACCCAGATAGATATCATCGAAGCGAAACAAAGGTACAGTCCGTCCCACCGTGTACATCTTGAGCAGGGCATCTCGGGATAATATAAAGGCACCCGCTGTCACATACGGTGGCCACTTGTCAAATGGATATTCCTCGAGGGACACATACCATTTGCTAAACTTGTGTCGCAACGGTGAGCTTTGGAATACGAATCCGGCAAAGAGATGACTCTGATGGTGGGTCTCTCGACCCTTGCCCAGAAAGCGCAGAACATTTTTAATGGACACATAGTAGTCGTCATCAACAAACATATAAAAATCACTGTGGTTAAAGTGTTCGCTCGCCCAACGCAAACCCATCATGGTTTTAATGGTGTTATTAAAATAAGTGTCCACAAAATTCGCCCGTATTATGTCGCCATGTTCTTTGGCCTCCTTTTCCGCTGCCACATTGTTTTTACTGTCGCCCTCGGATGCGTCCACGCCCAGCACAAAGGCCCGTCGTATGTGAACGTCGGAGAAGCGGGATTCGTAGCCCCATGTCTTCCTGATAGCATGACGTCTCTGCTGATTACTCACAGCACTTTTCACCAATATTGTGAGTCGAGGCGGATCCGCATTATCTCGATTTTCCGTGAATGCGGGCATTTGTAGATACTTGTAGTCGAGTGTAGTGACACTGTCATTATGCAATGGATAATAATAGTGTGTCTCAAAGTCCAGTTCGTTTAAATGCGTTAGAAGGCCGCAAAGATCCACCAGATAAATTATTGGTAATGCAAGTGAACATTTTAGCAGCAATTTGTAATGTTTTTTTAACATTGCGCGATGTGTATTAGCGATGATATTACCACCGATATATCGCTGCTTGCCGACCTCCACACTTATCGCAAGTAGTGTCATTACGATATATCGCTAGTTGCCGACCTCCACACTTATCGCAAGTAGTGACATTACGATATATCGCTGTTATCGAAAGGAATAGCACTACGAAGCAGTTATTTTCTGTAGTTTTTGTCAAAAATTAAGCATATTCATTTCACATTGTGCATGCATCACATGTATATCAATGATGAAACTTGAAGTTTGTTAAATGTAAATGTATTTTGTTTATCTACTATTTTGGAATACCCGTAATATTAACGCCGCGGCTGCCATTGGTGGTAAGAAGAAGCACGACTTTAGCCAAATTAACCTAACAAAACGAAATGAAATTGCGCTAAAAGTTTAAAAATGTCGGAGGAAACGAAAATTGAAACAATTTGTGAGACTGCTGGCAGTTCGAAGTTAACAAATGCACAGAGAGCACGCATCGAGCGAAATCAAGCAAAGGCACAAAAGCTAAGGGAAGCAAAGCTGGTCTCGCATCCCTACAAGAATATAACCAAGTAAGTGTTTATACTGCATTTAATTCCAAGTCAAATAATAAATAATTCTTGTGTTTAGTGTGAATGCTACAGAGGAACGTCCAAATGGCAAAGGGAATGCGATTATCAAAGTGCAGGGCACTAAATACATAGACAGTGGCGGTGGCTTCCTATTGGAGCAGCCAGTGTTGCCCTCAGCGGAAAAGTCCGCAGAGGAAGCGGCAGCGGCAGCAGCAGCATTAGAAGCGGCCATCATTGAGGATGCCATTGCCATCCCTGTGGTATATGAGGAATGTTTGGATTGTGGCGATCAGTATGCTGATTCCTATCTCTTTAATAATTTCGGTCATTCCGTTTGCGATAAGTGCCGAGACACCGAGGAGCGTCATTCGTTGATTACACGCACCGAGGCCAAAGCCGAGTATTTACTCAAAGATTGCGATTTTGATAAGCGAGAGCCTGTTTTACGTTACATAAGCCGCAAGAATCCCCACAATGTGCGTTGGGGCGAAATGAAATTGTATTTGCATCTGCAGGTACTGAAAAGAGCCATGGAAGTTTGGGGAAGTGAGGAGGAATTAACCCGACAGCATGAATTGCGTGAGGATAAACGTGAGGTGGGCAAGGCTCGTAAATACAATAAACAGATGAAACAATTACGCATGGAGGTAAGAAGCAGTCTCTTTACAAAGAAAACAACTGCTGTCCATGAGCATGAATTTGGTCCAGACACCTACAACGAGGAGGAAGACAATTACACTCATACCTGCCTCACATGTCCCTACACCGAAACCTATGAAAAGATGTAATTCATTTTGGGATATTTGCTTAACTAAGTTATAATATCAATCACAAGTGTGTACTCGCCGAAAACTGTATATTCTTTTTAGATTAAGTACTTATTTCATTTCATTTGTAATATTAAAACATAAATAAAATAATCACAACTAGTATTAACTAGCACTGCCTTCAAGTGAGCTCTGCATTCAAATATAAATACAAATTGTTGTTTAACTTGGAATATTTGCTTAATTAAGTTGAATTATTAATCACAACTCTCACAAAACTGTATGTTCCCTTTAGATTTAGTATTTCCTATTATGTATATCGAATATTAAAAGAATAATTCATAATCACAACTACAACTGTGTGAGTGAGCTTCTTTATTTTAATTGTTTAATAATACTTCTTACTTTCACTGATAGTATTGTCATTATGAAAGTTCTGCATCCAAACATAAAAACTAACTTTGTTTTCTGCAAATTACAAATTTCATTTCGAAATTTGAATAAAACGCAATTTCATTTGCTGGAAGCGAAGTTGAAATTTGCACTATCGATAACCTCCGATACCGATACCGATACCTCATCAATACCGAGTCGACTCATGAGCAACACAACAAACCCAACACTAAAACCCAACAAACAACGCAATCCAACACTAGCAAACGCCAAGTCCGAACGAAGCAAACCATAAATAAACAAATTAGCTGAAACATGCCAAAAAGAAGTTCGGCCAGCAACTGCAACTTGGAGGAGCCATCGGATGATGAGCCGACACCGAAGAAGATCAAAAAAGAATGGCTCAACAGCTATTGCTATTCGAACAAGGTCATGGGTATGATGAAGAAAATGGGTTACGAGGACGACAAAGGTCTCGGTAAGAGCAATCAGGGTCGTTTAGAGCCAGTGATTGCTGTACAACAGGATGGACGTCGTGGCTTTGGACTTAAACTGGATACGGTCCATTGGTCGGCTGGTAAATGGGATCCAAATTGTGAGGATCTTCAAATTGTTGAACCCGTCATTTGGTTGGACAACAATTTCGGTGAGAATTGTGGCTCATTTACCATAAATCAGTTAATGTCCCACATGATTACGGGACCACGCAAACTAACTCTCGATGATGAGACCCAATATTGTGATCCTGAGATCTTGCATCATATCCTGAATGCAAAGACTGTCTTTGATGATCTCAATGATACTGAGATGAGACGTGCCCGTTCCCGATGTAATCCATTCGAGACCATACGTAGCTCCATTTTCCTTAATCGCGCTGCTGTGAAGATGGCCAACATTGATTCCATGTGTGAGAATATGTTTAGCGAGCCACGTGATTCTCAAGGTCAATCCTTGATCGGACCCAATGAATTGCTCTACTTTGCGGACATGTGTGCGGGTTGGTATATATGTACAAGGGTAGGCAAAAGTATTTACACAAAACTAAAATTAAATCTCTCAAAAGTTTCTTTTAAAAATATTAATAGTGTCTGCAATTCAACAATATTTTTGCATATATTTTTTATGATTTTTTTGAATGGGATGAACTCCTTAAATTATTGTATGAAAAAGAGAAAAAAGTGGCAAAAATATTCATTTCAGCAATACTTAAAAAATCATTAAAAATATAAGAACAAATATTTTTGAAACAAATTTTTGCAGACACTATTTATATTGCTTAAAGAAACTTTTTGCATCAAAACATTCTATTTAAAAAATCAAGGAAAACATCAAAAAACCAGTTTTTTACAAACATTACAAAAATTCAATGGATACTTAATGGGTCAAGAACATTTTTGTATCATTCAAACGGAGTTCAAAAGACAAAAAATGTACATGAAGTAACTTCAAATGACAAGAAGATTGAACTTTAGTTTTGTGTAAATACTTTTGACTACCCTTGTATTTGTATTAAATATAGGTTATTTAGCTGTCGAAATTACAAAGAACACACAAAAACACTTGTTTTTGCTTTATTATCAGGTTTTATTATCAGTATCAGCGATAAGAGCTTACTATGACTTTTGCGCCGATAGAACAAGTTGTGAATTCTAAGGCACAAACATGTTTCAAATAAGTAGCTGAAAAGCTGATTTTTCCCTTCTTGTGTGTGTTCTCTATAACTTGGACCTCAGCTAAATACCCTGTATTTTGTTGTTTTTGGAATCGATTAAATGGTTTTCCCTCCTCCTCCACAGGACCTGGTGGCTTCTCCGAGTATGTGCTGTACCGCAAGTCCTGGGAGGCCAAGGGATTTGGCTTCACTTTACGCGGTGCGAATGATTTCAAGTTGGACAAATTCTTTGCCGCCTCACCGGAATCATTTGATGCATTCTATGGCGACAAGGATGATGGCAATATATTTGATCAGGATAATCAGGATTCACTCAATGATTACATACGCAAGCATACACCAGAAGGTGTACACTTTGCCATGGCTGATGGTGGATTCTCCGTGGAGGGACAAGAGAATATCCAGGAGATCTTATCGAAACAATTATATCTTTGTCAGTTTGTGACTGCACTCAAGATACTCCGCATCAATGGGAGCTTCGTTTGCAAGCTCTTCGATCTCTTTACACCGTTTAGCGTGGGACTCGTCTATCTGATGTACAAGAGTTTCCAACAAATATCAATTATCAAACCAAATAGCAGCCGGCCAGCAAATTCAGAGCGTTATATTGTGTGCAAGTACAAGTTGCCGGATACGGAGGCAGTCATTGATTATCTAAATGCCATCAATAAGATCCTAAACGAGGAGAGCCAATGTGAGGAAGGTGAACAACAGCTGGATGTGCTGGAGGTCTTTAATCGCGACGAGATGCATCAGGATGAACAGTTTCTCAATTACATCATTGAATCGAACAATACGATTGGGAAAACACAGATTGTGGGATTGCGAAAGATTGCGGCGTTTGCCCAGAATCTAGATTTGAAGGAGGTCCGTCAGTCGGAGGTACGACAGGATTGCTTAAAGGCCTGGGGATTGCCCGACAAGTTGCGTCAGGCGCCGGAGGTGAAGACAACGGAACGTTTGTTGGATGAACTATTGCGGGATTGGTCCAAAAATCGGGATTGGCTTAATGGACCACCCACCGAACTGTACGGTATGATGGCACTCCAGAATACCATCCTAAATGTAGATGATTGGCATTTTATGCCCATCGGACGGGGTGAGACAAATATCAATGGTTGCACCATCTTTCTATGCAAATCCCGTGGCAATCTATTGCGATACACGGAGCACAAGAAATGGGAGCTGGTCGAGACGAACTTTAATGTACAGCCACGTTCCATATTCTTTGGCGAGATCATGTTTGAGTTCAGTGGACAGGGACGCACCTCACAATGTGTTTCGGCCTTGCATATTATGGATGCCATCTGTTTGGGTGGCGTTGACATACGACGTCGTCCATTCCTCGAGCGGGTGAGCATGTGTGCCAAGTACGCGAGCAGTTTGAATAAGCCATATAAAAAGGATCGCACCTGTGGTGCCATAAGGGTCCGACCGATCTTTCGATTGAGCGATATGGGACGATTCTTTAGTGAGATGCGACAATATGTGCTCAAGGATAATTCGCAACGCTATGGATATGTGCTCGATGATCAAAAGTTCTTTGTACCCGGCGGCATTATACTATTCTGTGAGCTAACCATGAATTTTGTGACGGCATTCTCGAGATCCCGACAACAGATATATTACTATAATACTAAAACTAAGGAGTCGCTATTCAAGGACCAAATCGAACCACTTAAATTCAATGAGGTATTCTCATCGTTCCGTCATTGCTATTCACGTCGTCTGTTGTGGAAATGGACGAGCACGTTGCAGGTGGATGAGCATGCCACCGAGGATAATCCAAAGATATTATATCGCAGCCACTTTGAGCACTTTATACGAAGAAAACTGACTAATCATTAGACAAACCCCTCCCCCCCTACCACACACTAGACTTAAGTCACCTTTTAAAAGCACGGATCGGACGCTGCTGGACAGAAGGGCGAATCGGCGCAGTAACAAAAAGATACAAAATACAAACACTTGTCCAATTTATCCTCTTCCATATATATTAGATATATATATATATAGACATAACACTCTATTAACTTCCACAACAAATGCATGAATCGTTTAGCCAATTCTACGATTCAGCTACAAAATTATAAAGTTTAAGAAAAATCCGATTGTTTTTTTTCTGTTATTTTTTCTTTAATTTTTTTGTTGAATAAGTTTATAAAATATTTTGATTTTGACTGCGTCGATACGATACGATTACCATCTAAATGTTAATAAATATTACGATAAACTTGTATATTTCTTAAAACTAATGGCAGGGTATAAATCCCAGACTTACCATACCAAACTATACCATATATACAAATGCCACACATCTAACCTAGCAAGGAAATTGCCTATGTATTTTATGATAATCCGAAATCCCCATCTACATAAATGTTTAAGTTATTGACACTAAAAAGTCTTATTTATTATAGATTAACGATGCAGATATAAAGTCTGTTTGATATGTCCGCTTTAGATAAACTATAATCTTTGGGTCTTTGAATTATAAACTTTATGATATAGAATAGGAATTAGATAAACTTATATAAAATATATTGTTGGAACAATTGATCTATTTCATTTTTAAGAATTTTCTCTAGATTATCTTTAATTTGAAAGTTCTCTTGAGGAAATTTGCTAGCAAAACTGTAAGAGGAACGAAAAGTCGACCTAAATATAAACCCTTCACTGTAGGGAACTTCATATATAGAAGTATATTAATCTCAATTCATGATCAGACTAAAAACAATCACCTTTTTGTAGACCCTGTTAAAGATAAGATAAGATCAATGTTGTAGGATTATTATTATAGGATTGATTGTTCTTATCAGTGAGAGAACAAACTGTAATCTCTTTAGTTTTATTATAAACAAATGCCAGTTGAATATTTGAATTTGAGTTGGTTGAGTTTGCAGCTTGGTCACTTGAGTAGCTTCAGATGCTTTACATATTTATGGACCACATCCTTCACATAGGGTTTTAGTGCCAGGCAAGTGGGTGTATTTTCTGGCTGTTCAATCCAAAGTTTATGCTTGATCTCGTTCTCCTTTAGCTTCTCGCTGAGCTTCACCAACGCCGCCTCATCCTTGGCCTCCAGCACGACCTTGTGCATATTATCCAGATCCTTAAGATACGCCTGCGTATCCTCATCCTCCATGTGGAGACTCATCACCGCTGCCGTCGCATGGCAGCATTGTGCGATTACCGCACCCAGTGGCCAATTGAGTGTGGATCGAAGATCACTTCGCACTATGATATACTGGACAATATTGCTCATTCTGATCCTGAAAATCTCAGCTGGAAACTTTTAATTCTATTTTGGCTAGTATGCTGTTTCAACAAGTCAAACAATTGTTTGTCAGCTGCGTATCTGCCATGAACAGCTGTTCAACCAGCTGTTAAGTGACCAGACTTTTCATCTCTACAAACATTGGCCAGCCTCCACATTTGTTATCGATTAACAGCAGACTGTTTAATTTCAAATTGAAAACAGTCGATTTCCATGTTCTTGTAATTATCCGAAGAATCAGAAGAGTGTGTAATCAGAATATGAATCAGAAATGTAAAAGTTATCAGTCCCATACAATGTTCCACAAAGGGACCGATCTAGTCGATAACCACTCTAGCCTAACCGAACCTAACCTACAAGGCACAAGGTGTTTCAAGAGCTGAGACCGCCATAACTTTAATACATATATAACCGATTTTCCAGCGAGCCGTTTATTTTCATGTGTCCTCTAAATTCAAATATGGTTGCTATGTTAAATTTGTATATTATATATCATATCTTACTGTATAATCATTTCTTATGTTATTATATTGTTCTACAGTCATCGTAACTGACTAGTACAATAAATAAAAAGTATCTATGTCTTGTATCTTGTATATCTTGTATATCTTGTAGAGTGAGGAAACAATTCAATAAATTAAATTAAATTAAAGCAATATAAATTCTTTTAATTTAAAATATTTTTTTTTCTTCTTATATTAAATGTTCTTCAACTTCGTTTGTCATAAATAGCGTAAAATAACTTTTTAAGTTTATATTGTGTTAACATTGAACTAATATTGCTTTTATTTTTTCAAATAATTTTTTAAAGAAAATTTCACAACCTTTTTAGAATAAGTTGGGTGTTTTTATTCTTGCTTTAGACTTTACACTATTGAGAAACGTTGACTTGTCAAATACAGCAGCATTTGCAGCTCAATTAATCACCCTGTGAAGCAGCGTAGAATTTAACGAGGGCTGTTCAATCAATATCAACTGTGGTAAAACAATTAATTGACGTAAGAATTTACAGTTAAGCTATAGTAAACTGAGGGGTAGTAATGTAACTATATCTAAATAAATTATAGTTGGTTTGTAAACGAATTCGGCTCAGAAAAAGTTTAAACTGTTGTAGTTTGTTGAATTTTGTTAAATAAAGTTTTGTATTGGATAAATAACTTCCAAAATATATTCCATTTGCTGTAGTCCGAATGAAAACGTTTTATTTTGATTAAATTTATTGTTGCAGCAAATTCATAAAATAAAGTAGCTAAACATTAAACTACGACACAAATATAACAAATTTAGTACACATAAATTTTCACAAAGGGTAATCTTTTGTCAAAGTTCTAGGCCGAAGCTGTTTTCGGTTTTAGCAAGAGTCGAGCTTATATAGTTTAGTAAATAGATTGATTTGAAGCTAGATTGATAGTTGATTGTTTTAGTTGTATATAGCTTCAATAATGAGTGATATATTTTTAATACTCTTTACTTTTAAAACACAATACTTGACAAACATATTGAATTACCCTCGCACGTTTTGTTTTGACTAGGACAAAAAAGCAAATAAGTAGATTATATGTTGCAATCACTTCAGAGGCTGGACAACTTTTTCCAGCTGCATATTTAAAGCAAAAACTAATGGAGAGTGGTAATTGAGAGAGAGAGGGGAAGGTGCTAGGGGTGCAAGGGTGTAAGGGTGTAAGGGGGCGAGGGTTTTGTTGTGTGTTCCGGCGCATAGTGCCACTGACATGCTCCCGTAATTAACGTCCCATTTTGGGTTAGATTATCCATGAATAATTGGAAATGATGATGGTCGCGCCGAGTTTTCCGGCAAATCTAGAGTAGGTGCAACCATTAGGGGAGGGAGGAGGAACAAAAGACGAAAGGGAAGGGTAAGGGGCATGGGTAACTAACTCAACTGCAGCGGATTGATGATGGCCCGCAAAAAAGAAGAGGCACTTTTTTCTCTCTTACTCTCTTGTGCCACACTTTCTTTCGACTCACACACACTCATGCACATACACACACACACATACACGCTTCAGTTCGTCTGCTCGTCTGTCCGTGTGTCTGCTGTCCAATTTTGGCGTCGGCCAGGGCCACGGCTAGCTGAAAACTTTGCTAATTGCTTTTTGGCCACATTGGCCAGGGCGCTGGCGACGACAACGGTGGGCAACTGGCAACTGGAAACTGGCAACGTGCTAGATGCTGCATGCTGCATGCCACTTGCCACATGCAACGAGTACTCGAATAGGCAACAGTTATGGCATCAGCATCAACAACAGTAGCAGCAGTAACAACAACAACACCATCCGAAATGCCATTTGCCCAAATCCATTGCATTATTATGCCCTGTACACTTGCCACTCAGCGGGTATGCCTGGCTAGCACCGGACAAGTCTGTAAAGCAAACTTGATCTGGCAAAGCTATAGAGGAACCTACATACCAACTTTGGAGCCTCTAGCTGGATAAATTTAACCTACAAGTAACTAAAAATAAGTTTCCTTTGCTTATTACAGTGTATCTGGAATTTTTGTTGCCATTCTACAAACTAGCACCTAGTACAGGGTATTAAGTAGTCTTGCTTAGTTAAAGAATCGAGCTTGTACTTATTAAACTTGAATTTAACGGTTATATTTATGGAGTTACTTGTTGTTTAAATATATTACAAGGACACTATAAATAGTTAGTACAGGGTATCCGACAGTCGGGCTAATCGAAGCAGATAGATTTATGCTCATTTATCTTTTTCTTGTAGTTGTGCACTTAATTGTGCCTTTTTGTGACTGGGTCTACAAATCGCCGAGTCAGCCTAGAATTAATTACACAGACAGAGTCAGAACGACAGAGAGAGTGAGAGAGTGAGCAGGAGTAAGAGAGAAAAGAAGCGAGAAGAGAGAAGGATGGAGGGTTAGGGTAGCTAGAGAATTTGAATAGATAGTTTATCTGCCTTTGGTTTGGCATTCCATAAATTTCGCACTCACTTCTCAATTGTCAAAACAAATTTGCCAAATGTGGCATTCATTCGTTATGAGATTAGGGCACGGTTGCCACATGCCGCATGCCACATGCCACATACATTTCCTCATCTGCTGCACATTCAAATACACATCCAGCTTCTCGGACATGCCCATGTCCAGTTTCAGCTCCCCGGGGTCCAACACATGAGCCTCAGCTGGAGACTTGGGACGTGAATATGACTTAACTAAAGATGGGAATGGAGATGAGGATGAGGATGAGGATAAGGAAGGGAGGTACATACATATGTAGAACCATGATTGGGGTTTATTACTGGGTGATAAGGGAGCTGTACCGACCTCGACCGACTTGTTGGCCAAATGCAAATGTCATTTTGTGGCCATTCGAATGAATAAACGAAATTAAACGCAAAGAATGAGCCGGAAAACCAAAAAAAAAAAGAAAAAAGAAAATACAAGAACGCGAATTTATCCATGGCACGTCAAAGATTTGATACCCTACAATTTTTGATTGATAGTTTCTATAACAGCTATTATATTATAATGTTATGATATAGTAGTCCCATTTAAACCAAGTTATCAATCTGTGTGTTTGGTTAAGACAGTATAATCTTTAAAAACAGAAGTGTCTTACATACTAAAACTATTTGATTGACTTTCTACCGATTGTTCCTATGACAACTATATGATATATGATATATATAAGTTGTGATCTAATAAATAGTGTCAAATACATAGTTTTTTTTTTTCAAAACAGCCTTAAAATTGAGTTAGCTTATCCTTTGAAAGGGTATAAGAAAAAGAGTTTGAATGGCAGCTCAACTAGCCACCTTTAGAGCCACGCCCATTTAGACCCCGAAACCCCTGCCCTGCCCCCCAAAAATGAAGGGAAAAAAGGGAATAACCTTTGGTGAGAAGGGAAGGGTTACACTTGGGACCACACATCAACCTGAAACGTCAATGGCTGGACAACGTCTCAGGGTTGCAAATTGATTCGCATTTGAATCGCAACTCGATTGTGCCATTAATCAAAAATCGAACCTATAAAAAACCGAAAACCTTGGGCAACGACCCTATAAACGGTATTATCCAAAATTGGAGCCTAGACACTCAGACAATATATTATTCAGAATTTAGTATGTAGTTATTTCAAATATGTTTAAATTGTAAAGTAACTTGAATTCAATAAAGTTTAAACAAATCTACAAACTGTGAGTAGAAACAAGAAATAGAAAACAAAGAATAGAAATATAAAATAGAATACAAAATAAGTAACTAAAGGAATACTGTGATTAAAAGTGATATTATTCAAACTGTTAATTGAAAATATGCATTACAAAAAGTAATTGTTAAACTAATTTTGGTAAAAAAACTTAAAAATGCGGAGAGACCTTCAAGCTCTGCAGCCTGAGGGCCTCAGTTGCTCTGGCTACATTATTATAAATAATAGTAGAATTAATTCTAAGTAACAATTAAAATATTTAAATAAATAAATAAACTTCCAAAAACATTTGAGCCCAGCTCAAAATATTACGACTTTTAAGAAATTCTACCAAAGTTGAAAGGTTTCTTAAACTTTTCTGTTTTGAGTGGTCTGCATCAATAGTTTCATTCATTTTAAGTATTGACTGATTAAATTAATTAATTTGAATATGAAATTAATTAATTTGTATATATACTAAGTAAAAGTTTTATATATACTTAGTTTATTTTTATAAAGGATTTTTTTATCGAAATTGAGAGTAACTTTAGGAGTTTCTGAAAAAAAAACTAAATGTAGCTCTTATAGCATTTATAGAGAGAATGCAATAGAAAATGAGAATGTGATAGAAAGAGTGTGATAAGGGGAGGGACAGGGAAAGGGGAAGAGGAGGAAAAGTCATGTTGATTGGGGTCATTTGCTATGGGTAAACGTGCAGTCGCTTCGTATTAAGAGTTCTGCCAGAGTCAGGACAACTTGTCAGTAAACTGGATGGGGTGATAAAGACCAGAAGAAGCGGGGGTGAGGTTAAACGGGGTGGAGGAATAATAAAGGGGAAGGGAAGGGAAGGTTGCACATTCGATTAGCGCAGCGAGCGTGTGGCGAAAAACTCGATGAGTTTTATTAGTAAATAATGGCAAATCATTTGGCAGTTGACACTCGTTGAATGGTTCAACAGAAAAGTGGAAAACAGTGGAGAAAACGCAGGAGAAGGAGCAAGTGAAAGAACAAGAGTAGAAGCATCAAGAATCAAAAGGACCCCCCAAACAAAAAAGACCTAAGGACCTGAGGACCTCACGATTCCCAAAGACCAAAAGACCACATTCAGTTTTAGCTTCAGCTTCAGCCGTTGTGGCTGCTAATGAGCAACATTAATGAGCGCTATTTTTCATTGAAAGGACAATCAGTGTGCCTACATGTGTGTGTGTGTGTGTGTGTGTGTGTGTGTGTGTGTGTGTGTGTGTGTGTGTGTCTGTGTGTGTGTGTGTGTGAGTGGGTGAGGGAGTTTGTGTGAGGATGGCATGAGTTTACTCAAGTCTCGTGGGTATTTAAACGTCCAGAATGTGGCAAGTGTAGCAGCAATGACAGCAGGTGCCGCACACACTCCCACACACACACATACACTGCCACACCCACTCTCACACACACACACACACACTTTGGGCACATGAAAATTTAATACGAATTTGCGAGAAGAAAGCTAAGAATTTATGTAATTAAATTAAGCATTTGCATCATTTTTATCTGGGAGATAGAAACGTTGCCTCTTTTTTCAGGTTTCGAAAAGCTTAAAAAAATTAAACAAAACAAAAATATTCTACGGAAACGGAAAAATGTTGGACATAGTATAATATTTAAGCACACAGTCGCTTGGCAACAGGATAAACTTTCATTTCTAGTTCATATTATTAAAAAAAACATTTATTTTAATTTCCATTATGAAATAATTTAAAAACTTAAAAAAGACCTTTCACTTATAATTTTTATATTAAGAATTAACTTTTTCTTTACATAGAGCCATACTTTAAGGATACGTTATCCCTTAAGAAATTCAAAGTAACTCTTTTACAATCAAAATTGAAAATAAAAGTTAAATTATGATTATTAAATAAAAATTGATTTTAAGTATTATTTCACCTTTTTTTTTCCTAGCGAAAGAAATGACTTTTCTTGAACAATTTTTTAATAAAAATCAACAAAAATTTAGCATTTTGATTTTAAAAATTATGACCGCTACTATCCCAGGTTGTTTTCAATTTATCATCAACTTTTTATTTTTATTTTGAAAGCCTGAAAATGTAGGAAAAACCTGAAATTCCGCTCACGACGCACGAACTGCGACCTGTGAGTGGCCAAAAGGGCTCAATCAGTTTCTAAGTGGCTCAGAGGCAGTTAGAGAAGGGGTAGAGAAGAGCAGTGAGAAGCGCAAAGGGAGGCTAAATGAAAGGAGGGAAAAGTGGAAACAGGAGCAGGACACTCATGAGAAATGTGAAATGAAAAATCGACTCGCAATTAGCAAACATGAAACACGTTGTGTTGTTTGTGTGGGCGGGTAGCATACACACACAAACACACACAGACACACACATACACCCCTTAAGCAAAACACACACACACATTCACATAGAGAAAAAGATACAGGAACTGGCAGCGCTGTCAGCATGGTTAATAAGTTACTTTTGAGATACTTTATTACTTCCTTGCTTGCTATACGACACGGCCGCTAGAGGGCGACAGTGTGAAGCGGGGCACAGACCTAATAAGGAGTGTGGTGAGAGAGAGGGGGAGAGGTGGAGGTAGAGAGGGGTGGAGAATTCGGCAATTCACATTAAAAATAAACAGCAACAAAAATGCCAAAAGGGTTGCCAGACTCTGCCTTTCACTAGGCATATAACAAGTGAGTGTGAGTGTGTGTGAGTGTGTGTGAGTGTGTTGGTGTGTCTTGGCATGTGTGTGTGTGTGCAGTTTTTAATTTATGCGATTTTTGACTGCGCGTGTAATGTGCTGTCGCTGTTCCAAAAGGAGTTGAGTGGAGGGGACAAATGCTTTGGCATTGATTGTCTCGCGCTTAAAAGTAGGCAATTGTTTTTTTTACCTTTTCGCTTATCAGTGAGACTCTGTGTGTGTGTGAGAGTGTGTGAGGCGTGACCCACACTCCTTAACACTTCTCTTAGCAGACGCCCAATCAGCTACAGTTGCCCCAAGTCTTATATTTCCTATACCCTGTAAGTGTCCCATTTTGATACATTAGAAAGATTTTATATATATGTATACATAAGTATAAATCTCTTGCAGATGTTACAAATTATATTTCCAAGATTACTTGAGTTAATTTAATATTTTGTGGATTAATACGATATATTTTTCTGTCATAAAATAAAAAATTATTTCAATAAAAAATGTTTTACAGACGATTTTGTTTTGAAAAACTGATTAAAACAAGCTAAAAGCATCGGACTTTTATATATTTTTGAGAATTGGAAACGGTAGAAGTTCGAAATACGTATACGTGATGCTGCCTCCTACCTCCCTCCCTCCCTCCATCCCTTTTAATGATTGGTTATTGTGGAAAGCCACAACTTGTAATGAATGATCTGCAAATTATTCCTTTCGACTCAGTAGGTACAAGTACTTTTGAAGGTACAACAATGAACATTGACAAATAATGTTTATTTAAATAATTAAATATTGTTACAAAAAAGCTAATATACTAACTAGCACAGTGGCAATTTGTAAAAGTGTATGCCATAGTCGGTTTGCAGACTAAACGCCTTGGCTTTCATGTATTTTTTATACTTATTTATGCAAATGAAATCAATGCTTGTTGTTGTGCGTGTGTGTGTGTGTGGGCGAGAATGTGAGTATGTGTGTGTGTGTGTCAAAAGAATAGAATTTTTCATTTTAAATTACATGCCGGCAGTGCCAGTGTATGAGTGTGAGTGTGTGCGTGTGTGTGTGTAAAGAAAACTTTTGTTCGTTTACGTTGTTGAAGAACTTTGCTCGACGTCTACTGACAGCACCCACTTACAGGCCACTCCCCCCGCCCACTTTTGCTTTACCTCCACCCTCTGGTATTCCTCTTCCCATCTAGTGCGACTCTAACCTCACTCTCTTTTTTTTGTTGGCCTGCAAGTAAAACGCTGTCGAACCACATTAAAGGTAACTATGCAAATATTTTTGCGGCTCACACGAACAAACACCGAACCTTTTGCTAGACCAAACACACAACCACACACACACACACACTCAAATACATAGTATATAGTATACATATAGAGTATACGATATAAAGAGTAGGGGAAGGGAGGGGGGGGAACCACACGGACATTGCAGTTGGACATTTGCCTTTGAGCCAAAGAGAGAGCGTTTAACCAAAAATATTCCATGCCTGGTCAATAGTTAAAACTACTACTATTCGACACAAAAGGCGACCCAATCCCGAAAAACCACCCGAAATTCCCAATCCACAATTTGAAATATTTGAATTTGAATTTGAATCAGAATGCCATGCCGTTTCCCCTTCCCCATGTCATGAAAATGTAACCGGTTCTGTAGCTCGCTTCTAATTGCGTTCCATTTCATGTTCGCTTTTAGTATTTTTTCTATTTTTTTTTGGCAATCACTTAGCTTATACAAATACACACACACACACACACACACACACACACACACGTACACAGTTTTTGGCTATGTCAGGAATGTCTAATGAAGCCACATAAATCAAGTGACTGCAAACCAACAAAGCAAAAGGCATTGCCATTTGCCCCTTTAACTGACCATACCCCTTGACCAATCCCCCTTCCTCTCCGGCTACTCCTTTTTCTTCTCTCCCCCTCCTTTCACCCATTCCATCTTTCTTGCCTTTCTCATAGTTGCTTTCATCTAGTTTGCAGCTTTGTTGTCGCCACGCTAATTGAAATTAAAAACGCTGCCAAAAAAAAAGAAACGTAAGGACGTAGTGGAGAGTGCCAGAAAATGTAATACCCTGCTTTTACATAACCTAAGTCTTAACAACCAGAGATTAATTATAAATGGTTTTAATACTTTACTAATCTCGTTATTTTAAATAAAGGGCTAAATATAATTAAGCAATATACATTTTGAGATTGAGAATTAAAAAATGGGATATAAATGTTGGTTTTATTATAAAATTTGGTTTGAAAACTATTGATTATCACTATTATAGCAATAACATAATTATTGGTTAAAGCTCATTACAAGTGCAAGATACTTGTAAAAATAGAGATGTACCATTTATTCTGGCTACGACTGTACGCGCATTCAATCTTTAATGGCGTGCATATCAAAACAGCTGATCGAGTTCATTAATACTAGCAGTGTTGTTGTTTGTCTTGGGTCTCCATTTTGTTCTCTTCGATTTCTTTTTACGCCATGTTGCAAAAATGTATGCAGCAATTCTGAGATGCGTTAAAAGAATGACAAAGAAAACATAGAGAGCGAAAATGTGTGAGAGCGGCTCTCTCTTGCTAGGACTCACAGACAAGAGAGCCAGACTTAGGTGCATAGGCATACCTACATACATATGAATGTACATATATGTATGTACATATGCACAGGCAAAGAAGATTTTTTCACAGTCAAATATAAAACACAAAGATAATGCAAATGTAATAAATATGCTTTTTACTTACTTGCATATGGATCTGCTTCTGAAAACAAGGAACATTTTTTGCTTTTTCAACATTCAAATAACTTGTTGTTGCTTTTCACAGGCAGAATTCTATCTGCTTCTTCTTATTTTTCTTAACCTTACAACAACACGCAAAGCACTCACTGCACTTGAAAAAAACACACCTCACTTGCACTATATACACTACAGCCTTGGCCTAATACTTTTAACTATTAAAGGCTATTAAATAAAAAAAGAAGAAAAAAAGAACATGGCGAAAAGCGAACGGCGAACAGCGAACAGCGTCACGGCTTTAAGGAACAACGGCGATAGACTGATGCTTGCACTGCAGTGCAGGTGTTTAAAAGCTCTCTTCCAGCGGCGATCGGTTCAAGAGCGTAGCTGCAGTGCTGGCGACGAAAGTTGGCTGCGTCAATGCGTGCATCGGAGAGAGGCATTAATTGATTCTGTTTGGGGTGGGAGTAATTGGGCGCGCAAGGCTTGTAGCGCATCTTGCGGTGACTCACACATGTGTAAGCCTGACTCATGACGGAAAGAGAGAGATAAAGCGAATCTCAGCACGTCATCTAATGCTGCGCGACGTTGCTTAATGCTGCAGTGTAACAGCAACATGTGTTCATACAGAATGTTGCTAACAATTCTAAGCATGTTGCAAGCGCTAGCAACATCTTTACTAAACTGTTTTATTTAATTAATTTTATTTAACTGATCGGAATAATTAAAACGCACAATGTATGCCCAATAAACCAGATGGAGTGGTAACTCAGATATTGTGTATATCCTTTATTTGTATTTGAATTATTTATTTCTTGTAATATTATTAAAAAAAAGACAATGATCACATAAAATATTTTGTAAATTACAGAATTCTTTTTGTTATACAATACATATTACATATATGTATAATTATTATATTTATATTTATCATAATATATATTTATATTTATAGTTTCCATTTCTGTTTTTATTATTATTTATGTTTTTCTTTTCTTTTTACCATTTAATTTTATTTAATACAATAATTGTTAAGCCTGCTATTTTTTGTTTTTTTTTGTTGTTTTTCTTTCGGTTTTAAAATTCGTCTAAATTACCTTTCGGTTGTTTTTCTCGTTTTTTTCTGGGTTCCGCATTTTTTTGTTTTTTTAGGAATTGCCCTTTCGTGTATTTTTGTTTACTTTAGTTTAGATTAGTTTATAGTTATATTTAGTTATTTATAAATATATTTATAAGTACGTAATACAATACAAAAAAAAGTCGATCAACTACTTTTACTTAAGTTTTACATTTTTCATTTATCATTTTATTAAATGTATTGCACTGAACTTTTATTCGTATTCGTTCTTCTTCTTCTTCTTTTGCTTTTACCTCTGCTACTTCTTCATTTCTAAATTTTTAATATCTGTTGCTTTTTAGTTGTTCGCACTTGCGTACTACATTTATCGATATGCTGCGAGTTGTTATCGCTATCGATTATTATTATTTATTTTTAACATTAAAACTTATGATCCTAAGTTTATGCTTGTGGAAGTGTCTGTGTGTTTTGTGCGTGTGTGTTTCTCTTATTTTCATTGTCTGCATATGTGTGTGTGTGTGTTTTTGTGATTTTGTGTGTGTGTGTGTTTGTTTTGTGATAACTGTACTTGTCTTATCTATAGTAGTTGATTATTATTTGATATGGGCCTCAGTTTTTAGCCCATCATTTTTACGTTCTAAATTTTAAGATTACAAAAAAAAAAACATTTTTTTTCTTTTCTATTTTTTTTTTTTTATAGTTTATTGTTGATTATATTTGCATATATTTTATTTTTCAGCTCCGTTGGTGTTAGACCTTCTCGTACCACTAACTAAACTTATCAGCTGTTGTTTCTTCTTCTTCTTCATTTTCATCTTCTTCTTCTTTGTCCAGCATCTTTCTCTTCTTCGATATCGTTTTCTCAATCATTGGTTTTATCCATGTTGGTTCGATTAGACTACTCTCGAACTTGTTATACAAAATTGACCAGACATTAACACCAAACAAATGTCCTACATATTTTAACTTCTAGTTAGTATTAGATACAGATACAGTTACAGTTACAGATACAAATATATATGTATGTATATATGTACTTAGGAAAAAACAAAAAAAAATTTGTCTTGGAACAATAACTGAAAGCACACATTTACTTAATAGTTTTATTCTAAATATATTTAATAATTTATACAATTTGTTTATCAACACGACAAAGCGCCTAGGACCTAAACGTTGAACAGCTCAATCTACTCTAAACTCTATTCTAAAACCGATTTCGTTCAAATTTGCACCCGGGAGAGAAAGCTTTCAGTGTGATAAGTAGACAGATATTTAAACTCGACTGAATTTTGAAAGTTTTCTTTAGAGAGAGAGAGAAAAAAAAAGCTCATAATTTTAAAAGCTCTGCATGTGTGAAAAAGCTTTCCCTCATGGGTGTAAATTTTAACAAGCACTGCTTAAAAATCTTTCTTTTTCACTCGGGATTCTATTAATATACGTGAGTACTCGTTTTAACTTATAGAAGGAATCACGAATCATTCAAATTTGTAAACACAATTGAATCAAACGAAAGGGAGATGAGTATGCTGGCATTTCTATACCCTGCACACATCAGACTTGTAAGATTCAATTGATGCACTCGTTGAAATGAATGACTCCCAAATAATTCCGTGATATTTACAGAAAAACCGCAACCTATGGACGGCTTTAAATGGGCGTGGGCATTAGCTTGCCGTAGTCCTGGTGCATGCTCGGCTTTACCGAGTTGTAGACGGGTCTTCCGGCATCCTCGGGCAAAGCATAGACATCGGGTGGTACGCAGAGGGACTGCAGCTTCGAGATGTACGAGTCGAAATGTTCGTGAGGATGAGCATGTGGATGATGTGCATGGGGATAACCTCCAGGATGATGTACCGTATAGGCATGATGCGGTGGTGGCGGTGGCGGTGGTGCAACACAAGCTGCCACAGCACCTGCACCACCTGTCACACTGCCCTGATGTCCGTACATGGGCGTGGCACTCGATGGAGGCGGTGGTGGTGGCGGTGGTGGCAACAATGTGGAATATGCCGCAGCTGCTGCCGTATGATGATGCTCTCCAGTCAACTGACCACCACCAACACCGAGACCACCACCAACAACACCGACAACACCAATACCACCACATCCATTGTCCATGGAGGACTGTAAACCACCGCCGGACGGTGGTGCTGTTGGCGGTGGTGGTGGCGGTGGCAAACGTACATGCTCCAACAACGTAATAACATTATTACGTAAACTCTCGTAATAATTGTTAAGATTGGCATTGGGTGGTGCCCCACCAGCAACACCGGCCCCACCCGGAACAGCAACTGCACCACCAACACCCACGTCCATACCACTAGGCACAAGATCAGCACTGCTGCTAATGGCTGATGTGGTTGACGAGACTCCTGCGAAGGGAGATTGTCCACTAGGAGAGGCCAATGATGATGCAGTTGCTCCCACAGCCCGTTGTTGCTGCTGTTGTTGTTGCTGCTGCTGCTGTTGCTGATGTGCGCTCAGTGGAGAAGCCTCCTATTAAAGACAAAGACAGAGAGAGAGAGAGAGAAAGAAAAAAATTATTTAATAAAATAGGAAAACATCAACTGTGCGTCTAGTGATTATTTAAAATTAAAATTAACAGTGGTTTTTTGATAGATCAGTTTTAAGCTGATTTGAATTTCAAATTATTTAGAAAAGCTCACCTTTAACTTAAGCGTAATTTATTACTACCAAAATACTTAAAAATATATAAAAACCCAAGTCTATTCCTTAAGTTTCTGCTATTTTTTTTGCTTTAAAAATAAAAATCACTAAACAGAGAAATTCTTTAAATTTGTATATCAGTTCGTAGCGACAATTGGCACCTAAAAAACCAACACCATACCAACAGAGGGCAGTTTTATGAATTTGCTAATTGAAGAATTTAATGAAATTAAATTAAAGAATGAAGCAATATTTCTGCTGTTTAATTATATACAAAAGACTAAGTAAAGAATTGAATAAATCTTCATTGCTGGAAATAAATTGCATTTATATTTTAATGATAGTATGCAATTAAACTTTTTCATTTAATATCTGTGTCAGAAATCGATGAATTTATTTAAAATGTTATAATGTTTATGGACGTTTGTGAAAATTCGTAGCATAATAGTAGTAAAAGATATGTTAGCATTAACATAATACATAACAGTATCGTTAATTGTTCTCCTATTCAATTATCTTTCTGTGCCTTCAATTATTTCCATAGCAAAGACTTTAAGGAGCAGTTAATCTTAATCAAATTAATACAAATTTTAAACCCATTCAACTTGTTTCAATTGTATGGAAAATCAATGAATAGATGTCAAATTTTCTGAAGGATTCGATATTAATATCGATGTTTAGTTAAGTGTTTAGCCATTGGCTGTTGAGTCATTGATTCATGCATTCAATCATTCATTGATTCATTGATTTCAATTTATGCTGGGAGGGGGCTTCAATTGTATTTGCTGCTCTTATATATTCCATATATGTGTGTGTGTGTGTGCAAATTGAAATTCCAATAAGAACGCAGCAGCAGACAAACAAGAAAAAAAGCGGAAAGAAAGGAAAAAATACGAAGAACACAAGACGCAAGAAGCAACAACAACAACAACAACAATATAATACAACACACACGAACGAATGCGAGGCGACGAATGCACACGAACATACACACAAACACACACACGCCTTAAGAGAGACAGAGCGAGTGAACGAACAAGTGAGAGAGAGTGTGAGTGGGAGTGAGAGTGGGAGCTAGAAAGTTCAGCCAACTGCTGCGCTGCCTACATATTTTTTTCCTCTCTTTTCTCTTTCTTTAAACACACATTTTTATTTCTTCCATTTGGCGCTCCCTTAGGAGCTGCTGCTGCTGCCAGCGTCGCTACTGCGTTGCTTCGCTGCCGACGTCGTAGCACAGTTTTGGGATAAATGAGGCACTTTTTTTTTTTAGGAGCAAAAACAAATTGAATGGCGCTCTGCGATTTGCTGACTGACATCGGTTTTTTGGGTGCCGACTGCGACTGACAGACGGACATACCGGCGGACGGACAGACGGACGGATGGATGGACCGACAATTGACTGTTGTATTAGAGTGGGAGGGGTAGGCTTGGAGGTGGGGTTTGCGCATGACCACACATACATAAATACATATGTACATGTGTGTGTGTGTGTATAGGGACATGGCATGCGTAGAGCAACAACACATTTACGTACATTATTTTTCGGTGTAGGGAGGGGGGAGTAGGTAGGTAGGTAGGTAGGTACATTTTTAGGGGTGGTGTTCTCTCTGCTTTGCCCTGATTCGTTGCTCGATGCAGTCGACAGCGACTGCAACTGACTGAGACCGTTATGCAAGGCAATCCCATTGGCTGCTGTGACGCCATTTTGAAATGTACATATGTACGTATGACCTGCCTGCAATTGACAACAGCAGAGGGCGCTCCACAAGATCATTGGCCGAACGGAACAAAAGAACAATGTTCAAAAATTACTTGGCAATATGTATGTAGAAAAATGTGGTTTAAATAATTGAAATATTCGGAAGCAGAAAAAAACAAAGAAAGAACAAATACTTTAAATGTTTAGAATAATTTTGTTGCATTTTCAAGTGGAAACGAAAATCAATGTAATATGCAGAAACATGTAAACGAAGTAAACACTGGGAATATGTAGAAAAATATTGTCTCATTTTTAATAGCAAACAAGAGAAAATAACTTGCAATATATACAAAAAGTGCTTCTTAAATTGCAAGTGGAGACTGTTGAAATGGAATGATAAATACTTAAACAATGATAAATGTTGTTTTACTTCCAATTGAAAACTTCAAAAGAATACTTGAAATATGTGTAATGTACGAATGAAAGCTTGACATGAGTACAACATTTGGTTTAGTTTCCAAATGGATAAAAAAAGAAAAATCTCTTAAAATTTAAACAGCTATCTTCTTATGACTGCAAGTATAAAAGATAAAAATATACTTGTAATTTTTATATTATATTGTTTTATTCCAAGAAGAAGAGATATACTTTTCATATGTAAATGGTCAAATTAAAAATATTATTTTATATTCAAGTGAATGGGAGAAAAATATTTGAAAGTAAGAAAAATACTTGTAGTATGTAGAAAATACAGAAATGTTATTTAATTTTTAACTGTAGGGAATTAAAATTTTTGTTTAATTGCCAACTTGTAATGTGGAGAAAGTTAACTTCAAAATATTTATAAAAAGTAGAAAAAATAGATTTGTTTAATTTTCAAAACAAGTCGAAAAATGTAGAAAAGTGTTTGGTTCAATTTCCAAGTGAAAACGGAAGTTAATTCAACTTGTTCATCATCTTCTTCTTTGTTGCTGGCCTCCAAAAATAATCCATAACTTTTCTATTTGGTCGCGCGATAATTTAAATATAATACAAGTTTTTGTTTAACAAGTTGTGGGCGAGGAGGGAAGGCGGGGGTAGGGCCTGTAGAGGGGGCAGACGTCGCCTAACTTTCTTTTGCCATGTTTTGGGTTAAAAAGTACATTTGCCAAGTAGGAAAGTTAACACGATGACGACGTCGGCGGCTGGCAAACTTTTGTTGGCGACTTTTGCGCCGACTTTTCTCCATTTTCCACTGTATTTGTGTGTGTGTGTGTGTGTTATTTTTTCTTTCTTTTTTTTTTTGTTGTTTTACTGGTGGTTTTACACTCGCTTTATTATTGCTTTGACTTGAGAGAGAGTTTAGAGACGTCCTTGAAAAGTGGCCGCAACTTAGCTGTAAAACCCAACTGCGGGCCGGGCTGGGCTCAGGTGCCAAAAACTTTAGACAAAGTCGCAACTTTCGCTGCGCATGACCAGAAGAAGAATCACAAACAAGGTGCTTAGCCTACTTTTGAATAAATATATACTATATATGTATAAGTGTACATATATAGGCATTTCCACAGGATCGTACAATAAATTCAAACTTAAATCAAGGCTGCAAACATTCAAAATATTGAGCAACGCTCGCTTGGGGCTTTGAGCCATTAAGAAAGATTTCGATTCAGTTCACGGACCCGGCTTAAGAATCTCTAAACTAAAAGTTTTGATCTTTAAAGCCTGTACAATTCTCAATATAAGAAAAAACTGCCGTCTTAAACACTTTTGAGATTATTAGGCCAGTTTTGGATTTTTAGCTCAATCGGATTTAAATTCTTTTGATCAAAATTTAGCCTTAATGAAATATGAACAAATAAAGGACCTGATATTCCAACAGGCCTCTTATTATATCTGATGCTATAAAATTAATAAAAACTCAATAATATTTAAATTTGATCGAAAACTCTCGGATCTTTATAATATGAACGTTTTTTACGAAAACCTTTCAGAGCTTTGCATTTTCACAAGTTAATGAAGATAATAACTATTTTTGAAAGTTACGTGATTTTCTTTTAACTAAATGTGTTTATAATAAAGATGTTCTTCTTCTTTTTGTTACTTTAGAAATGCCCATATATATTGTTTGAGGCTATGTATATACTTAGCTTATGCTACTTATTAATAATTATATAAAAAATACTCAAAATTTGTTGCCATCAACGAACCTGAGCCTACGTACCCGATCGCTGGTGCTCAGCTGAGACTCCATTGCATTGATATCCGATTTTAATCTCATCATTTGCGATTCAACACGTGCATTTTCACGCTGCAGTTCTGATATTTCGGCCTCGAGTGTATTGAGATCATCGCTGCCGCCATTAACATTACTACCCGATGTTTTGTCACTGCTGTTAACGCCAACACTGCTGTTAACGCCAACATTGCTGTTAACGTTAACACTGCTGGTATTAATGCCAGGCGGAAGAGGAACTCCGACGCCAACTCCACTCATAACAATATCCAATCCGCCGCCGCCTAAAGAAGAATTTGTAGAACAAGCAGGGGAAGCAGAGGAGGCAAGAGAGATAAAAAAGATCAGTTAATTAGTAATAGATACATTTTGTTTTGTGCACTCTCTTCCGAAAGTTGCAGTTTCTACAGTTCTTGTTGTTTGTTCTCTTTGGACGTTAAAGCTTGCTCATTACATTTGGATTTTCTTTGCTGAATGCTTTTGATAAAAAGCTCTCCACGGTTGTCAATGTGCGCGTGTGCTAGCAACTCAATTGGAGCTTTCATGTGAAGGTGACTGTGACTATTGAGAGAGTGTGAGTGTGTGTGTGGGGGTCAGTGATGCCAGAAAATCAAAGAAAGGGAGTACAAATTAAAAAAAGAGAACAGTCAATTGGACAGAGAGTCTGGTACCAGTGTACGTGAAAATTTACACCCGGGCGAGAAAGCTTGCTAAAAATCTCTCTACTTTTAACTGTGGCTCAGCTGACTACGAAATGTAGTTAAATACAAGGCAAAAAGCTTTCTCGCCCGGGTGCAAATTCTGTAGAACACTGTTTTATTTTAGAAGTGTTGATATTTAGGATATATTACGATTCGATAACTATTTATAAATTGGCCGCATACTTAGTATGTTTGATATTTATCCCGGCTTAAGTAGATTTTTTTTTAAAAGAAGAGGCTGAATTGGCAACACTGCGTATGTGTGTGGAAGAGAGAATGTTTGTGTATGTGTGTGTGTGAGTGAGTGTGAGTGAGATAGCAAATAACACGGCTTACCTTTTGATCGTTTCTTTTGTTTGTTATCATTTATCATTTGCTTGTGTGACTTTTTGTTGTTGTTGTTGTTGGTCTTGTTGTTCTTGTCTTTCAGTATATTTTACGTTTTCATTCTTTATTTTTTGTATATTCTTTAGATCAATATTATTCTTTTATTATTTTTTTTGGTTTAAGTTTTGTTATTTCTTTTGTGATATATACATTTCTGGTTTCTGTGGTCTATTTTTTCAGTATATTTTTTCAGTATTTTCTTTGCCTATTTACAGTAGATACTCAGCACCGATACAAAACGTCGCGTAATCTAAAAGAAAAAAACGCCAACGAAAAACCATGAAACGAAATGAAAAAGAAGGAAAACAGAATTAAAATTAGGATTAAAACTAGGAATAAATATACATTTACACACACACACACAGACACAGATACACACACACACACACACACACTTGCACTCACATAAACTATATGTAGGATAGTGTGTCTGTGTATTTGTGTGTGTGATTGTGTATATATATGATGTATGTATATATCGAGGATTATCAAGTAAGTATCGGGCGTCGGGTTCATGTTATGTACCGGGTTTGGCGGAAATCTCGAGGCCCGTCATCTGTCGTAAGGTATGCAAATGCGGTATTTTTAGTATTTTGTATACGCAAGGCTATTACGGCAAAAAAATAAACATTTGCACTTTATTTTTGTAAAAATGTTTTTGTATTTTTTTGTATTTCAAAGTATTTTTTTATATGCCTGCACATTTCGAAAAATGGTAAAATCCGAAAGAAAAACGAAAAACGTAAGCCAAAAGTAAAGTATTCCTTGTTTGTTTTTTTTTTTTTTTTGTAAGACGTTAGCACACGCACACAAAATTCCAACCGAAAATGTACAATACGAGAGAGAGAGAGAGTGAGAGAGCAAAGAGAGCAACAACAGGCCAGAAGAGCGAGTTCGAGAAACAGCGAAAGAGAGCAATCCGTAAAATATCACAGAATGAGTTGGAAATCCACTCTCCCAAACATTTATCGATAACTCCAACTCAAGTGTCATCTCTAAATTGCTTCCGAAAGTGGAAGGAATGACATTCGAAATGCTTTCTTCTCTGTATGTGTTGCAAACTTTATGACAATGTTATGATGCCCCTATGATGCAGGGCATAATAACAACAAGCCCAGTTCATAACAGAAAACACGCAATAAATGGAGAGATTGATAGAATCATAGATAGAGATTTATGTACTACATTAAACAAAATTATATATCTCAACAGTGAGAAAGAGAGAGTAAGAGTTGAGAAAGAGAGAGACAGCAAAATGTAGTAGGAGCTGGATGGAGACTCACCTGTATAACCCTTGGGATAAACCATGGTAACCTCATCGAACTTGGGTTTCTTGATGCCTTGACTGCCAACTGTGGTGCACGCTTAAGGGATAGAAAGAGAGGCAGCGAAAGAGATAGAAAGAGCGATAAAGGTAAATTTATTAATAAGTGTCTTAAAATAAAAAAATAAACAATTTAACAAAAAGCTTTTTTGCCCGGGTTCAAATCTAGACCTACAAAAACCAAAGAGAAAAACTGGAAAACTGGTGCAAGCAGAATAACAACTAAGTAGAATTATTTAATAATAAACCTATGCACATTTTTTCAATGCCTCTATAAGGTCTTAAAAAACTACCGAATGATAGACTTTCGTAAAATGTAAAGAAACTAATGTCAAACCTAAAGATATTTATCAAATAAAGCTTATATGGACATTGAAAAAATCGGCCTAGGTAAATAAAAAAGCAGATTTTAATGTTTCCTAATTTTAATATAATTTCAGCTCGATTTTGAAAATATGGAAAAATTAATTAGGTAATTAACTTAAGCTAGCAATTTGTATCTTAGAAAAAAACTTGCTCAGAATGTAGGAATTTTGTATAAATTTTTTGAATCGGATTGTTTCAAACTCACCATCAAATTTCATAGCCGTGGCAGCTGCAACAGCAGCCTTGTGTTGTTCCACTGTGCCGCCGGCCTCCAGAACACGCATCTTGTTTCGATTGGCAATGGGACAACCCGATGCACTGTAATTGTAATAAGTATATATTAGTTGACATAAAAAATATTCTTAGTTTCCTAAGAAACTTTCTTTAAATTAGAGGACACAGCTTGAGGGAAAAGTTGTGGTTTCTTTAATTTGGCTTTTAAAGTTGTCTTCTTTTAGACTCAAGACACTCACCTTCTGTGTGAGAGGAATTTGCCCGTCGAGTGGCCGGAGCCATCGCATCCAGGGATGGGACAACGTAAAGGTTCCGAGTCCTGGCCATCCCGTGGTTTACTCTTAGGCTTATTGGCTCGCGGACAGCCGGAGAGACTGCGATGCGAGGAATAGTTACCAGTGACATGACCAGATCCATCACATCCGGGCGTCGGACACTTTAGTTCCTGTGAATGCGATTGCAGATGATTGCGATCTGAGCGAGAACAACCCGTCAATCTACAAAAAAGATAATAATATTGAATCTCAACATTAGTTTGGCTTACAACAAACAACAAAAAAACCTTGGATTGAAATGTCTGAGAACATGACCAACTGCTGTTGGCCGTCAGATAAGCCGCCTCCAATATACCAGTTTGGCCCAACGACTTTGGCCTCAAAACTTTTCAGTTGCCTTTTAAAGTTTTATTAAATTTACAGAATGTGGGATTTTGGGATTGGATAGTGTGTGTGTGTGTATGTGTGTGTGTTGCTCTGGGGAGAAGTCTTGGGCGGCTTTTATGAGCGCACTGCGTCCGCATAGCCGTAATCATAAATATTAAAGCCACTTGTCCACACACACATACACTCAAACACACACGACCGCACAGTGATACACAATTAGTTGAACAACTTTTGGAAATTATTAAAAAATTATAAAGTTTGGAAATCATTTTCTGATGACTAAATAACCAAACGATGATGAGTAAATGAGTAAATACTCAAAGTTTAATTCGTCAATCAACCTGCTCCTTGGTTTTCCTTACAGCCCTTCATCTTTCCCAATATTTTTCAATTCATATTCTTATATAAAGACCGAACATTTTTAAATATTGTTTTCATATTTTGTTTGCATAGAACTATAAAATAAATAGATCTTAAATAAAGGAAACTATTTTTGTCCTATATCTTGACAGTCAAGATAAAATAATTATCTTATTAAACTTAAGTTAAACTTGATTTTAAGATGGGTTGCATTTTTCTTCTTCTCAAAACTCTACAAATTTACAAGTTTGGCAGCTAGAGTATTTTTTATGAACACAATAATGGAAATTCTCGCTTAGAAATAATACCCAAGTATCTTTGTTGTTTAGGATATTGTTTTTCTATAAATTTAGTTTGTTTCAAACGGCATCATTATTTTTGAAATAATATAAATATTAAATATACAGCTTACAGATTAACCTAAGATATTTTAAAATATCTTTCTACTTGGCTATGCATTTAAACCTATTTTTAATAAATGGAAAATGGATATATAGATAAATTTTGCCAGCCTTTTTAAAATTTTCTTAAGATTTAATATCCTTAAATTTCACTATAATTTCACAAAAGCTGTTACCACTGTGCCACGCGCCGGACAGTGGCTGTGACTGTGACGGATGAGTAACAACCGTATGGGGTTAGTTAGATGGTAGATGGATGCTACCAGGTAGTGTCACATTTGGTTATCATTCGGCAAGGTGTCATTTATGATAATTGCATATTTCATTAAGGGACAAAACGAGGATGTTGATGATGATGATAATGATGATGATGATGATGATAGAATCGTACTCACCCATCTTTGGACTTGTCATGTTGCGGTATGTGCTGTGGCGGTGGCATCGAGTAGCAGGTGGCCGGACTGGGCGAATATCCGCCGGAAACGGGTGTCGGATAGCCGCCGGGACCAACGGCTGTGGCATACGGATTGCTGCATTGATAGGCGGCGGGGCCATAGCCATGATAACCAGCTGGTGGATAGTCTGATTGCACTACCATGCCATAACCAGGATGAGGGGAGTAACCTACAAGAAATATAAATAAATAATTATTTTTTACCTATTTATAAGTTTAAATTTAAATAAATTTAAGTCCGATAAGCTTACATCCTGCCGATAAGGGAACAATATCTTAAGTTTATCTAACCTGTACGATTATCGATCAGATGAGAAAACGGTCCTTTACTTTATCGCTTTACTTACACCTCTTATTTTCATAAGAATCTATAACTTTAACAGCTTCTCATTTGCCACAGGTCCTCTGTAGTCTCTTGAATAGCTTTAGCTACTGCTGAACTCTTTGGCTTTCACAATCTATGTCGTCAATAGTCACTTAATCCACTCAATACATTATTCAAGAGCTTTATAATCATCATCTCTATATACAACTAAACTTATTGTCTTACTCATTATCTGCATATTGAATATTTTATTTTATTTAAAAGTTTTTTTTTAAAAAACGTTCTCGGCCTGGTGAAAATTGTTACCAAACCCTATTGTATCTTTCTATTTAACAGTACTATATTAAATAAGTTGACTAAATAAGCAGAAAACTTACCACTCGGATCCCGATACGTTTCAATGTAGTGAGAGCCGCCGCTGTCTGGCGTCGATTCCCGACTGTAGGGTCGTGGCCCGCTTATATGACCCACCAAACCGAAGCCAAGTGGCCGAGGTGGTCCACTAAAGTCCACGGGTTCCATTTGTGGTGAACGGGGCGGTCCGTTTGGTCCAATTGAACCGGGCGCAGCACTTCCAAAGCCCTGGCCGTGACCCACAACAAGGCCGTCGGCTCCGTACTGCGGACTCGTGATGATGCTGCCCAAAAGAAAGACAAATTTGGAAAAAACAAAAATCAAATAGTGTTCATTTCAATAATCCTTAAACATTGTACAATTCTCATATATATACTTGACTACACAGTCTTTATTCCTTACTTCATTTCTTTCATTTGAAAACCTTGGAGAAACTAAACTCAATTTAGTGAAAGAGTAGCTTTCATTATTTGTTTGCAAATATGCTGAAATTCTTAGCATAAATCAAGCTTGTACCGCTGGGAATTTAATTAGATTAATTAAATAAAATATGTAATAAACAAATAAAATACATATATTGAAATAAAAGTATCAATTATCATCAATCTCTAGAATTGCAATCTTTCAGTTACTCGCTCTATTTGAACTTTTTGACATAAAATGTACCCAAAAATGTGGCATATTTTATACACAAAAATACCATAAAAATACTAAATACATAAAAAATATACCTATTCTATAAGATTTGACTATTCGTATGCTTGATTATATAGTAATTAAAATCTCTTTGCGTAGAAGTTCGATTAGGGAACTGTTAGGGTTTGCTGGAAGTGGGACCTGGTTAGAGGTGGATAGGTGGAGAGGTATGAGGAAGATTTCTCTCACCTGTGCGGCAAACGGGTTACGCTCAAGTCCAGCGTTTGACCCTGCGGACTGGGCACTTGGGGGCTGGCAATGTTGGGGCTGGCACCTGGCTGTGGGCTGCCGTTGCCCATGCGCTGGTTGTATTGGTTGTGTGAGGCTGGCGAGTTGAAACCGTGCGGGCTCGATGACGTCACCGATGTGGCACCCGACAGGTCAACAGCTGGCGCTGCCACGCCCACATTTGGCGTGGGCGAACTGCTCTGTTTGCTATGCTGTTGCTGTTGTTGCTGCTGTTGTTGTTGCTGCTGCTGCTGTTGTTGTTGTTGCTGCTGCTGTTGCTGCTGTTGTTGCTGCTGCTGCTGTTGCTGGTGATGTTGCTGCTGCTGTTGTTGCTGTTGCTGCTGCTGCTGTTGTTGCTGCTGCTGCTGTTGCTGATTTTGATAGGCAGCCGCTGCTGCTGCCGCCTGAGCAGCAGCCATTTTGACGGACAAATTGATGGCGGAGAAACCCGGCGGAAGAGGTCCCATTGTCGGATCATAATGATACATGGGACGTGGATAAATTGGCCCACCGCCATTGGCAAGTTCCTCATGCTCGGCCTTGGCCATCAGCAACTGTTGCTCCTGCAAATATTTCTGCTGTTGCGCCTGCAAATCATCCGCACTCTGGGGCAAATAATGATACATATTGGCGGGAGCAGCTGTCGCCTGTCGTTGTCCTCCGCTCGGACAACAATTGGGATCATAACGCTCAAATCCCGTTGGGCCCGCGGCAACAGAGTCACCAACGCCGAGTCCAACAAACACGGGAGCAACCGATGAGCTCAGTGATGTGGGCGGATGTGGATGTGGATGCGGATGTGGATGCGGATGCGGATCATAGGCGCTGCGTGTTGTTACTGGTGAAAGTTCACTGCTGCTGCCATTGCTGGGATTGCTGGCGAGCAATTGTTGCTGTTGTTGCTGCTGCTGCTGTTGTTGTTGCTCGGCAGCAGCATCGCTGGGCGTTAAGCCATGCCCATGACTTTGGGCATAACGCATTTGCTCATATTGCTGCTGTCGTTCATCAGCCTGTTGCTGCTGCTGTTGCTGTTGTTGCTGGTGCTCCGTATGGTAGCTGGCTGGATCTGTGGCATCTGTTTGTATCTGACTGCCTTCAATAAAAGGTCCACGTTGTTGATGCAACGTATGTTGTTGCTGCTGCTGCTGTTGTTGTTGCTGCTGCTGCTGTTGCTGTTGTTGATGGTGGGCATGTGGATTATGCGGCTGTGGACTGTGTAGACCAACAAAGCGACTTAAATGCGGCTCGGTTGAATTGTTGCTTGTCACAACATTGCTGTTGTTGTTGGAGGTGTTGTTGTTATTGTTGCTGTTGCTACGTGCGCTGCCCGCGGGAATTGCACTTGCAGCTGCCGTTGCGGCATCATTCGCCAGATATGAGTGCATGGGACTTTTGTTGTACTCCGATTTAATGCTGGCCACGGGACTATATTCCGATTTAATAATGGGCATCGTTTTATTATTATTATTATTGTTATTGTTGCTGTTATTGTTGTTGTTGTTATTGCTGTTGTTGTTGTTGTTGTTGTTACTGCTGCTGTTGTTGTTATTATTGTTGATGCAACTGTTGTTGTTGTTGTTTAGAAAATGACTCGAGGTGATTTTGAGTTTATCCAGCGGATGCAGCTCCTTCTCGTGCTTCTCCAGTTCTCCAGCTGCGCGGCGCCAAAAGAGAAAGAGAAAGAGAGTGGAAGAGATAGAGAGAGAGAGAAAGGTGGGAGAAGAAGAGCAATGAGAAAAGAGAAGAAACCAAGAGAGAGAGAGAGAGAAAGAGAGAACAAGAGCGAGAGAGAGAGAGAGAGAGAGAGAGAGAGAAGCGTTAAATGTTGTTGGCTTCCAAGTCAAGTAACGAGAGAGACAGACAGGCGATCGAACACACCTACTGCTGTGCTATCGATATCGATATTGTTATCGTTATCGGTATCGTTATCGGTTCGATTATCGTTATCAATATGGCCTAGATTTAACGGCGTGATATTTATCGACATCGGTTGCGCTATCGGTATCGTTATCGCTATCGATTTATCGTTTATCGCTTGATAACGAGCAGCTGCTACTGCCCCCGACTGTCGTCGACTTCCCGAGCGCCTGATCGCCCTCGGGCAGCCGGATAGGCTCCGATGCACGCTCCGATGCGGCTGCACGTGACCCCGTCCGTTGCATCCGGGTGTCGGGCATTTCAGTATCTGTTCGTGCAACGCCAACACTGTTCGATTTTGTGGCATCGTTGTGTTCGTGGTTGGTTGTGTTCGGGTTGGAAAGGGAGGACGACATTAGGGTGGTTGATTATGGAGTGTGATTAGTTCATTTTGGCAACGGTAACTGATCAATTTCTAAGGGTTTCATCTGCTACAAGGCAAGACAAGACAAGACTAGACAAGACACGACTAGACTAGACAAGACAAGACACGACTAGACGACACTAGACTTAAAAATACAAGGCAATACTTGGCAAGACATGGCTAACACAGGCAACTACAATCAATGACGTCCACAGAGACAGAGAGAGAGAAATAGAGAAATAGAGCAAGAGAGAGAGACAGAAAATTTCACAATAGCTAAATGCATCGCAGATACAGCTTAAGAGATGAATAGAGAGAAATTTCAAACCAGCTCATGGCTAAGTGGAAGAGAGAGAGAAAGTAGTTTAGAGTGAGAGAGCAAAAGAGAGAGATAGATTGAAATAAAATGAAAAATGATAGAGAGAGATCTAGAGAAATTCCTATACCAGTGTTCGTCATTACTTGCCCCCGGGCGGAAAAGCTTTTGGATTTTACAGTAATTTAGCTCTAATCAATTCTATAATATTATTTTAATGTTCCTAGCTTGATATTCTATAGCAAGAGTGTTTTAATTTTAAAAGCTTTATATCTGTAAGTCAGCTTTCTCGCCCGGAGACAAATTTTGATCATCGGAAGGTAGAAAGAGAAAGATAGAGGGACAGAAAAAACTATAAGCAACATTAAAGATTTCGGAGACACTGAATGATAGTTAACTTTGAAATTAAATGTCAATTTAGACTTTTAAAGAGCTGAATCGTCTGAAAAAATCTCACGAGAGAGCTGGAGACAAAGAGAGAGTAAGTAGAAAGTAAAAGTACTATGAAATAAAGCTTAGTATTTTAAACAAAAGCTCTTGATAAAAGATAAAGGAAATATAGCCACATGATTATGAGGAGAAGTCTTTGGGCGAGACAGCAAGAAATAGAGAGCCCTTAAAGAGACTAGAGTAGCTTTTTATCGATTACAGCCAGTGACGGGAAAATATCCACTATGGAAACTATCGATATATGTATGTACATAATAGTAATGAACAAGAAAGCTTCTTCTAATAATAGAGCTTTCAAAGACACATGCAGATCAGAGAGAGAGAGAGAGAGAGAAAGAGAGAGAAAGACGCACACTCATACACACACACACTTACACAACATGCGGTTGCTTTTTGTTACTAACAACATTTGAAAAATTGTAGAAGGGCTTTGTAAAAAATAGCAATAGAAAGTGAGCAATTTAAAAAGAGCGATTTCAAGAGATTAAACGAGTTAGAGAGAGAGAGAGAGAGATTTTGAGAATGAGAGATAGAGACAGAGACACAGAGATAGAGAGAGAGAGAGAGATCTACATATGTGCTACAAAATGAAGGAAACTTTGGCACTTACATTCCGTGGTGACCTTATCACGTTTGGGGCAACCCGACAAACTAAAGCCAAGAGAAGAACAGAGTTCAGTTGTCTGCTGATGTATAGTATGTACATGTATGTGTGTGTGTGAGTGTGTGTATATGTAGTGCAGTGTTTATCTAAATTTGCATCCGGGCGAGAAAGCTTTCTTCAAGTTATATGGTTGCATTTTACTTTTCTAGCCTGCTTTTTAGCCGTAAACCTCTTAAAAAATGCTTAAGAAAGCTTTCTCGTCCGGGTGCAAGTTTGAACAAGCACTAATGTAGTGTGTGTGAGTGTAAAGGAGTGTGTGTGTGATGTTGTACCTGCGATGATGCGAATATAATCCTGTGACATGTCCTTGGCCAGTGCAATGAGGAGTTGGGCATTTGGCGCCATCTACAAGTAACCAAGTAACAGAATAAAATCAAATCAAGGCTTCAACTACACACACACACACACACCTCGTACACACACTCACACACACACATAACGAGAGTGCCTACCAAATAGAAGAGGAAAAAATAAGAAGAGGAAAATAAAGTGACAGCAGCTGGAGCAGGAGTTGGAGAGCGAACGAAACAGGATTTCTAATTAATTATGTGAATGCGTCAAGGAGTAGATGAGGAAAATTGTTGTGGAAATGGAAAATGGGACGACAACTTGACAGCAAAACGAAAAATTTTAAACAAAATTTACAGCTGACAACGCACACGGCAGCAGCAGCAGCAACAACAAGAACAAGAACAGGAACAACAACCATCAGAGGAGCAACAACTATGTCTACTAAATAGAAAAATGAACAACGCCAGCAACAACAACAGCAATATGTTTTGAAAGAACAACGAACGCGCAACGAATTCTTTTGCCTAAATAATTAATTAAAATTTGATGGAAAACAGCTTTGCATTATTTACTTTAAAAAGCACACGCACACACACACACATCGACGAGAGAGAGAGAGAGAGAGAGAGAGAGAGAGATGACATGTTGTTGGTGGGAGGATGGGGAGAAAAAAGCTGGCTGTCGAAAAATCAACCAGACCACGTCTAAACTTGGTCTTCTAAGCACAAATTCTCAAAGATAACGTTAGAAGTACAGCATGGAGAACACACTTATAATACACACACGACACACACACACACACGCACGCACGCACACACACTCACCCCCGTAGAATCAGATGTTGCTGCTGTAAATGGCAGACAGGCAACGAACGGCAGCAACATCAGTACCAAAAAGGGGTTTAATGAAATATTTTTCGAAATATTTAAGCATGTGTGTATAGGTAAGTGTATGAAGATGTATGTGCATGTGTGTATGTGTGTGTGTGTCTATTACGTGGCCGTTCAAAATGTCAAACTGCAAGCCCAAAAACTCCGAGTCTAATTAGAATTTAATTAAAATAAAAGCAAGTTGCAGTCGCTCATTTTTGCTGCAGTCGCTCTAACAAAAACATGCCAAGCCTCCCCATCCCTCTACCCACCAACCGCCCAAGTCAGCTACTGTTAGGTTAAGCCTAATAAGCCACATTAGCTGCTGGGCTAACAACAACAACAACAACAACGACAACGACAGCGACAACGACAACGACAACATGGCTAATGACTTATTACGTGCTTGTATCTTGTATCTTTCTATCTATGAAAACTCTCTCCTTGTGCAACTATTTAAAAAGTCATTCAAATTATATGAATACCATAGTGTACACACACTGTATGTGTGTGTGTGTGTGTGTGTGTGTGTGTGTGTTAGTGTGTGTGGCTTAAAGGCACTTCAACTTTGTGCCCAAGTTGAGCTCACAGCATATTAATGCCTACATAATGACAAAATAAATATGCAAAAGTGGTTTACAAAACGTGCTTCATATTCCTTTATATCTAATCATTGTGTGTATCTGTGTGTGTGTGTGTGTATCTGTGTGGGTATAGCCATAGTGTATGTGTATGTGTGTGTGTGCTCACTTTTTGACAACAAGTTCAATTTTATAAATTGTACAATGCGCTGAAATTAGTGAAAAGGCCAAAAACCAAAAGAGCCACTCAACTAGAAATCTATGAGTGTGTCTATGTGTGTGTTTAGTGGTGTACGTGTGTGTGTTAGAGATGCTCGCAAATATCGTTAGATATATTTCGATTTAAATCGACTGAAGGCAGCCAAAATTATAATACAATATGAAACAAATTGAGAAATCAAAATATAAAGAAATTCAAATAAATTACAATTGTAAACAAAAAACTCTATTTAAATATGCAAAGTTAGCAGTAAAATAATAACTAAAAACATAAAAACGCTTACTTTGTCATAACTGTCATTTTATAAATATATATTGAACTAATAAAAACACACTTAACACTGTCTATTTGCCGATATACGAGTATATATATATAGTTATCGATACAACATACATGTATGAATATTGAATATTAATTCAAAAAGAGGGATTTATATATGAATACCTCAATTAGGAATAATTAAGTTCTTACTTGGTTATCGATAAATTAATACTGCCTATTTGCTGATATATTGATATCGATATAACATACATCTATACATCATAGATCATACATACATCAGTCAATGGAAAAAACAGGGGTTTTATTATTCAATACCTCAATTAGAAATACATTAGTTTTTGTTTGGCTATCGATAGACATAATAAATTATTCTGAATTGTCTAAAAAATTATAAATATAGAAAAACCTTTTGTAAATATACTAATAAGTCGCATACTGAAAAAGCTATTAATCGAGTTGCCAATTTTAATTTTTAATTTTAATTGTATTTAGTTTTAAGAAAAATTTTAATTCCGCACTTTAACACTTTAAATATTGCACTAGAGTTGTCAAATAAATCACATTTTTATTTTTTTGATTTAATCACTTTTAAAAAAGTATTAGAAAAATTGTTAAGCTTAGTTAAAAAGCTGTAAAATTGTCATATCTATCACAAAAAATGGCATTTAATGTTTTGAATAATATATTAAAAAAAATCAGTATTTAGAACTCATAGTTGTTATAATTATGAAGCACAAGGAGGAGGAAGGATTTATTTAGATTTGTTAATCAACACAACCTTTAGAGAAAGAAAGCACAAAAGTTTACAATCAATAACCGGTTAATTGTTAATTTTAAGAATTTAAGTAATTCTCGTACTCTTAGACAAATGTTTCGTTCAAAATTAAGAATATTTTTTGGCAAAAAATAAGTTAAAAAAAAAACAATTTATTTCATGAGTGTGAAAATTAAAGCTTATTCATTTTGTCATCTCTAAACTGTAAATGTGTTGTTCTTGGCTTTTAATAAAGGGTTTTTACAAGCCATTAGTTGTTGTCTTGTCTTTCTCTGTGTGCGTGTGCATGTGTGGGTGAGTGTGTGTGTGCCCCGCCCCAAAGACAAGCAGCGCCGCCTCCATTTGAAAAACCTGACCCCACATGACACAGGCAACATTCATAACGACAAAATCGCTTAATGTCTTTTGAGAGCTCTGTGTTCAGGGGAAAGGCGATGTGTGTGTATGCGTGTGTGTGTGTGTGTGAGTGTGTGGGTTGACACTTGAGCTAAATGTACAACAAATAATTACAATAATAATAATGATAATAAGAATAATAATAATAGCAATAATAATAATAGTGGGTACAAATTGTGGCACTCGTTTGGCAGCACTTAAAAGTATACTATAGTTTCAAGTCTATGTGTGTGTATGATCACTCTCTCTCTCTCTCTCTCTCTCTCTCTCTCTATTTCTCTCACTCTCTGTCTCTCCCTCTCTCTGTGAGAATTTATGCCAATTTGTAATCTTAAAACTCAATGCAACAAGAAGTTTCGCACATGCGCAGCCGAATCGATCAGTCATAAAAATAACGAAAATGAGCAACCGGAAACCGGAAACCGTAACAGCAGCGTTGCCAGATCAACGCTGTGCATGTTTTTCAGCTTTTTGGAGTGTGGGGGCGGGGGGTGTGGTGTGTTGTATTATATATTTTATTATTTTCTTTTGGAGGATCATTTCTTATTTGGTTTATTTCTTGTGTGTCTAGTTTGAACAACAACGACAACAACTTACCGCGATGCTGACTGCCCGGCGAATAACTCGGCGCCGGCGTTGCTGCAACTGTTGCTGCTGTAACTGCTGCTGTTGCTGCAGCTGCGGCGGCTGCTGCTGCTGCTCCTCCTATTGCTGCTGCTGCTGGTGTTGTGCTTGGCGGTGTTGCCACCAGCGGCACGCCCACAACGCCCTCACGCGCTATATCCTGCATCACAGATGCTGCTCGACTGCCAACTCCAGCTGGTTGCAGTATCGTATATTGTTTGGCATCGACAAGCGGTGATGGCAACTCCTTGGGAGGCGTGGCACTGCCGCCCTTATTTGACTTGTCGGTGGGTGAATTCAACTGTGAGGCAATATCAAAATTGCGACTATGTTGCTGTGTTGTTGCCTCCAAACAAAGGCCATGTTGCTGCTGCTGCTGTTGTTGACTCGCAACATAGCCATAATATGCCTCGGCAGCATTGTAGGCGCTTGAAGTATACTGAGCATGGGCATAAGCTTGAGCCTGAGCTTGAGCCTGGGCCTGAGCCTGAGCATGGGCGTGGGCATGGGCTTGAGCCTGGGCATGGGCGTGGGCATGGGCGGCAGCAGCGGCCAATTGTCCATTGCGTTTGATGATATCAATTGGTGGCTTAAAGGCGGATGTTGCCTGTGCATAGGCAGCGGCAACAGCTGCTGTTGCTGCCGTTGTATCGGTGTCCTTTTTGTGGCTGATGTTGTTGCTGTTGTTAATAGACATGTTGCTGTTGTTGTGATGAGCATTTAAGCGCGCCTGATCGTTCTCCTTTTGTCTGTGGAAACGTAGCAAAAGTGTTGTGTTTGATGAGTGTTCATTGTGACTGTTGTTGTTGTTGTGTTCATTATGTATTGCTGTTGTTGTTGTTGTTGTTATTGGTGGTGGTGTGGTTGGTGTTGCTGTGATTGATGTTAAATCGCTGTGGCACGCATACTTTTGCTTTTCCTCAAATAAATTTTGAAATGGCGGCGGATTCTCGTCTTCCTGCTCCTGCAATCGATATAAATTCGTCCTTGCATCCGGCCAACTTCCCGAGAGACTTTTCAAAGCCGCTTGTGTCTCACGTATGAGTGTCTCATCATCCTGATCAGCAACATCCTGTTGTTGCACGCCAGCAACAGCTGTCGTTGTCGCTGACTTGACTACTGCGGCTGTTGCTGTCGCTGGCGAATTGTCGCCAATTGCTGTTGCTGTTGTTTTGGGCAATAGACTCAAGCCCAATTGCCGCTTCTTCTGTGGCAATGTGTTGTTGTTGTTGTTGTTGCTGCTGATGTTGTTGTTGTTATTATTGTTGTTAGTATTATTATTATTGTTGTTGTTGTTGACAGTCAATTCATCATCACGACTGCAACGTTTGCGCCGTTTAATTGCCGTCTCATGCTCATTGTTGTTGCTGCCATTGCTGTTGTTGTTGTAATTGTTGCTGTTGCTGCTGTCAACCAAGGGCGTCTCCTTGCTAAGCGGACGCTTAGACAGCGCCATTTTAGCCAGTTTTTGTCAGTTGCCAGTTACCAGTTGCCAGTTGCCAAAAATTGCCTTAACAACAAATTGTATTGTGAGCTCAAATATTGTTTCTATATTTTTGTTTTTTTTTTTTTTTGTATTTATTTAGATTTTGTTTTGTGGCAGTTGCAACTGCAATTTGTTGTTAGTAAAACATTACTTACGACTACGTGTTAGTTGCATTTTCTTGAATTGGTTGAGGTTGTTTGGGCTTAAAGGTTTTTTGGGCTTAGGTTTGGTTAAAAGGGAATTTTTTGGGAAATACGCATGCAGATTGAAGAGTCCTGATCTACAATAATACATCTAACACAATTGCCTCGACACTTCAAGAACTCGAAACTTAACTAAGAAATCTTATTAGATGTGCTCAAAAGTATGCTATACTTTTCTCAATTCACTTTTCACTGAACAAAACTAAAAGAAAATCATTACAAATTGTAAGAGATTTTGAGGCTGACTTCTTAGAGAACATTTCAAAAGCTATAGTCACTAAAATAAGTCTACAGATTTAAATAAAATGAAATAAAATAAAAGACATTTAATCGCATACACAAACAAACAAAGAATGCTTCAAATAAAGTTCTTATCAATAGGTTGTTTAACCTTTTCTTCATTTAATCATATATTGTTTAGTTCTGACTTCAATTTCAATTTATATTTTACAGAAGTAAAGGCGATTTGACTCTAAATAAACTTTGATATTTTTATTTATTTCCAACAATTTTATAAGTAAACTTTATTGTTTCTACATAAAACTTCTTATCTTTTCTTATCATTTCACAACCACAAGCTATTAAAAGCTTAAGACAAGTCCAACTTTTGAAATTCTTTCAAGTTATAATAGAAATCTCTGAAAGTGTTTAAAGTCTTTGTTTCTTTTACTAAAGTCTAAGTATATATGATATCATACTAGATTCTACGTTTCTTCGGCTGCTTTACGACAAATTTCTAACGCAAACTTTTAGAGGGTATCTAAATTATCTTGAGTGACTTTAATTTCAATAAGATTGCTTTGACTTCAACTATGAAACCCTAAAACTTCTTTTTTATTACAAAATTGGCAATAAAGCTTTGAAATTTAAATAAGGTAAAATATGTTATATCAATTGACGCTTAAATTTTGTTCAAAAATAGTACAAGGCCCCTTTTTTTAATGTCCATATAGCTTTTATTTGATAGATATCTTTGAATTTGACATACGTTTCTATAAATCTTACGTTAGTGTATCATTCGGATAGTTATTTGAGATCTTTTATAGACATTATCAAAATGGGCCTAAATGGTTTTAATTTAAGCTGTACAGTGTTGGAAAAGAAGCTACACTATTCGATCAATTTGTTGTTTTCAGTGATACACAAAGTTTCGAAATCAAAACTAAAATACAAAATTTACACTTAAGAAACCAAAATTTCTTAACTACATTGAACTAACAAAAAGTTTTCTTCTTTTCCATATAAATAAAGATCTTCAACTGCGCCTAAATATATGCAATGATATTGAAAGTCAAAAGCACTGAATGTGTAAAGTTATGTAACTTTCTAGACCGATAAAGTTTTAGGTCTATAACGCATGTGGGAATATCGCCCCTTTTTTTTGATTGAAAACACCTGAAATGCTGTTTAACACACTGAACAACTCATCATATTTGAAGTAGATATATTATTTAATATTTGTTAGAATATTTACATGTATTTCGTTTTCGAATTGAAGTACAGAAAAATAAGCATTGTTGTTAATAAAAATTTCATAAATTTCAATGTGATTATTCTTGTTGCATTGAATTTCTATATATATTTGTTTAAATGGTTTTTCTTTTCTTTGGTTTTTTTTTTGGGTTTTCTTTTTCAATATTGTAACTTGCTATTTGTTAACTGTGTGGGAAGAATATATACGGAATATATACTGAATATCAACTGAATATCAACTGAATATCAACTGAATGTTTACTGAATATATACTGAATATTCCGAGTATTGAGTTAAAGTTCGGGTCTGAGTCAAGAGTTTCTTTTGTATTCTTTTTAGATTGAGATTTAGAAAATTGAACTTTACCTATTTGGAAATTTGCGTGATTTATTGCGATTTTTGAGTGATTTGTGTTTCTTTTTTTTTGCTTTTTTTGGATATTTGATTTTTCACTTTATTATTTATATTTATATTTTTATTTGATTGTCTTTTGGTTTTGAATTTTTGCACTGCACTTTTAGTTAAATTTTGTAAACATTTGTTGTTGTAGCTGCAGTTGCTGTTGCTGTTGGTGCTGTTGCTGTTGTTGTTGTTGTTGTTGCATGTTTGCTAAAAGCTTGGCCGACATGCTGCACACACACATACACACACACACACACGTACACAATCACTTGATCACAGCACAAATAAAAAAATTAAAAACCATTTAACAAAAATGTGAAAAAAATATTTGATTTTTTTGCACGCACTTTTTTTTGTGTTTGGTTTTTGCTTTGTTTTTGTTTTGAATTTGGTTGGCAAAAGTTTTTGCTTGTTGGCTCAAAAAAAAAATGAAAGAAGAAACTTTTGGTGGCCCAACGCGGCGTATACGCAATATCAATTAACGCGCGCACTTTGCTCGACTTTGACTTTGTTTTTAGGCCGATGACGAAGGCAGCGACGACGCAACGACGACGACGACGGCGACGCTTTAAATTTTGTTTTTTTCTTTTTGTTTTTTTGTATTTTTTTGGCAAAGGGGTTAGGGCGGAGGGGGAAGGGGGGCAGGAGTTGCAGTTGAACTTTTATTTGGTTGCCCGCGTAGTTTGGCAAAAGTTTGTTTTTAACTTTTGATGCCGCGTAAAGTTTGTGTTTTTTTTTTGTTTTTTTTTTTGTTATGTTTGTTGTTGTTATTATTATTTTTATTATTATATTTGTGGTTGTTGTTGTTGTTATCGTTGTTCGTAGCGTGTGTTGCGCGTGAATTGCAATAAACTCTTGCGCCGCAAATTCTTTTGGCGGCGTGAAGTCCGGACGTCCAAAAACCGACTGCTGAATGCGTTTGGGGTAATAAAATTTTACATCGCCACACACGTTAGCGCCGCAGTCGCAGTCGCTGCTAACGTTGACGTTGACGTCGCAGTCGACGTCAGCAGCAGGCAGGAACGCATCAATAAGGGAGGCTTGAGGGGAATGGTGGTTGGGGGTGCGGCGAGGTAAAATGCAATGGGGGGGAGGAATAGGGGAAAGGGAGAGTGAGAGAGCGACTTAAATTATCACTCGGCACACACACGACACACGACGCAAAACACACGTAACTTCGTCAAACTTCACGACGCAGTTGTTGTTGCTGTTGTTGTTGTTACAAATGCTGCTTCCTCTTTTACTTTTACTACTGCTTGTTCTTCTTCAATCACTCGCTGCTGCTGCTTCTTCTTGCTATGCTATGCTGCTTGTTTCTAGTAGGAAGCCCGAAAAACGTGCGTCTCTACCTGTTCTAAGTTCGCTGCTAACTGACAGTTTTCCAAAGTTGTCGAACTTTTCGAACGCAATGAAAATTGCAGCCAAAACATTTTCCTCTACCCGACGTACGAACATCATTCGCAGTCACTGTCGCCGTCACAGTCAGCGTCAGCAGCGACGTCAACGTCGCCACGAACGATGTTTAATGCTTTTTCGGAGTAAAACACGAGCTCAATAGCTTCGTAGCTTTGCACGACCGAAGTTGGCCGAAGTCTCTGTGTTGTTGTCGTTCCCCAAGTGCTGGCGTAGCACAGTTTTTATGTATAACAGCTAACGGTACAGCGCCGGCGCAGTCAAGTAAGCGTCGCTGTCGACGTTGTCGCTGCTATTTTGTTGTTTCTTTCGGACAAAAGCAGCGCTGTCGCTGTCGCTGCCACTGTCGCTGTCGTTGTTGCTGTCGGTGTCGGTGGACTCTCTGCGCATTCCTGCAGCCGCCCTCGTCGCTGATTTGTCTTTTATCTCTCCAAATGCTAATTGTAAATTCCAGCAGCAGCAGTTGCTGTCGTAGCAGCAGCAGTTGCTGTCGCCGCAGCAGCGTCCAAAATGAGTTTATCCCATTTTGTCGGCCGTCGTTCGTTCGCTGATCCGTTAGTCCGCTGGTCCGTTGGTCCGTCCGGTCCGTTAGTTTACTGGTACTGCAGCTGGTTTATTCCCCACACACACACACACACACACACACACACACACACACACACACACATACACATTTCTCGATCACTTTTACCGATTACTCAGTTTCAGTTGGAGTATGCATTCTTTATCATCTGCTGACTGCTCACCTGCACTTATTACCATTATTATCACCTGTCTGCTGACGTCATTCGCAATTCGTGACGCAGCCAACGCGAATTTCTCATGTGAATCAGAATTAATCAGACCAAAGTGCAATTTTGTAGCTATTTGTATCAATTAAAATTAAACTTTAACTAAGCGCAGTTTATTAAAAAAAGGAGAAATGTTAGATAGGAGTTGAGCTAATAGATTTACTAAAAGTATATCAGATCGGACCAAAGTGCAACTTAAATACTATTTTGTATACCTAAATTAACGTCAACTAAGCGCAGTTGATTAAAATTAATTTCAAATTAAATGTAAGCAAATGTAGGAGATATGATTGATAGGAGGAGCATATGATTGAGGATATGATTAAGGAGTTGAGATACATTTCAACTAAAAGTAAATTCTACGCGAATCAAATCGGATCAAGTGCAATTATTCATTATATTAACTATTAGCGTAGTTGTATTTAAGTTGTTTCTTATTAAATTTATTTACTTAATGTTAATCAAGCGCAGAATTAATTGAAGTTTGATAATAGTACTAGGTTAATAGAAGTCTCATTAGGAAGTGCAGTTTTTAAAGTAGTAATTGTACAAAAAAAGTAGATTCTGAATAGTAAATGAGAAGTAGTTGCTTGCAAAAAAGTAGCTGTGATTATACAATATAGGCTTTAAATGTTGTAATTAATATTATTGTTGGATTAGAAAAGCTCTTTTGTATTTACAGAGAGTTTCCTTGTGTTGAAAAAGTTGAATGTAGTTGAAAGTTCTTAAAAAGTTAAGTAGTTTGAATTCACTTATTTTATTTAGGGCCTAAATTTATGACAAGAAAGCCAAAGTTCCCTTATCGACAAGTTTAATTACCCTGTAAGGAAATAGGCGGGATGAGAAATTCACTCTTTAATAAACACTTCATACAAATTAAATTGTATAAATTGAATTTCAAACTATTTGCTGTGAATTAGCGAACAATAAAATATTTAGTTTTTTTTTGTGAATCAACATAAATTGAACATTCACTAATTGTAGTCTTGAAATTGAATAATAATAAGATTAGCAATATTATTATTTCAATTAATAATCCGCAAGTGCAATTTTTATTCATTTTTTATAATTTATATTTATTTATTAGCGCGTTTGACCAAAAGTAATTGATATAAGAGAAGCAGACCATGTATGGTTTATAATTAAATAACTCTACTTAATTTAGGAGATATCATTTAAATAATTATTATTATTGTAAATGAATTTAATGTGAATCAACAACTAAAAGAAGTTAAAGTGAAAATTGTATAACTATTATTTCACTACTAAACGTAAATTGAACGAAATTGAAAATAGGAAATTTGATTAAAGTTAACAGCCAAATTAACTTCTCATATGGTAACCAAAGAAAATGTAAAACATTAGTATATATTATTTAATTCAGCAACTAAAACAATTTACTAAGAATCGTAAAATGTAATTCACAAATGATTCACGACTTCTTAAAGCTAAATTTTCAATTTAAGCACATTTCATGTGGTCTCTTAAAAGGATTGGCTTTATACAAAACTGAATATTAGGGCGAAGTAAACAATATTTAGGAACTATAATTGAAATTAAATTCGCTTTGTTAACACTTAGGTTTGTTTTAATAGGCGTCTTAATTTTAATCATTAATTGAAATTTAATTCAAATCAAAGCTAAATCACTGAAACTATTTAATAAATTATTACATACACTACATCTCGCTTTAAACAAAAATTTTGAATGCCGTAAAATGTATGAAAAAAGTTTTAGGAATTTCCAAACAAAATTATAGAGTCTGTTACAGAAATAACTTTGGTATAGGCGCTACAAAAATGGGTCGATGGATAGGGATAGGGATAGGGAGAGGGAAAAAGGGATAGGGGAAAGTTTGAAAGTCTGCCATTGGTTGTTTAAAAAGTTTTAATAACATGAGCAATACTTGTACATATGTATGTATATTTAATGCATATATATAATATGTGTATATATTATGATGATAATAATTATTAACCTTGTTGAAAGTGGAGTTTAGTTTTAACAGCTGACCGAGTTTTTAAATCAGCTGAATCTCGAGTTTCAGCTTCAGTTTTGAATTTTAGACAGACAAGTTTTAATGCCACTGTTTTTAGCCAGTGTTGGGTAATGCATATAGTTTGTAGAGTAAGTAATTAAGGAGGTTGCGGTGTTTTAAGTATTTAAATATGAGATAAAAATGGAAATTTTCGCTTATATTTCTTCAGCTGTTTAAGCTTTTAAGTTCGATTTGAAAGTTGTCTCCATAATTTGCTGACTAAATGCAATTTAAAATTTAAAGTTTAAGAACTTTACATGTGGAAATTTAAAATATCATAAAACACTATTAATGTGGATTAAAGTAAAGTTCTGTCTCAATTTATTTGGGCTGAAATGTTAAATGATTTGTACTCAATTTAGTTTTTAACAAGTTACGATTATTTTAAATGGTTACTTTATTGAAATCCTTTGTCCTTTTAGACTTTTTATACACAATTGTTGCCAAATGAGCAATATTATTGCTTTTTAGCACAAAATAAACCACAAACAAAATTTCCCGATCCTAGCTTATGAAATCACTGAGTTCAATGGGATCAAAATGGAATTGTAACACTCATTGCTTTTGAAGACTTGTCTATAAGTACATATCTGCATAACTTTGAGTATACTTAATTGATATACATCTTTGTCTCGTATCTTTTGCAACTAGTTGCCAATAAAAGTTTTTAGTTCATTTGAACTAGTTGTAAGGGGAAAGGGAGGAAGTGGAAAACTGCAAAAAAAAGCTGAGAAGCTGAGAAGCAAAGGTTGTTGCCGTGTGCGTTGGGCCGTAATTAAAATAATTAAATGTGAAAAAAAGTAATCACAAGATTGAAAAGTAATTTACACATGTAAGCAAACACCACGAAAGTGTACATACAGAAAAGGAGAGAGATACATAGAACGAGAGAGAGAGAGAGAGAGAGAAATGGGAGGGGGCAAGATACATGCATAGAGCTTATACAAATAGAAGGACAAACAAAGCCCGCAGGATACGTAATGTTACGTTACGTTACGTTACAAGAAAGGCGCTACAAACGGGTTCAAAAGAAAAAAAGTCCGTTGCAAGAAAATTGCCAAGGCAAATGGAAAAGTCAACATGATGACGAGGACGACGTAGCCAGGATCAGCATGTGACAGTGATGCCAAAGCAGCAACAATCAACTACAAAAATAATGAAAAAATTAGGACATATATTGAAAAACAACGAAATGTTGATCAAGTAGTTTTATACTACAAATTTAGACTATTGGTAAATATTATTGGCAAAAATATAAATATTTGTAAGTAGGGAAACTATTTATATTTTTTAGACAACTTATTCAGAGACTATACTTTGTGACAAATTGTCAGAAATAGCATGAAGAAAAGGATACAAATTGGAAAAATTGAAAGAACAGAAAACAGCTGAAATAGTTTTATATTAAGAGTGTTGACTTTTCAGTTTCCAAATGTGCAGGAATTAAATACATTTTAGAATTTATAGCATTTTAAAGATGAAATATGCTTTCGTACTGTGAAAACTTGCCTACGTCACTGATAGCTTTATTCTGCATAACTTTCTGTGAAAGAAATGGATAGAAATTAAAATAAAAAAGAATATAAAATAGTGGAAATAGTTTAAGGTTAAAAGTGTCGACTTTTCAGTTTCCAATTGTGATAAATTTATAAAGCTAGTTACATTTTTAGTTTTAAAATGTATTCTTAAAAAGATAGATCTATCGGTAAAGAGGCTAACTTGGCAGCACTAACATGCAAATCGCATCAACTGGCAAGCGGGGAGAGTGAAAGGGAGGAGTCATCCAGGGGATAGGGGAAGAGGGGGGCGGGGGGCAGCATCTGTGGGATTAGCAAAGTGAAGTGAATTGAAGTGAAGTTCTTCGTGTGTTGCGTAAAATGCAAAAACGCAAATGATTTCTCTTATTTCGACGCGGTTGCGTTTGCTCTATGATGGATGAGGTGTAGATCAAGGAGGCGGGAGAGAATCAAGAAAGAGAAAAAGAGAGAGAGGAGGGGTGGTGAAATTTGTGGTGTCCTTAAAGGGTTATCCAAGGACTCGTTACATGCAAAACGACGCGACGCAGACAGAAATATAAGAAGAAACAGAGACAAAGACAAAGACTGCGAATGAGAATAAGGTTCAGTTTGAGATTGAAGAATGAGATGGAGACTGAGATGGAGATGGAGAATGAGATGGAGACTGAGGCGTCTCGCTGTCTGGCCAGGCACAGCAGAAATTAAGTGCCAACAAGAGAGAATCACTCACTTTTTTAGGCTAGTCTACACAGAGAAAAAAAAACTATTATAAGCATGTATTTTAATTAATTATAATTATTTATAATGCTTTGATTCGTAGCGCTAAAGTTGACAGTCCAGATCAACAGACTTAAAACAGGTATAACTTTGTCAAAATCGGACAGATTTTTATGCGGAGTAACATTTTGATCATAGTTTGATTTAAAAAATCATTCGACGTTAAAATTTAGTTGATTTTTTAAAGCGGAACCTTTCGATTTATTGACAAACCTGTTAATCCAAACATTTACTTAAAGCAAAATGATGAATCACATTTGAATGAAATCTTAAGTACTTTGTTCTATCTTAAAATCCAGTCTTTTTTGCTGTGTAGTGAATAGAGAAGGGGGGGGGGAAGGGTGGGTGATGGTAGCGGGGTGCCAAGATACAGGCCGAGTCACAGAAACAGGCACAGACACAGACACAGACACAGGCAACGAAATGATTGACAGCGCATAATTAAATTAATTGAGTAATCCACGGGCCGCAAGAACTGACGGCGTGAAGGGAGAGGGGGAGGGGAGTGAGCTAGGGGGGATGGGGAGGTTTGGGCCAAAACTGAATGGGTTAAATTCCCAGCAGTGCACAGCACAGCACACAAAACACACACACCCCGCTGATGCGTGCCACAACGGCGGTTGCTTCATTATACCCGTTACTCATTGAGTTAAAGGGTATGTTATAATCGTTACAATGCCATGTATAAGGATAAGGCAAGAAAGAGTAAGTATGTTATTTAAAAGCAACTAAAAAGAAGAGTATAAACAAAAAGACTTGGCAAATTAGAAGAGCTAAAAGTTCTAGCCTAGAACAATCGAATTTATCACATACTATAGACTTCTATGAACCCTAAACAGATTAAGGGACGTTTTCTCATCTTGCCGTTAACCTGACAGGGAAGATAAAACTGCCGTTAAGAGAACAAAATCTTTAGTTTATCTATCCTTTAAGGTTAACGGCAAGATGAGAAAGCGGCCCTAAGTTTATTTGAAAATGATGTCATGCTCTTGCTATTTAATTAAAAACGTTTAGCATCTAAACTTTATGAGCTGGAGACTTTAATTTTGACAGTTTTAACAGAATTTGTACACCCTACACCCACAACTTTTGATATAGAACATTCGTTTCGATTGTGCTTTACTATTGAGAATAATTGTGCGTAATCGCATTCAGTTGGTTAACATATATGGTTAGTTATGGCTGTTCTAAGTTACTTATAAGCGAGAGTGCCTTAAAGTATGCAGTAATTTTCTTACTATGCAGTTTTAGATTCATTGCTTCAAATAATAATCTTAGGCATGTTCTGATGTATAAAATACAATTTATAAAATATGTGATTTAATAAGATAATTCTTTTGAAATCAACTAAAAATGCGGTAATTTTTTTATTTGGGTCTATTTATGTATTAAGTATAACAAAATTTAATAAATTAGTTGCAACTGGAAATAAATGTTTGTGATACTTATAAAAAAGTAAATCTCTGACCTTTTCAATGTAAATTCCTATCAAAATCATATAGATTATTGAAACACAGCTGCATATATAAATTCATTAACGGGTATCTTTAAGTTGGATATCTTAAAATGAAGATATTTGGTTTTAATTTTAAAAACGACGGACGAGGCAACAGCTCAAGGACCTTGCCACATAGCTACGCACTCACACACACACACACACACACACACAGCTGTTGTTGTTGCCTGCATAATGAGAAATAAGAAAACCAAAACTCTAGACCACCCCTCCTCTAAAGGGGGTTGTGGAAAGGGTTGTATGCGAACGCCATGCAAATGTCGCCTGAGCGTCACAAGATTTTTTGGGCGACTTTTTGCGGTGGCTTGGGGTAGTGATGGTGGGGGGATGGTTGTCCTTGCGGTTTCCTGTTGATGTGAGCCTTTGTCTTAGCCAGGATATCGAGTTGCGAGCTGTGAGTTCCTCAAGATGGTTGCCACACACAGTGGCAGCTGAAAGGCATTGTCTGTGCCGCGGCGCTTTATTAAAATTAGTAAAAATTGTAAAAGGTCTGGGAAAGGGGAGGAGTGGGGGTGGGGTGGTCGGGGTCTTGTGGCATGCCACACCCCTTCTTGCCCCCCACCCTGCCTGTGACAAGTGGAAACTGCCTGCCGCGGGCAATTGTTTACGAGTGTATCGCAAATTAAGTAGGGCTTAAATTTTACAAGCATTTCGCCTTTAAGAGTTAAGTGCTTTTCTCTTTCAGCTAGCTTCCTCTTTCCCTTCCCCTACCCCTCTCTCTTCAGGCACTTATCACTGGATTTGAAAATTTGAAATACTGGATTTGTATTTGTCGCGTTTTCCTCATTCATCTTCCCTGTCTGTCTGTCTGTCTGTCTGTTTGTCAGTGAGCTTTGATGACATCCTTTTACTTCATTGTCCTTGGCACTTGCCACTTTGGTGCTTCATTGAATTGGATTTGTTAGAGATTAGCATTGGGCATGATCCAAGGAAGTGCAAGACAATTCTTGAGTCAACAAATGCATTAACACTTCACCCTATATCAATTACAGGGTATTTTTGTCATCCTACACACTTTGTGAGGCAACAAACTTTTAATAAATAAATCAATTCACAAAGTAAATCACTTTATTAGTAGTAGTATAATACCTTTTAGTAGAGAACAAACCAATATAACTATAGTTCAAAGCTGTATACAGGGTATCTTGCTAGTCGCGCATTTTCATTGACTACTACAAGCTCAATAACTCGTCTTGCACCTTATAATAACCAGCTAATTGCAACTGCAATTGACCTAATTCCTTTATTAAATTATACGTAATTCGTTGGCCAACTATTAAGAAAGTGTGTAAGAAAGATATGAAGAGGAAAAGCGAAAGGCAGGGGAAAGTAAAAGAGAATAAAAAACAGATAGTTGTCGAATTGTTATTAATGCAAAGTGAGTAAAAGATGTATAAAGTATAAAATGATATAATTTTTGCCACGAAAACCATTTAAATGTAAAAAGAATTGTAAATAATAATAAAATAATATATATAATGTTTAAGATCTATTTTTACATTTTCATTACATTTTCCATGCAAAAACTTTTTAATTTAATCAAATATTAAAGACACAAAAGAAAATGCTCCGAAAAGTATGCTATACTAAATGATTTGGAATTAAAACGACAATATTTCAAAGTCAAATTTCTGAGATAAAAATAAATTAGCCTTAAACAATTACAAGCATATCTCATTTTAATATATCAGGGACACAATTTCCAGACATTTATTTTTGTTCTCAGAGAAAAATTATTTCAAAAATAGATGTATAAAAAATATTTATATTTTGCAGTCAGAAATAAAGCTGAGTTGTGTGACCACAAAAAGTACAAAAAGAAAGTTCAAGAAGAGGGGAAAGAGATGAGACGAGACGAGAAGAAAAGCAAAGAAAAGCGAAATAAAATTGTTGTGATTGTTGGTGTTAATAATAAGGATGCGTGGTCAGGACAACATTTTGCCGAGAAGTTCATTCAATAGCAGCCCACAAAAGCAGCATTTGTGGTTGCATAGTCCTGGTTTTAATCCTCTTCTCTCTCCATCTCTCTATTACACTCTTCCTCTATCTTTCTGTCTCTGTGTCTCTGTGAAATTCTCCCTCTCTCTTGGATGCTACGTGAAGTTGTCGCGACTTTCAGCGTCTCAACTCCTTCTAGACGGGCTAAAAGTCTTTTTAATATTCCTGCTGCCATTCGTCGAGGCTTACAGAGCTGTAGCGAAGTGAAGAGAAAGGTGGAGAAAGCAGAAAGAGAGAGAGAGCAAGAAGTGTAGAGAAGTCCGCAGTCATTGCAGAGTTCTGACTCTGTAATTACGCGTATAGGATGATGATTAACGCGCACGCAGCTACAGCTACAGCTACAGTAGCTACTCCTAGACAGCGCCAGACAGCGCACAGTGGTGTCTAAAGGGGGTACGGGTGGTTGTAGTGCGGGGGAGTCTCCCCTGAGGTAGAAGGGGTCTACAGTTGGCACTCACTTTTTGGCATTAACTGAAGCAAAGCTAATGAGTCTCTCTCTATCTTTCTATCTCCACCATCCCACACTCTCTGTGTGCATATGAATTCCGTTTGCAGATTTTTGCCATGCTTTGCAATTAGTTTACCACCCCTTTCCTCCCACCCCCTTTCAATTTTCATTCTCCTCCCTCGCCTCTGCACATTTTATGAAATTAGCAAACGCATTTTTATGGAAATGCAAAAGGCACAAATACTTTTTGACTAGACGCTAGACTTCTACCATAGGCTGCTGTGCGTCTTTTCCCTCTTCCCACTTCCCTCTTCCCTCTCTCTTTCTCTCTCTCTCTTTCCTCAACTTTTTACTCCTGTTAGCTCCCCCGCATTCCCCGCCTTAGTCTGCGTCCACTTTGCTCAGTTTTTCAAGGACAAAAACTTTGTTTGGCTTTTGCAATGTGGCGCGTTGTTAAAGCCTTTTGCTTTTTGCCCAAAAACTTTCTTCTTTCCGCCGCCTTCCTCTCTCTCTCTCTCTCTCTCTCTCTTTTTCTTTCTAATTCCCCCTCTCTCTCTCTCTCACTCATTTTGCTCGCCGTCTCGCCATCGTTTTAATCAGCCTCAAAAGTGTGAAAGTGTTGCAGCTATAAGTTGCCACACTTTATGCCACACATTTTTTAATACAACTTGTGGCAAGCTTCGTCACTCATCTTTAGTTCAAGGCTGTGCCTTAATTATAATGATCAAGGTGCCGATAGCTATCGGGGTAAATAAACATTTAACATTTGCATTTCTTTATTTGCATTTTTCCAAAATATTAAAGTCAAAATTAAATAAAAAGAAAACAAATACCATATAAAACAACATTAATATTTTAGCTGTAAATCTATTTAACTACTCCTTAATTTAAGACTTTAGAAAGTGTAAAGTTTCTTTAAAATGGATTGTGAAATTTTTGAGAAACTATTCAAAAGTCAAGAAAAATTTAAGATAGGGTTAAAAATAAATTTTTAAATTTCACACTGACTTCCATACTTTTTACGTCAACATATCATTCACATTACTATTTGACACCTTATAACTATAGACTTTAAAAAAATGGCGAGCTTATAAAAATTAAAAAAAAGACTTACCATCAAAAGTTTTGTGTATGGTTTTTTCTCCCTGGGCACCATGTGTATCTGAAAAGAGTTTGGTAAATGTTAAAGTTACACTAAGTTAAGGCTCAGATTAAAAATTAAAAAATCTATATTGTTTTCATAAATTGAATAATAAGAAGTTTTTGAAAATTAACCCTTTTATTTTGATTGAAAATAATAAACAAAGTAATTTTATTTATAAGCATAAAAAACTAAATAAAGTAATTTTTTTATTTACATAGATTTCATGGTTGCGCGATTAAAAAATCTTAAATATATATATCATGATGAAGAAACCTTCCCCAACACAAACGTCCTTAGTTTAATTGATTGAAAATCCATTTTTATTTACCAATCGTATCTGCCTACTAAACAGTTGAGAAAGTACAATCAAATTCAAGCTGGAATAGTATAAAAGTCTTGCGTTCTGGAGTTTTTGGAACCGGTTTTTGCTCTACGCTTCGATTTTCGATCAGAACATTCTCCAAAAACTGGAAAGATTTGTTTTTAAATTAATTGCATTACTATAATACTATATAACAATGACCCTTCCTACTACCTAGTCCCTATCTCATTTGGTCTCCTTATCCCTCTTTCTCTTCATCTTTTCTTCTTTCTTCACTCTCTTACTCTGTCTCTCCCTTAGTTTTGCTCTCGAGTAGCGCCTCTTCAATTGCCTTTCGATAAATGCCGCGATTTCAGTTTATTCTAGCTGCCCTCTTGCCACGCCCATAGGTTGTAGTTCTGCGTTGTCTATGTGTATGAGTGTGTGTGTGTGTTGTGCGTGAAGGTGTGTGTGTAATGTTGTGTGTTGTCTGTTGTGTGTGCGTGGCATATGCATATCTGAGTGTATCTATGTACTTTTAATTGCCAGCAATTAAAACTTAAACACTGTTCGCACACACACTCTACACACACACACACACACACACACACACACACACACACACACACACACATGCATTGTTGTTGGTGCGTGCCAAGCTTCATTTAGTGCGTTCTCCGTGGGGCAAAGTCACCAAGGTGCCAAGTGGCAAGTGGTATGGAAGTGCCGCTTGCATGTGGCAAGTGGTAAGTGGCAACTGCCCCGATTACAAAACTACACAGAGCGAAAAATATATCACATTATATGTAAGCTGTAAATAATAATAATAATAATAATAAAAATCAAGAATTTCGTACTTAATGTGACTCACATTCAGATTCTAGTAATGGGTTTAAAAACATGAAAGGAGAAAAAATTATCGAAATAAATGAGAAAATCCCAATTATATATAATTTTTGGAAGGGATATTCAGGAAATGGGATAAAAATTAGATTTACATTTTTGTAAACTTATAGTAATTGTTGAGTTTAATTTAATTAACAATAGTTACAAATTTTCTTTGACTTTCCCTAATTCTTATTCTACTTGGTTTAAGAGTTTGTTGTGCTCATTTTCAGTAATTCGTTTTTAAATCAAGTATTTACATTAAGAAATAATATTATTAATTTTAGTACTGCTTGTTAAACCTGTGTTTCTCTCAGTGTATGTAAGGGGCATGTGGCAGTGAGCTAACAAGAAAATTGCGTAGCGAGCGTAAATCGCTGAGGCATAAAAGCGAATCAAGTTGTTGCAACTAACTATAAAACTAAATGCAAATAGCGGCAAATACAAATACAACAAACAAACACACACACACACACACACACACACACACATAAACACACACACACACACACACACAATGGTTACAAAGATACATTAGTAGAGATAGAGATACAAACAGAGAGATATACTATAGATAGAAAGTGCAGACGAATTGCAGCACTTGAAGCCTCGATTTATTGCACTCGATTTGTTGCACTCAACGACTAAGTAGAGTGGCAAGTGAGAGGGTGGGAAATAACGCGGGGGTTGGGGTTAGGCTTGGGGCAGGGGTTGTGTATTGAGCCGCATTTCTGTAGAAAACCACAACGAATTCACAGCAAGAAAACAGATGGAGAAAAAACGTCATCAAAGACACGAGTATAATGAAAAACAAATTCGAAAAAAGCAGCGTTAATAAAGATTGTTCGACTAGCAGATATCCTGCATTTAAATGTGAAATTTATATTTTTAAAGTTTCACTTTTGCTTTGCAATCGAACTTCGCGCTTTACCGCTGTCTGCTGAAAAGTATGCAACGCTTTTAAGCACAGACTGTGACAATTAACATTATTAGCATAAGAATTTATAACAAATAATGTTTATCTTCTAAATACTGTTTTAAATATTGAAAATAGCAGCTATTTAATATGCCTTTTACTTAAATCAGATATGACTCTTACTTTTTATTTCTGTTAAGCATATTTAAAATAAAAATAACAATAGCTTTCGATTTTTAAATAATAAGTATTATAAACAGACAAAAATACCAATATTTTTTATTTAAAATGAAAAACTTAAGACATTGCTTAATTTTGGTTTCTTTTAAGAGAATTTGATTCTATTTAAATCATGTTTTAATAGTTTATGATAACCTTATTTGATTATAAATAAGTATTTCTGATTAGTTTAAGTTGCCTTGTAAGAGATCAGCACACTTATCTTTTGTTAAATAAATTTCATTATATTTTCAAAAAAGAAAAAAGAATATAAATAAGAAATATCATAAGCACATCATAGTCAGCGCCAACGGAACTACAGGGTATTTATAAATAGGCTTACAAATTGTGTTGGGCTTATCGGTCACATCGCAGTTGTCAGCACACAAAGCACAGTTATAAAAGTTAAAATGCCATTAATAACTAAGCAGCAACTGACCCACACCCCCCTCTAAAAGTTATTTAACAATAGAAGAAAAAAAAACAACAACACGAAAAACAGCGTAATAAAAGAAAAAAATTCGTCCTTGCCGCGCCTCATGCTAATTAAATTCAATTAAACGACAATCAAACAATGTCAAGCGGAAGTCAAAGCGGGCGACACGCGGACAAACGTTAAACGCGACCGCGAATAACAAAGGATATGGGCAAGGATATGGAGAAAGAAATGGACAGGGATATGGAGAAAGATATGGACAGAGATATGTATGGACAGGGATATGGGTAAGAGTATGAGCTAAGGGTGTGAGCACCTGTACTTGTGCCTCTACCTGTCGCCCAGCCCACGCAATTGTCCTTAGAGCAGGACAACTGGACAAAGGAAGGGGCAAAGACACGGACACGGACAAAAGAGGAGGTAGTAACGGGGGGAGGGAACAGGGTCAGGGACAGGGACAGGGGCAAAATCCGGTCAATCCCAGTCGATTCATGGGGGACAAAAAATTGTTGTGTAAATTTGTCGAAATGTGAAAAGTGAAAGCTGTTGCATAACATTTGTGTAATTATTTTCATTTCACATCATTCACAGATACCCTTTAGACAGCGGGTATGCTGAGTTTTTTAATAAGATATTTCATATCATAACAAATAATATATAAGGAAGTAGGTAGATACTGTATATTGATAGACAGATGCAATAGAGACAATAGAGACAGAAAATTTGAGATATATCTAGATAGTTATGCACTTTCGAAGGGATATAACTATGTATATAGCTATTATACAAATAGATGAATGAAAAAATAGTAGGATAGATGTGTGGCTATGTATGTCGATTGATAGCAAATTGAAAAAGTCAGATATAAAAACTTATAAATAGATAATTGGTTAGATGATAGGTAAAAAGAAAGTTAAATAATGAAATGGATATATGCATATAGAAGTAGATGGATATTGCTAGATAGGTAGATAAAGGATGCATAGATAGATATATTCATACAGACATATATATGTATGTACATAGAATTATAGATAATTTAAAGAATAGATACACAGATAGAGACATTCGGGACTCCACTCATAAAACCAATCTGGTTTTTTTAAACCGCGCTCGAAGTATTTTCTCAATTCCGATATTTATAAATTCAGTCTGAGAACTCATCCCTGACTTATCTTAAGTTCAGGCTTTAGGAGTCAACTAAATGATATGGGTTCTATTTTAAAATTTTATCTGAATTAGGCTTACAAAAAGAATGTAAGCTTGATTTTAAAAATTAATTAACTTTATGTTGTATAGATACATTAATATATGGATAGACTGAATCATAATGTGGTTTAGATAACTATGATCAGAAATTGATCTAGATTAGTTCATTTATATAGATAGGAAGAGCTGCTGAAATTGGTGCTGTATGTAGGTAAGGGTATTCAAATTTCGTTAACCATAAATTAATTGAACTTTCGTGTTCTTCCTTTGCTTTGTATTTTTTTTTAACAAATACATTTTGTCAGCTGTCTGTTGTCTCTTTTCAGCTGTCAGTTATTTTTATTTCCTATTTTTTCATTGTTGTTGTTGTTATTATTTAGTTGCCTTGTCGTTGTGACTTTTTTTTATACAGTTTCAACTTATCGGCATTGTGCCTTGTGGACTTTTGCTTTTCGGCAACAATTGACACGCAATATCTGTACATACAGTTTTTCAAGTAATTGTTTTGACAAAATAAAATAAAATCAAATATTTCTATTTAAAAATAGTTAAGCCCTGATTTGATCGAACCAAAGGCAACTATAATAAAAATAAGACATATAATAAAGATATATATCTTTTTTATAGCTAAGTAAAATATGTTATTCTTTTTTATTAGGTCAAAACAATAACTTGACAAACTGTATATATGTAAAGTGTACTTTTGTTTCCCTAAAATCGTTTATTGCCTTGCTTCCCTCGTGTTTTAGACACCTCTACCATTTGGTTGTTGCTTTTAATCGTTGTTTGAAATGTAAATGTTGTCGTTGTTGTTCACATTGTTGTTGGGGACTTGGAGTGGCCATTTGGCAGTAGTTTAACCTGTTGACAGCTGGAGCTCAGTGCGTATCACATGTCCTTTTGGCCATGTCCTGCTTGCTAAAGTGGAAGTTGAAGCTGGAAGCTGAAGCTGACTTTGAGGTCAGGCTAAACCCTTTTAGCGCATTTCATTAACGACAAACTCTTGCTTATTTTTTTACACTCTTTACTTTTTTTTTTTGGGTGGACTCCAACTTTAGCTACACCTTATTGTTGTTGTTGTTGTTGTTCTAAGGACTTGGCTTTTATTTTTTTATTACTTGCCTCATTTTGCATGCAGCAAGTTGAACGTGAATATTTTTTAATGCGTCGGTTTACTTGCTGATGAAGTGAATCAAATTGGAGGGTACTCCGGAAGCCGCAACCATAGAAGGGAGTAAGAGAGGTGTAGTTGGCAGAAGATGAAGCCACATCCGCATCCTTAAGTTGGGCTCGACCTGGAAACAGGACGGAGCCCATGTAATTGCATTTTTATTACTTTTTTTTTTTTTTAGCCAGGCCACCGCGACAGTTTGTTAAGTGCGTCGAGTCCAAAGGGGGAGGAGGAGAGTGTAAGGGGTGAAGGGTACTGAGGGGGTCAACCCCAAAAGGGTTGCAACTGCGACGGCAAAAATTCATCATCAAAGGTGTAAAAACTTTTAATATGTTTAATTTTCCACCTATTTTCATGGTGTTTCTTCCTTCTTTCAGTTCATTTAACGAGCTGCCTTCTTAGTTCAGGGAATGGGAATGGGAATGGGGTGCAACCCGGTAATGTCCGGGTACTGACAGTAGCCACTGTTAACTGTTTCAACCGCACGCTGATTTAGTTATAACACGTAACCATCCAAAAATCACCCAAGCAACCCACTTAACCACCTCAAAAAAAAAAAATCGTAAAAAAAATGAAGAAATTTTGTGTTTATAAAAAATGATATAAAAAGAAGTCTTGAAGACGCAGCTGGGAGCACTCCTTGAAATGCCTTGCCACTTTTGAATAATTTTAACCCAAATAAAAAATGATGTGAATTCCTAATTAGGCACAACAACAACAACAGCAACAGCAACGACATTGGGAACAACATCAACAGGAAAACGTAGAAAATCAGCGCCGTTTGTTCAGCTAACAAATAAGATAAACGAGGGATTCTTTTACACAACGAAGTCACAATACTCTTTAGAGTTATAAGCAACAAGTTCATTAGCTAGAAATTGTAATAGGATAGCTTAAGCTTAACATGCCCTGATATTATAATATGGTTTTCGATTCGATATCTTTAAATGTTGTAAGACAATATTTCCTTATGAGAACCAATCTTCGAACCTCGGACCTCGGACTTTCACTTCTTGTACATGACCTATTGGTTTTATCGGTCTTTCTTTCTAAACTTTATCGCAGCTATATCTTCTCGTTCACATTTTCTCAATAACTTATTCCTTGGCTAACTGTTGCCGTCATTTTTGCTCCTTTTCTGCTTCAATTACCTTTCGTCGCTTCTTGCTTCTAAGTTCCAACGATTCTCGTCATTCGATGTTTTCAATATTTATATTTCCTCAAGCTTTGTCTTACCAGACAAATATTAGCTATACCTTTTAGATGCAGAATAGAAAGTCTATTCTTTGGTGAGTTGATAGATAGAGCTCAAGTACCTCTCGATAGGAAAGTGTAAGGCGTAAGGGAAAGGAAAGCAATGCAAAGAGAGAATAAAAATACGAGCTCTTGGTTCTTGAGCTGGCGTTATGATGATGGCTAAATGCCACGACTGACTGTCATGGCCACATGGGAATTGGAATAAGCAGCTGCCTCTGACTGCGATTGCCCTGCTAACCAGGCTAACACAGAGAGAGAGAGAGAGAGGGAGAGAGGAAGGAGGGGTTCTCAAATTGGGATTGAGACTGGCCCAAGGCTACGGCTGACTAGTTAAAATGCAAGGATTTTTGGAAAATGGACAAGCATGGGTTTTTTTTTTTTGGTTTTTTTGTGTCGCCAGAGTCAGATTCAGATTCAGAGTGAGAGCATTGACAAATTGATATTTGCATTTAAATTGAAAATTTACATTTGTGCGATGATCGAGGCGCCACAGAGTACTTGCCACACCATGCCGCATTGTGGTCACAGTGGTGTAATTCACATTAAATACCGCATTTTTCTTATTTCTTCAACATTTCCATATTGCGTCCTGTGGTGGGGGAGGGGTGGAGGAAAGGAAATTCGTGTCCTGTTTTGTGTCCTCTACCGACAATTGGACGTCTCTTCATTCGCTTGACATTCGACATTAATACCCACCGGGACTCACCAGGACTCATCAGGACTCAGGGGTGGGTGAATGGGGGAGTGATTGAAGCTGCACAATTTGCATTATGAAATAACATTTCTTTTATTTTATTTTACTTTCCATTTCCATCTTTTTTTTTGTCGCTTCACATTTTTTATTATTATTATATTTTCTTTTTTGAGGCTCAAAGCACTCGTTTGATTCGTTGGAGCAGCTGGCAGATTGTCTTGGACATTGTTTCTCCTTCGAGGGGGTGTGTGTGTGACACAGGAGGTGTAAGGAGGTCTGACCAGAGAGAGGTGTAGTTGGGGTGTACGATTTGTGTGCTTATTACTTGAGTGTGCCCCTTTTTGTCAGGTGGTATACGGGACTCAATCAATCAAGTTTTTGCCAAAAAAAAAAAAAGAAAACGTGAAACCTGTAAAAGGGGAAACTCTCCGCCCAATCAGTGTGACTTCTCCCTACTGCTCGTCTCCCTCTCTCTTCTCTCTGCATTCTCTGCTGTGCATGGTCACACCGCAGTCCAACGGAACGTCATAAATATCAATGAGCTTGGTTGCCTTTTCCTTTTGGCCTGTCTTTAAGCAACATATACGAATAATTTCCTTACTTTTCTGTAAGACTTTCTGTGGGTATTACCTTTTGGACATACATTTTGATACACTTTTGATATTGTGATTGTTTAATTAAGGTAACGGCTTCTTGGTTTTGAAACTATAAGTCCTTCTCGGTCACAGTCACTGAAATTATGTTTGTAGTAATGACTCTTCATTCACAGTCTTCATAATACACTTTAATTTCCAACTTTATCTTTAAATCATTTACACTAAAAAGTGTCTTCCCTGGTCATATTATTCTTATTATTACTCATTTTCTTTGTTCAACTATTGACTTAAAGTACGACACAGATTGGCTTTTTTTATATCCTCCTTTGTCACATTATGATATATCTTTAATATCCAAAATTTTATCGTGTTGAGTCTTTTCCACATGAGGTCTTTTATGCACTATTTCCTTATAATATAGTGATGTTGAATTGATGAGTTGTTTATTTTAAATCACTTTTATACAAATTACTAGGGGGCCTACCCGCGTCGTTTTCGGCACCATAGCTCTTTTCATTTCGTCTGCACGATGATGACTTAGTCAGTCAGTGAATCAGTAAATCAATTTAGACAATGTGTCTTATATGAATAGACGTACTTAGTTTCTGAAGTGCATAAATGTCTTTGGTTTTATCATTCATATTCACATTATCTTCAGTTGTCATAAGCTTCCTTAATTTACAAATAATTACCAACATTTAAACACATAATTCATTAAGTTGATTTCTTGGGTCCTCTATGTTTACTTTATTGTGACTTTTTAAGAATATCTTTTTTTAAAGTCTCCTTTTATTCAAGACATTATCTGGGTATATCTGGTGTAAAGTATATTGCAAGTCCTTTTATAAATCGTATATTACACTATCTTATAAGGATCTGTCAGAGTATAAGAGTTTCGTCGTTATGTTTACGATTTGACGCGTCTTTTGATTCACGTTTATTATATTTTTTTTTAATATTTTTTGTGTGCCAAAAACTTCAACATATTCATAAAATTTCCAGTTTGTTTAAACAAATTTTTGGCCGTCCGTTATTATTTATTTCCCTAAGTGGCAGTCAAGCGGGTGGATGGAGGGGCCGATTTGTGTGGGGGGACAGTGGCAAGTTGAAAGTTCGTTGCTTGATTGGATGTGGCTCTCTGTGTGTGTGTGTGTATGTGTGTGTGTGTTTTACTGGGATGCGGGTCACAGTCTCCGACTCCGTCTCCATCTCCGTCTGCGTCTCCTGTGATGACGACGTTGACGTAAAAAAGGGTTTGCCATGCAAAACAAAACAACGACCTCGTTCCCAAGTGTTCCCCCACCTCTCTTCCACACACACACACACATAGTATATGCGGGTTACTTGGGTGCCAATATCTGGGGCCATCTAAAGGCAGCCGTCCATGTGTGTGTGCCTGCGGGTCACGATGCTCGGTAATGGTGATAAAATATGCTCAAATTTGCCAAATATGAAAAGGTACAAAGTCCGCACGCCCGCAGCGTTAAGAGGGGGACTCGGAGTTGGAGTTTGAGGTTGGGGTTGGGGTACAGCACTTGGCTGCCACAATCCAAATAATAATACATATATAAATATATTGAAATCAAGTAGCGAGTACCATACATACGTCCTATCTTCATACCCATTCATTCTTCTACTCTCCATCCTTAACCCGCATCCCTTCAACAAATCTCAGCGAAATGAAAATAAATGCGTTCGCTAAAACGAAACGATTGATTTTCATAGGACACGGACACGGACACGGACACGAACACGGACTTGGACTTGGACTCGGAATCAGAGTTAGAGGCTGATTCTGATTCAGATTCTGTCTCTGACTCGGAGTCCTTGCTCTGGGTTAGCCTTTGTCTCGCAGGACATGGAAGTTTTTGGGAAACGGAGTTGGAGCTGACGCTGGACAGGCACAGTGTTCACTGAATTTTTATTCATACGCGCATAAAGCATTTGCCAACAAAAAACGATAAAAAAAAGACATGTAAAGTGTATTCGACATTTAAATACCTAGTTTTCAACAGAAGCAAATAGATACTTTTTTGAAAAAACCTACTTTTAAATGTAGAATCAATTAACAAATCAAATCATTACTAAAATGACTTTGCGCACGAAAATCGGGTTTAAATTGACAAAGTTATGCAAGTTTGAAATCTGTTGACCCTTGGGAATGGCAACTTTACAAGTCAAAGTTTTGGCCTCTTTGGCACGATTTCTTACAAAGAAAATCTAACACCTCATAATACATTTTAAAGTATTCTCTTTTACTAATTTGAAAGAAAAATGAAAATGAAAAATCAAGACTTAAAATGTTTAAATTATTTTTATCAAAAATTGTAGAGGGCATCTATCTCTATTTCCAAAAATGTAGAGAACAAGTTTTTAAATCAAACTATTTTTAAATATAGAATTGATTAACAGATCAAGCCATGATCAGAATGTCATTCCGCATAAAAATCGGTGCAGATTTGACAAAGTTATGCAAGTTTTAAGTACGGAGACCCTGTAGACCGACAAGTTTACATAATGTATAATGTTCGGTACAACTTATTTAACAAAAAAGAATATGCCTTGAAGTGAAAAAAAGTGTATACTTTGTAGAATGCTTCTGCCTGTTACATACATTGCCACTGAGTAATAACACTTCTCCACTCTTTGGATACTGAGCATGAGAAAAATGTATAAAAAAAAGTGATTGTGAAATGGAATTTGAGTTTTCGTTTGTGGGCGTCATGTTGGCCAAGTTGCTCGGCCTAGAAGCCCCGTCCACTTGCTGGTCATTCATGTGTGTCAAAATGGCAAACTGAATTTGTATTCAAACATTCAAATGTGTTCACAACACACACACAATCACATTCACATTCACATTCATACTGGAGACGTCGCACATGCGTTAATATTTCCGGGCGTAATGTCAGCCGGCCATAAAAATAGCAAAAAAAAAGAAGAATAATACACAACAAACACACACACGTACACACACACACACACACACACACACACACACACTTGCCAAATTGTCACGCATTGAATTATTTTGTTTGCTTTTCTAAAAAAAAATAAAAATAAAAAATAAACTACGAAAAAAATGGAGAATAAAATAAAATTTGCATTTTATTCAATTTTTTGAACATCCGCTCCCCCCCTCATTCCCCCTCTCAGCTGACCCCGTTGACCCCGCTCCGCCCCCTGCCCCGCACTTTCGCTGGCCACTCACATTGTTCTGGTTATTTACGAGTTTGTTAAGTGCGCACATTCAGCGCCTTTGGGGCATCCCCGCTGAGCACCGCTCTGGACAGGACACTTTTCCTCCATCTCTCCCTCCCTCCCTTTCTCCTACTCCCTCTCAATTGAAAGTCCGTTTCTCCAGCTTCAATTCTCCACGCTCCATTGAACCTTTCGGGCCTGGCCAGAGAAAAAAAAAAACTCTCACATGCCAAACAATTTGTAGTAACTTCTTTGTGTCCTATTGTCGCCGTCGTCAAGCAAATGGATTCATTGAATATGAGTCTAACCATAACTGTGAATACTAATCGATTATTGATTCGCTTGGAAAGTACAGATTTCCTATACCTATCAGTAATGAGTAATGAGTATATTAAAGACTTGAAAGATCTACAACCAAAACAAGAAAGATCTCAAAAGTTATTTAGGCATATCTTTAAAAAAACTATAATTAAGATTTTCAACATGAAATAATTACAATAGGATCAGATTATTAAAGTCTTTTCAGAAGTGCAAATTTGATTAAGTTGTATAACAATTTGCTCTTGTAGGTATATCAATTTAAATCTTTAAGGATTCATAACTTTCAAGACTGATTTTTGACATAAAGTAGCAGATTTTTATATGATAAGTTTTGAGAGCAAATCATTATAAAAACTGACCTATTGTTATATGATTACATTATATTACAGAAAAGGTTTCAAAAAAACTCACGATTTCCAAGAGGTTTAAACTGGACTCAAGCAAACCTAATGATAGGTTAAAAATCTCATAGATAGATAGATAAAATAACAGATTAAGGAAAAGATAGTTATAGGAAACGTTGTCTAAGTAATTATTTCATTAAGAAGAAAGAATTCTAGTTTTTGGGTTAATTTGATTAACCGTATTAAGTAATTATAAGATAATGTGTAGCTCTTTAGGTTTATCGATTTATATAATTTAAAAGGTGTAGGCAACCAAACGTGTTTTGTATAATTCCAAGTTAAAACGTTGCCTAGCTTCACTTACTAGCAACTATTTTATATAGATACTTTTGTACTTTGTACATATATAGTATCTGTCTATGGCTGCCATAAATGTTGTCACATAAAAATGTAAGCTCAACAGCTTACAGTTAGTTTGTAACTCGTCAAATTCTAGCTGCTGGTGCCGATTGAACTAGTGCTGGTGATGAAAGTCCACAAGATATTAGCGTGACTAAATGACTAAACGGTTGACTGTTTGCCTTCTACACGACATTTTTAAAGGAAGATGGAGGGTGAATGGTTTGTGGGGAGGGGGGATAGAAGTAGGGTCTTTTACAGGGTGCTGAGCAATGCGACGACCTTGTTGTATGCCAATATTAATAATAACAATGGGCAATAAAGCCTATTAGAGCCGGCACACATTTGCCATTAATGAAATACATTGATTTCTGTGTTAGTTGACGGCAATGGGGGGTTTTTTTTTTTTGTTGGCATTTTTTCTTCTTCTTCTAAGGGGAAGGTCTCTTACCCTGTTGACTGCTAGGAAGGGTTATGTTGACGGTTGCCTGTCGACCTAATCAATTCGACGGCATCGAAGCGAACGCTCAGACCGGCAAAATGTCTATTGTGACTTTGCGTGTTGTCACGTTATAAAAATCAGTGATCCACGCCGAAACGCGAAGCTTCCCTTACCAATAAACCTCTACCCCTTGCACCATACACTGGAAACAAAATACCAGTGACTTAAATTATGAATATGCATCTTTAGTGGAAATGCTTTTAAACTAAACCGTTTTTTCTTAAAAGTTAAAAGTTTTTTAGCTAAATAGAGCTTAAATTCTTAATCAAAGAGTAGAAATCTTAAATGTTTAAAGAACAAGTACATAGGTAAATTTGAAAATATGTTCAAGAGTTTAAATGTTCACTTTAAAATAATTCTTCTTAAGATGTTAGGAACTTTAATTATTCAAGAAGTATTGTCTTGAATTTTGAGAAGATTAATTTCAAAAATCTTAAATTCTTAATGTATGAAAAACATCTCAAGAATTTTAATACATAATAATTCTTCTTAAGATTTAAACAATTTTTAATTGCTTTTAGAATTGTTGTTTCAAATATTTAAGAATACAAGTTTAAAAAATCTTTATTACTTAGTGTAAGAATAAATATACAAAAAGTTTATCACTTAATTTTCTTTTTAAAATAATTCCTCTTAAAATGTTAAGAGCTTAAATTGTTCGGAGATATTTTATCTTAAATAAAACTGAGTATGTTAATCTAACAAAATATCAAATATATTATGTAAGAATTAAAAACTTAAAAGTTCACGAATTTAAATAGTTCTTAAGAAGTGTATTTATTTAATTATTAAAAGAATTGTTGTCTTGACTACTTTGTGGTTTTTAGTTTGTTACTTTTTAGTCTATGAATACGAATTTTTGTACTTAAAATATGAAGGGGTCTTAAGTTAATTGTTTGATTTGTGGTCTAGAAAATATTTTACAAGAATTGTTGATATTCTAGATAAGAATTTTCTATTATATAAAGTGTTTTGACAATCTGTTTTGTATTTTTTAAGAGATTTTAGTTTAATACCCCTTTGTTTATCAGTGCACTCCTTTGCTTTGTTCCCCCTTTCATTTTTCCCTTCTTCCTTTAACGATTACGAAGCCCGTTTGTTCCGCTCGTTACCAGCAGCGCCCAGTTTATGAGACAGGCGATGGTATAAGGGGTAAGGTGGGGGTAAAGGAGGTTAAATCGTCAACGGTTTGTTGATCCTCGCTCCAAAAACTAACCCCAACCCCAGAGCTGTTTACCCCCGCACTTGTTTTTCTCCCTTACCCCTAGTGTGCAAGTTATTAATAAATCTTTAACCCTTTTCTTTTTTTTTTAGCAGAGTGTGCGTGTTAGTGTGTGTGTGTGTGTGTATGTGTGTGTGTTGAAATGGTTTCCTGTTGCGGAAACGGAAACGCAATGCCGACAGAGTTACATGCGAGTATATATAATCGATTAATTCGATATAGATTGAATTTATGGCGCCCAGGAACTCGGCGACTCTTTACCCCTCGACATGGACCCCTTTTGAAGACCCACCACCCCCCACGCACCCCTTTTAGACCCACCGTCTATGCGTTAGACCCCTTTAAAATTAACATTTAGTCGTCGAGTTCAGTTCGAGTTGAGTTGAGTTTTGTCCTTAGGCCGTTGCACCTGCCCTACGACAATGAACTCGGTAACAACTTAAAGAGTATGCCTCTTGGCCCCTCTTCCCCTCTTTCCTTCTTCAATTCCCTAAAAAACAACAACAACAACAAGAACAGAATGAAGAACACACACAGTGAAAGCTTTTTGGGCGAGAAATTAAAGTAAAAGTCGCGCGCCAAAAGTTTTTGGCAGAACTTTCGCCGGTTGAAAACTTGAGGCCATAATTGAAAATTGTTTTTCATCGAATTTTCGTTTGCTTTTCTCGCTTTTCCTGGTGTCTGGTCAAGCAGACACTTTAAGATGCGCTTTAAGCCAAAAGAAAACACAACAACAACAACAAAAAAAACTGATCCTGTTGCCAAATTACAGATTAATTAATTGGTATTGAAACGCGGGCGCCAATATCAATGGTTGACTCCTACAGAAAAAGCGGGTGAAAGGGAGGCAGACATTTCTGCAGCTCAATGAAGCTGTATATGGTGGAGGGTGGTAGTTGGGAGGGAGGTAGGGGGAGTGGTAGGCGGTTGGGGTCGGAGGTCGGGGTCAGTGGTTGCGTTGCTGTCTTTGATGGATTGCAAAAAGGTATTTTATGTAATATGCCGCACCCCGAGACATGGGGAAAGGGAGTAGGTGGGTAGGGAAAGAGGGATGTAGGAGTGTAGAGGGGCACATATGTATGTACATTTACAGTTATATACCAGCTGCTGCCTATGTGCCCCCAAAAGAGCCAGAGGGAGCAAGAGCGAGAGCTAGAGAGTAAAGAGAAGAGACCCGCTGTGGAGAAAAGGAGATAGAGACAGAGTGTGAGTGAGAGTGAGAGAGCGAGCGAGCTGTGTGGCATGGCAAATGGAATGTGGCGCTTGAGAGGCGCAAGCGTTGGTGCCACATGCCACACACACACACACAGTGCCTCCCAATGGAAATTCGTTTAAGGCGGCACCAACGGAAAAGTGGGAAGTCCTTTTCCCAACTTGCCACACGACGCATGCGTCAGTTTTGTTGTCGTTGTCGTTGTCGTTGTCGATGTCTCCTGTCGGCTTTTTTTCATTCTGTTCTTTGGGGCGTCGTCCTCAAACCTCGTCGGCTCCCTGTGTCGTGCTCGTAGCAAAGTCCGAAAAATGCTCAGTTGCACTGTGCTACACTTGCCACTTGCCGCCACATGCCACTTGCCTACTTAATGTGGCGCTTTCGGAATGCGTCGCTCAGTGGCAAACAGCACGGCATGGCAAATGGGGCTGCCCGGCTGCAAATTGTTAAGTAAACAAGTTGACCCACACCCAAAGAAAAACAGAAAGAAAAAAACACAGGGTATAAAAAACCATCCAAGAATAAAAATTTCTAGAAAAATCAACAAGAAAATTGTAAAGCCAGACGGCAGAAATGAGCTTCAATTTCAGTTCAGTTCAGTTCAGTTCAGTTTCCTCTACTGTTGAGTTAGGTTTTCTTTTTGTGGGTGGTTGGGTGGTTGGGCGGTTGGGTGGTTTAGTCCAATTCCAATTCCAATTTTAGGAAATTCGTACAAGGGGATGAATAATTAGATTTCTCAGTCCTCGGCCTAATTTCATTGTTTTTACAGTCATTTTGGAATGATTTTCTTTTCACTTTTGAACGACGGTGCGGAGGACACTTGTTCATTTCATTCTTTCTTCCTTCAATTCTGTTTGTGTATTACTTTTTTTTGTTTTACTTTCTTATTAAGTTGAGCGACAGTTGTTTTTATTATTTTTATTGTTATACACCGAATGTAAATCAAAACTGACTAATGGCATGCGAAAAACAATAAAAGCCCTAAATGAAATAATGAGCACAAAAGGCACCACAATGTTGTTTGATTTTGGGTGTAGAAAACAGGGTCTAGGTCTGAAAATGGGAGTGATGTCTCTGCTAAAATTATTATTATGAAGAATCTTGCAATTTGCCAATATGTATATAGATAAGCATTGTTAGACAATGGACAACCTTATCGGGTCAGTCATTGGATTGATATTGATGTGGGTGGTCAACTGGTGGTGGTGGGACTAGTATTTTTAATGTGATTATCTTGTAGCGTGCATGTCGCATGTCGAATGTGTCCAAGGACTCGACTTGAACAGAGACAGAACTAGAAGGGACTTTAGGACTGTCCTTTGGACTCGGACTTGAACTCGGACACTCCACAGACTCCGCTCCGGGACTGGGACTGGGACCGGGACCGGGTCTCTTGGCTTATCGGCAAAGTAACAGCAAAAGAATTGACAGCACCAGCACGCACACATGAGTGGACAAAATGGACAGTGTACTACTCAAAAAGGGAAGGGAGAGTGGTATGAGAAAAGTGGGAGTATGACTTCTCATCGATTTGGGTGGTTGTACTTTTCGTCTAGCGATGATTAAAATGATGATGTCAGAGTTGTGAAGCGGCAGAAAAACAATCGAGCAGCGGAGTATCTGAGTTTTTTTTTTTGTGTTTGGGACAAGTGCTAAAACTCCAAACAGAACTCAACTTTTCACTTGACCACTTCACTTGAGGGCTGACAAACCCGAAATATTGAAGGGGGCAGGGTCGTCGCTAGACAGAAATCACGACTGTTAGCCCTAAAACGAAGCCAATCGAGAAACGTTTCCCAAAAATACATAGGCAAAAGGCCCTTGAGGGTGCACTCTCCGTATTCTCTGTACAATAAATTTATGACATTCATTAGAACGTCAGATTAAGAAATTCTCAACATAAGCAGCTGACGCCATTTCGAATAGCATCAGGAAACAGCATTCGAATCCACATCGTTACCAATTCCAGCAACAGGCGTTGTGGAAAACACTCTTAATTCTCTTTAAAGATACCCTATTAATTGGTGGAAATTATGTTTACATAGTCTTACTTTTTTGTCTATGTTGTTGTCAAAAGTATTCAATATTTTATTTAAAGAAGAAATTGAAATTATATCTAAGATTGACATTTAAAGAAATTAAACTGTTTTAAATGTGGAGAATAGAAAGTAAAGTAAACTGTTTTCAGATTAAATTTGTACCAAACAGGGTATACAAATATTCAGAGTTTTAAAATAATCATTATGTAATAGAATTAGATGGATCTACTAAGTTTGTTCAAAAACAAAAACAAACACTTATTAAAAACCTCTGAAGCTTTCTAATTACTTACAGGCAAATAAGGTACCTCTAAAGCGTTCATTTATTTACAGGGTATAATTCGAAGTTAAATAATTCTATATAAATAAATATTATTCTATTTTTATAGATAGTTTTTCAATGATAACCACTTCAAGAGCACTCTAATCATTTGTAGGGTATATCGAAAAATAATTAATTATGAATTAATAAATAGCATAATACATTTATAGATAGCTTCTTTAACCTCTATTCATTTACAGGGTATAATTTTAAGGTAAATAATTCTATATAAACAAATATTATTCTACTTTTAGATATAGTTTTTCATGATAACCACTTAAAGAACAATCTATTCATTTGTAGGGCATACCAAAAAAATAAATGATTATAAATTAATAAATATCATAATACATTTATAGATAGCCTCTAAAAGCTCTCTATTCATTTACAGGGTATAACAAGTATATAAAATTGGAATTCAGTTTACAGTCATTTAGTTCTTAAGATATTGAAAGTAGCTTTAAGACTGCTTCAGGCGCAGCTGTTTCGGGCTGCTTTCGGTTGCCTGCCACACCAGGTGGACACAAGTCAACCAGAGGCATAGTGGCAAGGGGGGTGCTACATATAGGAAGACGGTGGGGGGGAAAGAAGGTAGCTGAAGGTGAAGCTGGCTAGCAGCTGAAGCGTCGGCGACTTCATAATTAAGTATGCGGTTTTTGCAGCAGCAACCACTGAGCTGTGACACTGACTGGGCAGGTGGTTGGGCAAAAGTCCTCTAAGATTGGGTTGGGTGAGTGGTGTCTATGGAAAGGAGCGGTGGGTTGGAGAGGGGTGATGGGCAGGGGCGGGGTACACAACTGTCACCGTGGGCTGCCAGTGGCAGTGCCTTTGGGACAACTAGCGCTAGGATTTATGTGCACGACAAACAAACGAGCACCGCAGGACAAGAAAGCGCTTAAGAAGTGGCCCCGCGACAACAAGGAGAAGGAGGTAGAGTCCTTGCTCCCTCCCTCCGACCCCCCACACTCCAAATAAGGCGCAACAATTCAAACAGCTGCAATAGACAAGAAAGAGGAAGAAAACGTAGTATAACCGCATCGACCAGCGACCACAGACCGCGTTCTGTCTCCAGACTAAACAGACCATAGTCCTGAAGTCCGGAGTTCCTTGTTCCTCTCTGTCTAGTGCTAGTCCTTACCCTCCTCTCCTATCCCATCACTACGTCTCTGTTCCCATCCCCTTTTTGGATTCAAGGCCCTTTGGCGTTTTGGAAAACCAAGTTATTTAGCCACGAATCGAATGAAATGTCGCGAGAATCGTACCATCTTTTATACCTAACTTCTCTCCCCCTTTCCACTCTACGCCGCTGCGTGCAAATCGTTTGCGGTGCCGCACCCCTTACCGCTTACCCCCCCCTTGCCACCACCACGGCGCTGCGTTCGTCAACGACATTTGGGACACATTTACCAAAACATTTTACGTATTCAGAAGCAAAAGTTTGCGACGCTGCCCCATGCCTCATGCCACTTGCCACATGCCGCACGCTGCCTGCCAATGCGGTTCTTGTCGCCGACTAGTAACCACTGTACCCCCGTCCCCATCACCCCCTTTAGCCACACCCCTGCCCACTATCACCACACTGGAGTATGCTCCTCCAAGCAGTTAGTACTGTTTGCATTTCGCATTTAACGTTGTTGTTCCTCTCTACTTCTGCTTCTTATTCTCCTTCTCCGTCTCCTTCTCCTTCTCCTACTTCTGCTTGTTCTTCTTCACCTTCTTGTTGTCTTCATAACGGGACTCTGGTTTTTGCCGCGGGGCCTCTGTCGCAGTTCATATCAACTTCATACGGTAAACAAAAACAAAGACAACACAAAACGAGAGCATTGGCAATGCGAGCAAACAAGCACAATATGCGTGCCGATTGGCAACGCGACTTCATCAAAAGCTGGCAACGCGATCAGGAGCGTAGGCAAGGCAGGGAGAGCTATCCCCTCTGCATAAGGCATGGGTATCGATATGTTTAAATTTGTTTATATACTTTATATATCGTCGACTAAAAACAGTCCATAAAATTGGAAATTTCAGGGTATTAAAGAATGTGAAATAAACATACAAACATAAAAATCAGAATACCATAAAATTTGGAAAAAATAGTTTGGCTGTTACACAGCGCACCAAACTATTTTTATGTATGGAGAAGTTTGAGCCTATTTACGAAACCTCATCTTATGTACCCAGATTTTAATATACCCTGTCTGTTTTCTGTTTGTACACGCTAAGTTCAGTCCAATAAGTTTCGTTACAATATTGAAATCAGGCAATTTGGCAGGTGCTTTCGTCACTAGCTGAATGCCATGTATCATTTTAAAAACTAAGCATTTATGTCGACTATTTTAGTTGAAACAAAAGTTGAAAATGAATAAATAGTTATAAATAAAGTCTTTTTCCGAATTGTTTTAAGAAAAGTTCAATAAATATATTTGAGCTTTCTTTAAAACTAAATAAAAAATTTTTCTTAAGGAATGACGGTCTAAATTGTTTTTATTATTATTTTTTTAAAATACTTTGTTTATTACTTTATTGTTTTTATAGCCTACTGTTACTAGTATTAATAACTTATAATGACGGCCTAAATGAAGATTCTTTAGGAAAAGAAAATATATTTTGTAGCTTAATAAATGTTTATTTAAAAAAAAGAAGTTTGATAACTTCCTCCTCTTTCCAGTTCACAAAAAAGCTGCCTACGCCCTTGAACGTGGGCCATTTAAAGCGTTGTGCCTGAAATTATGCCATAGAAAATTAAACAAATGACAGCAAGTCTCTCAATTAGCCACAAACAAAAAACAAGAACAACTGTTGGCCAAGCAGGGACAAACACACACACACACACACATAAACACACACACACACACACACACCCAGAGGGAACACACACGACATTTGTGGACATTGTTGTTATTGTTGCTGTGTGTGCGCCCAACAAAATATATGCAGATTTTGTTATTGCCACTGATGATGTCTCTATATATATATGTATATATGGTATATCTCTATCTCACTCTATATGTCTGTCTCTCACTGTCTTTTTGTGGCTATATAGAGAATCGTGTGTGCCGTCATGTGTGCTCGACTCACGCACAATCCAATATAAATAAAATATACACACAAATACGCGTAACGACCTCATTAGCATAATAACGGTAAGTAATGGATGAAAAATGCCATTAAACAACACTTTATGACTTTCTCACACACACACACATACACAAATTTGATTTAAATGCGTGCGTGCTGCTGTTGTTGTTGTTGTTGTTGTTATTATTATTCTTGTTATTGTTGTTGTTGCCGCCTTTACAGTGGTTTCAAAATCTTAAGACTTAAAAGCTCTCTCGCACCACACTCCATAAACATTAACTGATCGACAGACGCCACAAACAAATGAATAACGAGGTGGAGAATTTGAGAACGCATAGAGAAATGAGAAGGTATGATGGGGGGATGCTTAAGAGGGGTTTGAGAATGGGAGCAAGTGGGAGATACAATTCTGAACCAAGGGTGTTGCCAATTGATTCACTTCCAAAGTGCTTTAAAATCTATGCATAAAAAATTAAGTATGCTTTGTTTAATCTCATTTGATTAGCATATTACCTTTTACTATCTATATATATATTTTTTAGCTTATCTAAATTATTTATTTAATGTCAACTTAAAGCAGGCGACAAGAAATAATTCCAAATTTAATAACATTAGAAAATAAGAATTTTAATTAAATCATCTACCCTGTAAACTATGTATTTAAAACTCTTTGTTTTGATTCACTCATCATCGTGTAGCTTAAAGGGTAAGAGCTAAGCTCCTAGTTATTTAAATATTTGTGTCAATTTCAAATAACTATCTTACAGATTTTTGGACATGAAATGTCTAGAAAATAATGTCGAAGTCTATCTTTTGAATACAATCGTCCCAAATTTATTTAACGCCAACGAAAGTCGGCAGAAAATCTTGAAATTTTAATGAGTGAAGAAAATAGGACTTAAAATTATTTATTAAAAATTAAATATGCCGAAATTTATATGTAAATAAATTATTTGGTTGCCTTAATCAGCCTAGAAATGACAAAAAATATTAATTCTCAGTTTTGAGTTATAGTCTGAACTTAATAATTCTTTCAAGACTTTTTCAGAGCACTTTAAAGGGGTTTTTGTAGTGGCAAAATGTTGGAATAGTTTTGTTTCTCGTACTTGAAGCGCTCAGCTTTAATTCTAATACAAATTTAATAGTATAAACAAAAATAAAAATAACTCCTTAAAGTCAAAGACGTTTTAAAGCAAGATGCTTGAAGGAAATATAGATTTCTTTTTCTATTCCCAATGGATTGTTACCGAAACGTGGTTAAAACTAAATGAACACAGCAAGTTTTTATTAAAACCCTTTCTTTAAAAGTGCAATAAAACCTCAGAATAATCCTTCTTTTGGGTCTAACTGCTTAAGTAGCTTCCATTAGGCTATAGATTCAATTAGTTATTTTCTTTTATAGCCGAGGTATTACCTGCTAATCGTTTTAGAATCGTGCCTTTAAGCCAAGTTCGTGTCAATCTCATCTTTATTAGTTCATTTCAAGCTGCTATTTAATTTGCTCGTATTCTTTTTTTTTAGCATTTGTTTGTCGCTTTTTTGTCGCTTAATTTCAGCGAATTTATCGCATTTTGGGATTTTATTTTGTCTTTTTTTGTTGTTTGTTTTTTCTATGCTTAAATGTTTATATTAGGCTGGAATAACATGTTTAAAGTATGTTAAACGGCGGCTGCGACCTCGTGAACCCCTTTGCCACGGTCCCTTTAGACAGATAAAAGTTGTCCCCCTTTAAAATTACGCCCCATTTATGGAAGGAGCAGGAGGAGGTAAAAAAATGCAGTAAGCTACAGTGGAGCAAGCTCGACAGTAGGAGACCCAGTACTTTTTGAGTGCAAAGCGTTTACTACATTGTTCTTGAATGTTGCGTTCCATGCAATAGATGGCGCCACTACGAAATAAGTTAACACAGAGGTCGCTAGCTACTGTTCTTCTTCATTTTGCCCGTAACATTGTTAGTTAAATAACTTCCGCGTTTATCATCCGATTGGAATGAAATTTTCTGGACAGGTTTGGACCATAGTGTATACTATATGTACCAAAAATCAAGGTGCTAGCATTAAAGGGGCTCTTGTAATTCGACTTTGAAATTTTGTTTTTCAATTTGAGGGGGCGGATGGGGGCGTGGCAAAAATCCAAAACAAACTTGATCAATGGGAGATATAGGTGAACCTACATGCCAAATTTGGTGTCTCTAGCTCTTATGGTCTCTGAGATCTAGGTGACACAAAATAGGACAGACAGACGGACAGACGGACAGACGGACGGACGGACAGACGGACAGACAGACGGACATGGCTATATCGACTCGGCTGTTGATGCTGATCAAGAATATATATACTTTATGGGGTCTGCCACGCCTCCTTCTGCCTGTTACGCACATTTGCACAAACGTAATAGACCCATTTGTACTTTTTTAAAGTACTGGGTCTAAAAAAAGGGAGAATGGGACTTTAGCTCCATGTCCGACCCGCTCGCTTCGGCTTGTTTATTTAGGTCTGAGCTAATAAAAAGGCTTACCATCTCAATAAAAGTATTTAACACAAGCGTTTTACTACACTTGAAGCATTTTTTTCGTTTTTTTCCCTTTTTTTTTCCTTGGCTTTTTTTTTTTTTTGGTGCGTGCCGAAAATATCTTTGCTCTGGTTTCAGTTTTTCTTACTTCTCAACTCTGTCTCTCTCTCTCTCTCTCCCCTTCGGTGTGTTGGGCTTTGTCTTTGGGTCTGTTCTGGTATCGGTGACGTCCAAGTGAAAGCAGTTGAGTAAATCCCTTAATCTATGGAAATGCTACGCAATTACCACGACAAGTTGAATACCAAGGCAGACGCCGCGTCATGTGATGCTTCCTAGTTCTCAGTCCTCAGTTCTCAGTCTTTAGTCCTGATCTCCCTTTTGTCCGCTTGTCCTTAACTGACTGACAGTCCTGACCCTTTCGTCGCTGCCCTTTTATTTTTGTACTTCCTCCTCTCTTCTTATTTTTTTTTTATTTATATTTTTTTTTTTGTATATTTTATTTGTAACGGACCTGAACGTGGCTGAGCTTTTGCTTTCTTTGGAGTGTTTACACAACCAGTTACAAAGTGCACAAGCCACCCACTGTCTTTATAGTCTTTAGTCCTGTCGGGCTTCTGGATTCCAAATTCTGGGGACCTGGGCCTTTTTCTTATGGTCCTCGGGGGCAATGGACGCTCTCACGTACGGGGCAACAAATCAAATTTGCATGCCAAGTATTATCAGTATCAGTGTACGGTAGAGTTCTTAACCCTGACCTGATACCAGCTTACCAGCTGTGTTTTACACTGCTCAAAAGTCCCTATCAAATAAATAGATACTTGGGCAAATACATATTGTCGTATAAATGTGATGAACTTTAGAGAATCGAGAATACTTCATACAAATTTAAAGTAAAGGGACTTTATAAAGTTCCTATAAATATAGAAAAATATATAATATATTTAAGTAATTATCCTATTTAAATAAAAGTAGATACTTGGGCAAATACTTATTGTCGTATTAGAGCCATGAACTTTAGAGAATCGAGAATACTACACACACATTTAAAATATATTATTCAAAAGAACATATACATAGAAGATAAGTTGAAATGAAGCTTAGATGACAGGTAAAGGGACTTTATAAAGTTCCTATAAATATAGAAAAATATATAATAATATATCTAAGTAATTATCCTATTTAAATAAAAATAGATACTTGGGCAAATACTTATTGTCGTATTAGAGTCATGAACTTTAGAGAATCGAGAATACTACATAAAAATTTATTCTATTCTATTCGAAAATAGAAGATAAGTTATTGACTCAGAAAGTTAATTGAATAATTGTAAAAATTATACAACTATGAAGATGAATTTTGTTAAGAAATTCAAGAGGTTAAAGAAATTAAAGATTTGATTAAAACTTAAAATCGAATTTTAAAGGAAATAAAAAACATTTAGAATAATCAGTTGTTTATGAAGCCTTACAGATTAAAGAGGACCTTTCAAAAAGTATAATATCATTTAATAATTAAAGTCTTTCAATAAATTAATATTCAAAATATTCAAAGTCAATTGAGTTTTGAAATTTCTTTCACTGTGTGCAAACTATGCAAAAATTTTGTTAGAGTTCTAGACGTGCCCAGCTTAGACTAATGCCTAGTTACAATAGCAATAGAATGACAGGAGGAAGGAGGGTGGAGGGTATTGAAATACCGAAAGGAATTCCATTTGGCAGCATTATTAGGCCGCATGTCAGTTGCAATTTACGAGAGAGTCCGACGACCAAAAACTATGCAACAATAATTGCAATTCACACTAATTATGATTGATTGAAATGGTAGAGACATCTTCTCATTTGCCCTTCCTCACTCCACCCCATTCCCCCACCCTCTTTCAGTTACAGGCCAACTCTCATAATTGCGAAACTATGATGAGGGCTCAAACCACACGTTCCACCTCATTCTCCTCCATCTCCAAGTCGCTGTCAATGTCTGCGCTAATGATGAACTGAAATGTGATTGCTCTCAGAGAGCACGGAAACCAGGGGGGTGTAGTAGAGGGGGAAACTCCTGCGGTTGGCAGCAGCAACGAAATGAAATTAAACCAAATAGAATCCGCTAGGAATTGCCATGAGCAAATAATTAAATAATAAGCGAAAGCCTAACTACAAAAAACCAGAGAAATTATGAAAGGAAATTGTATTTAGTAGATGAAGGGCAGAAATCCAAAAACCAAAACGAAAAACCAAAACCAAAATCCAAATCATTCGCCTGGCAATGGCAACTGGCAACTGGCCAAGTGATTTCGCAATTGCTGCCTGACTAAGTGAATTCCAGCTCAAGGGGGCAACTTTTCTTCTTCCTCTCATAGATTTCTCCTCCTCATATCCCTTGTGATTTTACCTGTCCATAGTCCTTACACCTACCCAAAAGATCCCCTCTCGCTTTCCCCCTTATCTAACCATCATTCTATTAAGACAAATGCCAGGCACTTGTAATTATGGCTAGAAAATATATTCCTTACGCTCGGTTCCTCTTCAATAACAATAAATCGATTCAAGTGCGCGTAATCGGGCAATGTTATCCAATAATAAAAATAACAGAGCGCGTTGCGGGGACGACAATAAAACAGTCTAATAGCAAAACGTAAATATTTAACAGTATATCCGAATAGCAGATGCACTACAAACACAGATAACTGACTTTTTAAGTGATGTTAAAGTTGCAGGGGAAAATGTAATGCAATGTAATGGAAAAGATACAAACTAATTTCACATTTAATTTGCAGTTTAGTTCTCGACTTTGATTCAAGTAAAAAATCTATTAACATATTTGTAATTAAATTTTCAAAGAGGTAGATAGATAAAATATAAGCACACTTTAATTAAATAAATCTCATAACCTAGAAATTTATGCATTCAGTTTAAAGAAAACTAAAGTAAATGTTCAGAGCTATTATACTTTATTTCTTAAGAAATTATCCAATTTAATCTGAATTACCTTGCACTGTTGTTAAAGGAATCAGGTTTTATTTTAAGAACTAGAAAAGGCAGCACAAGGCCCTTATTTGTCTATATAGGGTCTCAAATAGCTATCCGAATGATAAACTGACATAAAATGTATACATAAAAACTAATGTCAATTTCAAAGATGTCTATCAAATATGTGGACTTTGAAGAAAAGAGCTTTAAAGCAATATTTTATTAAGGATGCTTTAGTCTTTGAGAAATTTGGGAAAGGAACGATATCAGTAATACTGATTCAGTATATGTAGATAGAATTTTGTACTTTTTAAAGTTCCTAAACTGAGAGACTGGGTGCAAGTTTCGAGCAACACTTATTTGTAAACATAGATGTAAGATAGATGTTAAAATTTGGACATATAAGCTCTCTTCAGACGTTCCGTTTTTGTGCGCCACTTTTTGAGCGACAGAAAACAAAGTAAAAACGCACAGCCTAAAAAGAGCTTAATAGTATTATTAGCAAACAAGTTAGAGATTTTCTTTTTGATACATTTCTTCTTGTTTTCTGTTGATAACTCGACAAGCTAATTAAACCTAACAAGTAAATAAATAAATAAGTAAATAAATATGTTAGTTTATAATAATAATAAGTAATTGAATACAAATTTAAACATTAGTTGAATAAAGTAAAGATACTCACTAGAGGGACTCTTGGTAAGATAGTGTATAAGGCAAGGCAATTTCAATGCCTATTTGATTACAATAAGTAGCAAATCAAGTGCAAGGCAATTGAGGCAACAGCATGACGGAATTTAAGACGGATTTTGTCTAGGCCTCAGTCACAGTTAGAGGTCCCTGGCAAGAGGAAGAGAAGGAGATGGAGGAGAAGGACGAGGGGATAATCCACATCCGCCGCGGTGTAACGAGAGCACATTAAAGCCATTCACCTGTGTCAAGTCCCCTGCCTTTCCCACTTTCTCCTTCTCTCTCTCACTCACTTTGCTCCTTGACAATTTACCTGTGTGTGTGTGTGTGTGTGTGTGCGTTTGTTGCAAATTCGCCGATTGACGGTTTTTGCCATTTACCGTTTTGCCATTTGCCATTTACCGGCTGAGCGACAGTTTGGCGCCGTCATCATCAACAAGAGATCAAGTTGCCATTGAACCGATGACTTCAACTCTGACTTTTCCTCCCCCCCCCCCCCACTTCCCCAGCCTTCCACCCTCTGACGCACTCAAACGGAAATTGAATTGAGCAATTGTAAATGTGTGCAGCACCACCCAACAAAAAGCCAACCCACCCAACCACCCACCCACCTACCCAATGTCGTTTTGTGAGTTTGTCAATTGCCGCAACATATCAAATGATTTGCTTCCAAATGATTTGATTTGAATTGACTTGAAATCGAGGAGGCAACAACAAAGGACAACAACCTGCGCACTGCCACGCCCCCTCGCCCCCAACGCCCAGACTCTCCTCTCTCCGCCTACAACTTGGCCATATGCTGTGCCATCATAATATCCACTTGATTTCTTTTTGTTGTTGTTAACGTTCAAGTTTTTGAGACATATTGTTGCTGTATTGAGATGTTGCTGCTGCTGTTGTTGCTGCTGCTGTTGTTGCTGGCAATTTGTGAATTTGTCTAGCGGACGCGAGTTGCCTACAAAAGGCGTTGCGCGTAATGAATTTCATTTCAATTTGGCAAAACGTCAGGCCAATTTGTAAAACACAGCAGCAACAGCAACGCACAGCAGCAGCAACAACATTACACAGCAGCAACACACACACACACACACCTACATCTAGCAACTCTGTTGTGAGTTGAGGCGTTGTTTATAGTGTTTGCGGTTAATTAATTCACATTTACACCTGTTGGCGGCAACACTGCAGACAGCAACAACAGCAACAGCAACATTGGCAGCTACAGTAACAACAGCAGCAGCAGCAATGGCAACAGTTGACGCCCAGCCGCCTGTTTTTGCCTGGCAGCTGATTCACACACACTTCACACCTTATACACATACACACACACACACACTTACACACCTCCATTCAATTCATTTCAAGCGCACAGTTCATATGCCGCAAATTAACTCGAAAGCAGCGACAATAACGAGCTGCCACAAGGACAAGCACTACAAATAACATAGGGAAGAGTGGAAAGAGGGGAATGGGGAATGTGGCAAATGTGTGGGGCATGCAACGCCCTTTTTTGCATAGGCTGTGTGTCGTTGGAGGGGCGTGGCAGTTGCTGCTGCTAAGGTGTTGACAGCAGCAGCAAGCAGCGAAAAATGGACGCAACAACAACATTAAACACCTACACTCTATACAAGTGTGTGTGAGTGTGAGTGTGTGTTAGTGATGTACCTTTTAATACGTTATTTATTTTTCAAATTCAACTAATTTATATATTTTTTTAACTTTTCAAACATATGCTTTCTGTGAGCACTTGGAAAATTCCTAAAGCCTTTTGAGTATCTTTTATATATTTCAATTGTTTGCTTTTCTTCTGCTTTTCTTAATTGGTTTTATTCAAATGCATATGGAATATAAATTTCAATTTCTATTTGTTGTTTGCATATTAAATGTTTGTTTTTTTATAAGCTATAACTACAATTTTAATATGTATTTAAGCAGAAAGTTGACGTAGGTGAGAAGCGCAGAAACTTCTTTCATACAATTTATTTTTATTGACTTTTCACTTTTATATATATTTATATTTGATATGCTTCTTCTTTTTATCTCATTGTTCTTCTAGCTATGCTTTTCACTTTGCTTTTCAATTTGCTTCTTAATTTGTCTCTCGATTTGCTTTTCACTTTAATTCTCGCTTCAATACAAAGTCACTGCATTCACGATATTTCCCTTACGGCAGCACGATTTATACCCATCTCTAGTCGTGTGTGGACAGCTTAATCACACTTACACACACACCCACACATACACACTCATCCACACACACCCACACACACATTAATGCCTGTCAACGTCATTAACAAGAGAAAAAGAATGAGTACCCCAGCATTCAACATTTCAGCATTCACAAATGTGCCCCCTCTTGCCACGCCCTTGGTGTTAGGTGCAGAGGCGCAACAGGCTTCAGGCAGCAGGCGTTAATTACAAAATAAACTCTCATGTGCAAGGCAAGGAGGTAAGTAGAGGGGTGTGTGAGTGTGTGTGTGTGTGTGTGGCAATGTCATTAAGGCTGCGAGTGAAACGCCCAAAGCACACATTTGCGTCAACACTCGCGTCGTTCGCGTCGCTGACCAGCCAAAAACGGCAAGTACCTCGACAAATGCAGTAGAAGGACCCAGAAGGACCCACAAGTCCAGTACCCAAAGAACCAGTGCTGACAACAGCAAAAAGCGACAAAAAGAAAGCGATTAAAGATTAATATACAGGCTAAAAATTACTATATTTTTATTAAAAATATTGCGACTGCTTTTTCAACAATTTCTATATTAATAAAAAAGGATAGATTTGCGGTCGAAGAATATTTGACATTTTGGATCAGATAAAGTAGTTTTAAAAATGGACAGACCTATCCGAAAAATGGTAAAAAAAATCTAAAATCCGCAATTTTGGAGCTTATATATATATAATAGATTTTCGAACAGGGAATATTTGACATCATTTTCAGATAAAACAGTTTTAAAAAGGACAAATTGTCCGGAAAAAAGCGGAGTTGACAACACAAATAGGAGGAGGATGAGGACGTGCTTCAAGCGCGTTCTGCACACATATGTCGTTCTCAGAGTCAGCGAAGCAGCAAAAGAAAGGTGAAAGGCACAAGCGAGAGGAAGAGAGAGAGACGGGAAGCAGGTACAGACAGGGGAGGAGAGCAGGCAAAGCAGTGGAGATCAGGGGGAATGAAATGGCAACTCGCTTGCCCAGCGGTCGCCGCCATTTAACGGCGTGATTTACTGCGGTCAACATATGAATGTGTGTACTCAGTGTATGTTCATACTGAGTGTGTGTGTGTGTGTGTGTACTGTGTGTATTTTGTGTGGTCGCCACCTGCGGCTGCCCTCAAATGACCAGCGAGCAGCCAAAGCAGCTTCCTGTCCCCGAGTTACAATTCCATTCACAAGGCCCCACCTTCTTCGCTTCTTCTTTCTCCCCTCTGGCCCTGGTAAAGGCCCCAACCCTGGCTGAACCCCTGCCTCTGCTCAGCCTCTGCCTCCACCTCGGCATAATAATGTTTAATTTGAGGTAAATACGTTTTTGTTTTTCCCATTTAGCCTCGCTTTGCTTTATTTTCTTTCTCTCTCGTTATTTTTTTCGGCTGTCGCTGCCCCGCTGGGCAACCAGCAGGAACCGGACCAGGAGCAGGAACAGAAGCTGGAGCGGGAGCCGAAACTGGAACAGAATCTCTGCAGCTGGAGAAGCAGATTGTGTGGCAGGAAGCAGATTCTTGCCACGTGCTGCGTGCTGAGAAGTGCATTAAAATTTGTGGTCAACAAGTAAGAAAGTCAACCTAAATATAAATTAAACATTTCGTATATTAACGAGGCCGAAACAATACGAAAAAACTTTTCGCAGTCACTGTAAGCTCTTCATATAATAATAATAAAAATATTTATAAATATTAATAATGCATACAAAAATAAATTCAATGAGCAGTCACAACTTGAAGATGAGTCTGTAATTCAGCGAGTGAAGACCAGCGAGTAGAAGAAAGTCAATAGAGGACAACAATTACAGAGCAGAGAGTAGACAGGAGATAGGTAAGGACAACGAGTATATAACAGCAAGTACAGGACAGAGAGTAAGCAACATCAAGAGAATAACAACGAGTAGAATACAGTAAGTAACCGACAGTAAGAAGCGAGTTATTGCTTAAAACTCTTATAATAGCGAGAGAGAATTTGATTGTCAATTAATTGATAAGCGATTAAATTATAATATTTCAAAATATTTAAATACTTGGCGAGTAAAGGATAAGCGAGTGAACGGATAGAGATTACTGGATAAGTGAGTTAATAACTACAAGTAAAGGATTTGAAACGTAGTTAAAGCAAGTTTAAATGCAATAACGAGTAATGATCAGTAATTAAAATATTAGGTAGACTTAAAGAAGCGAGCAGTGAGAATTAAATAAAGCGTGTGGGCAGAAAAGACAATTCAAAAAGCAACAATTACAAAATAACGAGAGATAAGCAGCGATTAGGTTTTATTACCCAGGTATTATCGTCATAACGAGTGTACAATGCCGAGTGATGGGCAAAAAAGAGATAAACAGCGAGTGCGAGTCTATGCTCCATAAAGCAATAACAATAAAAATAAATTCAATTCACATTTGCCCAACTTGAAGCTTACTTTAAGAACCCATCAACACACACATACATTCTTGTACACACATGTCGCTAATTGAAATTTGTAATACTTGTTGTGTGAGTGTGTGTGTTGTGTGTGGGTTTCAGTGGGAACAACATCATTCAACGTCTGGCTGGCCAATGGGCTACATAAAAGCGTCGCTAGAGTCACACAAAAGAGTAGAAAACAAAACAAATATCAAAAAAGGAGCAACAGAAAAAAACAAAAAAAAAAGGGAGACAAGAAGAAAGAAAATGCACTAAGCTACAGTGGAGCAAGCTCGACAGTAGGAGACCCAGTACTTTTTGAGTGCAAAGCGTTCACTAAATTGCATTTCAATTTTGCGTACCATTCAACAGATGGCGCCACTTCATTAACATAGAGGTCGCTGGCGTCTCTTCTTCTTCCTTTTGCCCGTAACATTGTTAGTTGAATTACTTCCGCGTTTATAATCCGATTGGAATGAAATTTGGTGGACTAGTTTGGACTATAGTCTTTATTATATGTACCAAAAATAAAGGCGCTAGCACTAAAGGGGCTCTTGTAATTCGACTTCGAAGTTTTGTATTTCAATTTCCGGGGGCGGAGGTGGGCGTGGCAAAAATCTAAAGCAAACTTGATCAATGCAAGATATAGATGAACCTACATGCCAAATTTGGTGTCTCTAGCTCTTATAGTCTCTGAGATCTAGGAACTCAAAAAAGTGACAGACGGACAGACGGACAGACGGACAGACGGACAGACAGACGGACATCGCTATATCGACTCGGCTGTTGATGCTGATCAAGAATATATATACTTTATGGGGTCTGCCACGCCTCCTTCTGCCTGTTACGCACATTTGCATAAACGTAATAGACCCATTTGTACTTTTTAAAGTACTGGGTCTAAAAATAGCGGAAACACGAACCTGACAGGCAGACATTGTCAGCATTTCTTTTGTGCAATGCTGTGAAAAGGCTTCAAAGCTGTAAAGGCTCGCAAGCCATACACCAGGAACAGGAAGCGGATGTCGCGTTGGCCACTGTGTTTTCTGCTTCTGCTTCTGTTTCTGTCTCTGTTTCAGTTTCTGTTACGCTCCCAGTCACCAGTCAATGTTCCTGGCGTCGCCAGATGAACCCAAACCCAATCCCAAACCGGGATTCAGATGCCGACCCAGACCCTGATGCTCATACTTCTGGACATGTTGGCGTATATGGCTACCATGTATTTACAATGTATGTAATTGTATTAACTGGAAAGCTCGAACAATGAACGAGTGGAGAGAGAATTGATTTTCGAGTGATGAGGCATAAAGCGGTTGATCAACGAGTTAAGAGTATTGTGTAATTTAGTCGAATATTTAGCAATGATCTGCAGGTAGTAAGGACAGTTGTCAACAGCGAGTAGAGTAACGAAGAGAGAGTTTTAGCATCGAGTTTTCAGCAATAAGTTCAAGGCGAGTGATGTGGCTGATATATTCAATAGTGGAAAATAAACAGCAAGTGAGTGCATAATAGTTAGCGAGTGCTTACCATAGAGTAATGAACACTAGAAAAAAACAACGAGCATTGCTAAGGCTAGGAGCGAGTACCACAAGTGCTAATTAACTTTAATTGACAAGCTAAATTACTTGAAAAGTAAGACTGGAATAGTCTGTTATAAGAACACAACGAGTAACGAGTTTAATGAGTCCCTATCAACATTAACCGACAATCAAATAGTGCCGAAAAGTGAGCTATAAGTAGGGTGCAATATAAACACAACAACTTTAAATCAACGAACAACGAGTATTCAACATAATCTCATTTCTACTGGTTATCTATGCAAAGCATTCGACCAAATTCCACTGGCGCATCAAAGGCTGAGTGATGACTGTAACAGGGGCAGAGGAAAGAGCCGAACAGTGGGAGAGAGGGAGGGGACAGGGGTACTGACGATGACAAGTTTTTAGTTCGTTTGATTTGTTTTCATTTTTCATTTGGTTTCGTTTATTTTAATTTAATTTAATTTCAAAACGAACTCGCAAAAAGCAAAGGCAAACAAATCAAATGCCAAAAGCCTTAAGCTAAAAAAGCAAGTGTGGATCGGACAGGGGAGAGGGGAAAAGCAAGGGGATGAGGTGAGGGTTTTTGGGGCGGTTGGGGTGGCAAAAGGGGTCAGAGGACATACTGCAGTCAGGAACTACAACGACAACTACAACTACAACTGGAGGTTAGCTAAAAGAAATTTGAAAAAAAGGCAAATGACGACGTTGTCGGTTGTCTGGATTGTTGTTGTTGTAGTTGTTGTTGCTGTAGCTGTTGTTGCTGTTGTTGTCGCTGCTGCTGAGTTGTTGTAGCTGCTGAGTTGTTGCTGTTATTATTGACTTGCCGGCATTTCTTGGCCAATTTGGCAAAGTGTTTCGCCTGCTGCTCAATCTCGAGGCTCGACATGCACCAAAAAAGAAAGCTAGTAGCATAGGCTACAACAGGAAGAACTTGACTGCAAGAGACCCTGTACCTAATTACTTTTAAAATGAAGAGATTATGTACTAACTTGTTCTCTACAAAATCTCTACAGCATAAATATGCTGATTTAAATTGAAAGCAAATATCAGTCCTGATAACCATATTTTTTTAATTATTCAACAAAGTTAAAACATTTTAATTTATACCCAGATAATTTTCGTAATAGAATCATAAAGAAATTAAAAGAATAAAAATTAAATAAAAAGCCTTTGGCTCATTTGTTCAATGTCTATATAAGGTCTCAAAAAACTATCCGAATGATAAACTGACGTAAGATGTATAGAAACTAATGTCAAATTTAAATATATTTATCAAATAAAGGACATTCCTTAATTATTGAAAAGCATAAAAAAAGTAGCATTATAAAAATGATAATCTTACATCATTTAAGGTCATATAAAAAATATTTTTATACAAAAATGCTTGGTCAATTTGCAGATTCTTGGATTTTGAACAGTTTAAGTTGAAAAGCTTGTATATAATTAGTGTAACGTCATTAGTTAACTTGGCTTATACTTATTTTGACTAGTAACTAGCTTTTTTTTTGATAAACTCAGTAGACTCTTTTGAGTTATAGGTATAGGGTCTTCAAATATATGTATATGCAATCGACAGGCGCAATAAAGTGGCTGTCTTTAGAGGGAGTAACTGAGGGGGCAGGGGCAGAGGCAGAGACAGGGGCGTGGCAAGGAGTTGGGGCCGTGCCACAAGCGGTGCCAGGCACTTGCGGCCGTGTGCCACGCTGCATATTCTTAATTTGTTGTGGGCGTGGCAGCGCTGATATGCCACGTAATTGCTTTCGCCTTTTCTTTTTGCATTTCAATCTTTTTTTTTATTTATTTATTTTTTTTAATTTTTTGCGCTGTTTTGTTTTTGTGATTTGCTTCATTTTTTATACCCTGCACCCTTTTGAAAATGTGCACAGATTGCTATGATAGCAAATACAGAATGACGAAGGCATCTCTGACGAAGCTTGATCAACACCGCTTGAGAGATTAGATATTAGAGATTATAAGAGTTAGAAATTTCAAATATATGTTATTATGCTAATTCTTCTAGTATTTATATTCCAATCTCCCCAAAAACCATAAGTAAATTAAATTTCAAGAATATATATTTATTTCTTTAACTTTTCTTATTTTAATTTTTATAAACTAAACTTTCTATGTTAATAAATAATATATAAATAATTATTAAAACTAGATTTTTAACACAAGCTCTTGATACCTGCGGAATTTCAAATCAAAATGAACTAAGCAACTATTCGTTTGAATTTATTTAAATATGTTAAAATAGTAAAAAAGTATATTAACTAACTTATTTAAACATTCTTAAAAATGAAAAAAAGCTTAAATTTGGAAAGCTTGTCAGGGGCTCTTTAAGAAATTTGTATACTAAGGACTCCTGAAGTTCAGTTTCGAGTTGAGATTTCATTGTATACCACAAATTTATATTAATTTTTTAAGTTGCTTTTCTATTTTCATGATTTTTAAGGCAACAAAAGATTAAAGCTTAAAAAATAGATAATTTTTGGAAGAATGTAACTCAATCTTATGATTTCAATTTCATTTTTATTTAACGATTCTTTATTTAAAGACTTAAATAATGACATTTTTAATTCATTATTCAAATCATTGTTTTTTTAAGAAACTCTAACTTTGCAGCTTTGTTTTATATATGTGTAAGTAGATGTGTGTTAGATGTAGGGTGTCTTTAAGTCAGTCCCACTAGATGGAAGCGTTTTTACATGCTCTAGCCTTTTTTTGGCCATATATTTTTTGGCTGTGCGCGTTGCCAAGTGACGAGCTGTGCCGCAAAGTATACTTTAAGAAACTGCAAGAGACACACACAGTGGGCTCTGTGTGTGTGTCTGTGTGTGTGTGGTGTCGCACTGTCTATAAATCAGGCAAGCGCAGCTGCTTGCCACTGCCACATTGCCACTTGCAACCAAAAAATGCAAATGAGCGGCATAAAACGAAAGCAGGGCCAAAAAGTAAAATGAGGCTGCTCGACAGACAGCAAAGATCCCCCAAGTGCCTTAATGAAAAGCAGCAACAGAGAGCGAGAGAAAGGAAGAGAGTGGCAGAAAGAAAGAGAGAGAAAGTGGCAGAAAGAGAGAGGAGAGAGAGAGAGAGAAATAGAGGTAGACACACCTGAAGCTGTTCGCTCTGTGCGTTGTCGGCGCTAATCCTCATTTAATTTTAAAGTTCGAAGGTGTTGAAGATAATTTTTGCACCACTTGCCACTGCCACCGCTGCTTGCCACTGCTACTTGCCACACACACACTCACACACAGTGGCACAGTGGCTCTGTGTGGCAAGCAACCGCAGTAGATGCTCCACAACGCATTTATAGAGTGTTCGCACATAAAAATATTTTATGGCGCAACACGCGAGACGAGAGGCGAGAAAGGATTGCAGACAAGTCAGGGGAAAAAGCAGTAGGTGGAAGTGTGGTGGAGGTGGGGTAAAATCTGATGGGAGGCACTGTAGCTAAGTGGCGTTACCGTTACCGCACATCGCCAGAGATAAAATAACGGTGCCAGACATTGTCTTATGAATAAATTGTTATGGAAATCGAATTAATGAACGCTGTGGCGCACAATGGAGGCTCCTTGGACTCCTTTGCAGCATCCTGGTTTCATCGTCTGCTGTCTTATGTGTGTGTGTGTGTGTGTGTAGGTGTGTGCCAGAGGTTAATACCTGAGCTTATTTGTCTAACTCTTTCGTTTCGTCGTTCGCTCGCTGCGTAATTTAATTATGCGTTCACTTTGCCAGCCCACAGCCACGCCCCCTTTCCCCCTGCCCCAGCCCAACTGAAAGAAAAGAGTTCTTATCTCAAATGCTGTGTCTGTGTATCCCACCGTGTGTCTGTGTGTGTGTTTGGTTGTGGCATTAAATTGCAGCATTTAATCGAATTTTCAAGTGATGTGCGCACACACAATGCCACAATGGCCCCATGCCACATGTGGCAAGGTATCAGATATCAGTTTCTAAACTTAAGCTTAGCCAAAGTCAACCCAAATAACTCATAAACTGTAGCTTAAAGTCACTTTCTTCCCTCCCTCCTCACACACACACACACACACACACACACACACACACACTCATACACTCTCCTCAGTTATTAAGATATTTGTGTCTACGAAATATTTTCAAGTGAAATTTCTTTAAAAATTTTACATTTTACCAAATATTGCATTTGATTGAGTTAGTCGACGTTAGAGTATACATTGAAGTCAAGTCCAAGTCGGGCAGTTGACCATATATACATATATAAGCAATATTTTTGAGGTGGCAAGAAAAAGCACTTCTTTTGTGTCAAAACTGAAAACACTTTGGTGGTCAAGAAATGCATAGAAAATTAATTAAAGTGTCTTTAGCTAAGAGAAAGTTTGACTTTTTATATTTGGAGTTGTCTGTTTAAGTAAAAGCGGGCTATTTAATTTTCATTTGCCAAGAAACTTATATTCAAAGAGTATTAATAAAAAGAATTTATAGAAGAACTAAAATAATTTTTAAAATTAAATATTTTTTAATGTGGAATTAATTTATAGTTTAAATCATGTTCAAAATGACATTCCGAAAGAAAATCGGGTTCGATTTGACAAAGTTATGCAAGTTTAAAGTCTGTTGACCCTTGGGACTAGCAACTTTACAAGTCAAATTTTTGGTAATTTTTGGCATGAATTGTTACGAAATAATGAAACAACTCACAATCAACTTTTAAGTATTCTCTTATATTAAATTGGGCACCAGAAGTTGATTAAAAATAAAAAATCAAGTTTGAAAATTTTAAAAATTAGTTTCTTCTAAAATTTTAACAAAATAAATTGGAAAAAAACCATTTTGAAATGTAGAATCAAGTTATAGATCATATCATGATTAAAATGACATTCCGCTTATAAGTCGAACTTGTTTTGACAAAGTTATGCAAGTTTGAAGTGCATTGACAAGTAAGTTTTATTTTAAAAATTGACAAAAAATGTGTATTATAAAATTAACATTACTATTCTTCAGTCTCTTACTTTATTTAAGGAAGATGCTCTACAGTTTCAACTATAAAGGGTCTTTGCCTTTAGCTTACAGAGAATTTTGAAGCTGTAGCCAAAATCTCTAGAGTTTTTTCTATTACACGCCTCATAAGCAGTCGCTTAAAGCTAGTCACAGACACAATCACAACTCACACACACACGCGCACACACACACATACATTTTTCTAATGCTATTCGACCTGTGCTTAAAGTGCTTCAAATTGGAATTTTTTCCCTGATTTTTTCCTCCTTTTTTGCTGTTGTTGTTGTTGTATTTTTCTTTTGCCTCGAGGCTTTTATTTTATTTTATTTTATTTCGTTTCGTTTGTTTTATTATTGAGACTTAATCAATGCTGTGCGAGGGCAGAGACTCTGAGGTGAGTGAGGGAACGTGGGGGAAAACCTTTTCACACACATTTAGAGTGAGGGGGACGGGTGGAAGGAGGGGGGAGAGGCAGACACGCATGTGGCTTTGGTTTTCATTTATCCCAAATTAATGAAAACGAAGGCAAAAGTTCGTTGCACGCACAACGTAGAATACAATATTCTTCCCCTCTCCACTCTCTCTCTCTCTTTATCCCTTCTCCTTCCTCTCTCTCTCTCTCACTCCCTCTCTTTGCATTGCTGGACAAACTCGAAAATTCCATTCACATTTCCCATTTGCTGTTTTTCGCCTTTTCGCATTTTCACTTTGACCATTTTTAGTGTCTTGCACTTTTCAGTTTCAGTTTTTGGATTTGCTTTGCTTTATTTTGTTTTGTTTGTTTATTTGTTTGTTTGTTCAGCCTCGCAAGTGGCAGCTAATTACGTGCCACAGCATGAGGCGCCACAGTCACAGTCAGTCACAGAGTGGCAACAACCACAAAGTTGTCCATCACTCGTTGCATTCAACTTACAACAGAAAAGATAAAGATAAAGAAACAGAGACAGAGAGAGAGAGAGAGAGAGTCAGAGGAGAAGACACAAGAGCCAAGGACGATGACGTTTTATGACACCAGCTACTGTATTCCCCTCTCCCCACCCCTTTTACTGTTGCCCCAAAATCCTTTTCGTGGCAAATCCAGTTAAAGCCAAAAGTGCCAGCCAAGTTGCCAACACAAAAGTCAGCGAATCGACTTGAAGAAAACTGGAAGAGGACAAGTCACATACACTCATAAAAATAAGGGTTTCAAATTAAGCTACTTGTCTCTAAATTACGAATATGGTCCAAAAAATGGTTAAAAAAAAAAGAGAGGACATAACTTGATTGTAAGAACACTTTATAAAAGATGAAATCTATATATGTATAGTATACATTGTATACCTCTTGCTTCTCACTGACTGATCATCGCACAGCCAAAATGGTAAGAGCTAGAAGGCGGAATTTTTAAGACCACAAATCTAAGAATTAGATTAAAACCGTTAAGTTTTTCAAAACAAAGAGTACAACATGTTCAAAAAATATTAAAGAAAATTAGTTTACATTAAAGAAACTTATGTTCTTGCGACCTTTAATAGTCGATATGACACTTTTGTAGCGCTAAAACTAGTTGAGAATTCTAAGCAGAAAACTAACAAATATTTCAAGACTTCAATTATAGAAGTATGGTTAAGCTGCTTCACGTCTTATAAGGAGTTTGTTTAATTTGTAAAATGAGAAGCTACATTTCCTTAATGCTTAAGTCCTCAGATTTTTGTTATAGTATTTAGAATTAACTATCCCTTAGATTTATATGCCTAAATTTGTGGGTTTTGCTACCTTTTTAATTGTCTACATTTATTTATGAAAATAATTGTTATTAGTTAAAGGAAAAGATGATTTTGTTGAGTTTTTTTATAGCTTTAAAATTGTGATCGGAAAATTGTCTTAATTTACCATGATTTTCTTGATTTAAGACGCTGGTCTTTATTTTTTTCTTCTAGTGTATAAGTGAGAAAGGGTATCCTAGAAAAGTTGGGGGGGTTGGGGGAGTGTGGCTAAATGAGCTGCTTTTTGGCTGTAGCCAGTGTCCCGTGTACTTGAAAGGGCTTCCAATGATACTTTGAAATCAAAGACGGCGTTAAGGATGTTAAGGACTCTCTCTCTTCTCCTTTAAAAACACGAAGTAAATGAGCAGCTTCTGCGACCTCAGTCACATTCACATCCTCATCATCCCTATCATCATCATCATCATCATCTTATCATCATGCTAAGATTGTGAGTGTTGAAATTAAAAAGCAACTCACCGACGCCTTTTGAAGTTCGTTACGTAATTGTCGCAGCAACTGTTGCAGTTGCCACAGCAACAACAGCAACACCAACACCAAGAAAGAGGCGGCAACTTTAAGGCTTAAAATTATAATCTATATTGAGGTTGTGCGCAAAGTATGCCAAAGTATTTAAGTTGTATGGATTGCAAAAAAGTAAGCTTTACTAAAACTATTATTATTAATATTTAATAATATATTCTTTAAAAACTTTTGACTTACATTTCAAAAATGATGTTGAAGTATTGCTGAAGCTGTTTGAGATACATTCAGATACTGCTAATCAGGTGTATTTCTTCTTCCTGTAATACATTTAAAAATTTATGTTGTGTACATAAAACAAATTTAATCAACTTACGGACTAACAAGTTTATCTTGGGTTCCATTTCCGTTGTTAACTTAATTTAAAAGGCTTTTCACTTGCATAAGTTTCTAGCCAATATAAATAAGCTTTTTTTCTGTTTTTTCTTAAGTGCATTTTCTATCTTTTTCACTTTTTATTGACAATCTTTTGTAGCTGAAATTAAAGTAATTAAATATATGTGTCATAAATACATTATTTACATTAATTAATAAATACAATAATCGCTAAATTAAATAATGAACATTTCATAATAAAACTGAGATGATTTCTTTGGAAAGTAGCTAAAAATATATAATTTTTTTAATTTATTATTGTTTCTTTTAATTCAATAATATAACTATACTAATTAATAAATTTGCGCTATACACAAAGTAACATAGATAAGGACATGTCAGCTAAAGCTATTGATTTCCAACCACTAGCATAATAAAAGTCATGTTTTAATTTGAAAAGAGTTTTTAATCAGATAAGCTAAGAATAATAAACATAGGATTTATGTAAATCAATTATATATATATAAATTATTTATTTTTTATTAAGTATTATGTTTTATTAAACAATAATATTCTGTATAACAATATCAGCTACAGAATGAATTGCTCTTGATAAAAACGCTAAATGCAATGATTTAATTTGTAATGCGCTTTTAGGCGCATCAGCTGCAATCATAGACGCCCTCGTCACGCCCCCTGTTGGGTGAAAGTTAAAACTAAATGGTCCATGAAACACGACAGACGCCCCCAGAACAGACAGACATTTATAGGATAGAAGATGGATAGAGATTGTTGAATGAACATACATACATATATGACTAAGGCTAAGTATAAGGATGTGGAAGGATGTGGATGAGGTCGGTAATGCAATTGATGTCTATGGCTGTTAAAGGATGAGCAAGAGGGCGTGGCAAATGCGCATTGAGGCGGCAACCTAATAAAAGGAACGAAAACAACTTGTTTTCCAATTTTACAATTTAACAAGTTGCCATTAGACGAGGCTAAAGAAGAAGCAGAAGAAGTTGCCTATATAACATGGCCAAAACCATGCACTGACTGCGTCGTTAGTTCTCAAATCCTTATAAATTCCCCCCTCGCTCAAAATACAGTTGGCAATACGTAATTCGCAATCCTTTCTGCCTGGGACACCAAAACCAAAGGGAACTACAGCAACAACAACAGCAACTACCATGGAATTCGAAGAAAATCGACTAGCATTGGATTCCAGTTTAGCCGTTAGAGTCTCCTGTTCCACAGCTCAACAACAACAACAATAACAATGGTAAGCAGAGACGCCAAAATGGCAAAAGAGGAAAAAAAAACCCAACAGAAAACAAGCAAATAGAAAATAGAAAGAAGCGAATTTTTCTCGGGCAAAGCGTACAAATTTTTCGAATTGTTCGCTGGAGACTAATAAAATCAACGACGTGGAACTTCCAAGCCGTTCCCATAGACCAGAAACCGGCGCACCAGAGACAATGAGTCGTCGTCCTGGTTGTCCTGGTTCTGGTTCTGGTCCTGGTCCTGGTCCGTTCCCCCACATGCATTTTGTTGATAGAGTTGGCAACGCGACTTCTTAACATACGTGACACGAAAAAAGCACGCGGTACTGCTTACAAATTTCCATTTTATGCATGTTAATGCATGTTTATTCATGTCTTTATGAAGATTTTTTAACAAATAAAACTTGTATTTATGTTATTAATACAATTTAAGATATTTGAAAGCAACTAAATACCAATAAGGCAAATAAATATGATAAGATTTCAACTTCATACAAGTTAAGTTGTTACTCTAAAGCCCAGTTTGTTCAATTTAGCACCCGGGCGAGAAAGCTTTTTCACATATACAGAGATTTAAAAAATGAGAAGCTCTATCGAGTAAAACTAATATAATGTTATAGAATTTATTTAAGGCATACAATATGAAAAGCTTTCTAGCCCGGGTGCAAGTTTGATAGAATACCGCTATAGGATCTATTGTACCCTCTTGAATAATGTCCTAGAAATTTGTTCAATTGTCAAGGCATGCATGTGCACATCGTATCGTGTATGGACATGTCTATTGCCATCTCTAGTTGGTATCATCGTAAGGCAAAGGCTGTCAGACAACCAGCCAAAGTTATTAAACAGTTAAGCGGCGTCGCACGTCGTCGCGTTTGGGCGCCCAGTTGAATCCCTGGCTGAGATTTTGGCTGGCAAACTCAACCCACATATTTATAGGGTTATAAACCGTATTTAGATCGCCCCATGACGCGTCCTCTTGGCCAGGCCAAAGAGTTGTCATCCCCCATACCCATACCCATACCCATCCCCATCCTCATCACTCCCTCTGCTTAAACTCTTGCTCTGTTGCCAGGTCGAAGACACAGCCAACATGCTCCAATTTAGATATTTACAGTTTGCTTTCATATCGGGCAGGGGGGATGAAGATTTAGAGAAGGGTTGGGGCTGGAGGGCGAGAACATTGCTCAGCGGATAGGCTTTAATCAGCCGCCCGCCATTAATAAATCAGAGTCATTAAAAATGCAGCTGCCCACGAAAGGAATAAAAAAAGGCAACGAACCAAATGAGCAGATAAATAAAAAATATCAAAAAAGAAAGCAAGGAGAAGTGTATAGACGAATGTGGAATGCTCTAATGAATAATTTAAATAACTTTTAATGAGAGAAAGCGAAAATAAGAGCAGGAGAGGAAGTCATCATGTACTTATGGCATTAGGAGGAAATTTAAATTAAATAAATAAAAATTAACAAATATAATAAGGAACGATTTTCTTTACTAAAAATAAGGCAATGGTATTGGAATTTCTAGAAGGACAGTTATGTATATAGGATGAGAGTTTGAGAAACTTATGCAGTTTAGTTATATTTGGTGTCAATTCAAAAAGAACATAATTTTTGTATTACTTTAAATACTATATATCGGAAGTACTTTCATATTAAAAATAAAATAGTATTAAAAAGACGGATTTAAATAAAATTGTCAAGCATGGAGTAATTGATAATTTAGCGCTAGTTTAAGTTAAAATTAAAAAGTTGGTTTGTCTCCCAAGTCTTTTGTACAATTTCCGGAGAAAGTAAGCTTCAGCGTTAAGTTTATATAAAAGTAAGGATAGTAACTAAATGAAAGAATGACTAGAAATAGAAATAGAAATAGAGGGTTAAATAATTTATCAACAAAGGAGATCAGGACGAAAAAATGTTGTATTTTCAAGTATAAATTATTTTCTATTTAATAAAAATTAGCATATCAATCGGGAAGAATAGTTTCTGTCTAGAACTTGAACTTGATTAATTGAAATTTTGATTAAGAATTTTAACTCTATCAAGTCTTAGTTCATTTCGACAACGTAAGCTTAAAATACAACCTCAATATTATTTGATAGTACATGGGTAAATTTGAAGCTAAATTCCAGATTTCATCCACTAGTCTTATTCACTAAATAAGCAACTAGTTCTGTCACAAACTGGACAGCAAAGCTTAAATATCCTTTTTGAGGGAAAGGCGAGAAAAAAAGAAAACAAATTGGAAATCGAATGAAAAGGCGCAGAGAGTGTCCAAAGTTGTGGCCAGGAGCTGCCTGAAATCGAGAGTTGGGGACAGAGATTGAGATTTGTGGCTGAGACGGCGACGGAGACAGCGATAGAGATAGAGATTGAGACTGAGACTGGATTCAAGGATTCGTGGATTCGTGGATTCGTTCATTAAGCAGCCAGGCGACCAGGCGGCGAAATCACACAAAGGGACACTTTACAGCCGAATGAATCTAATTAAAATGTAATTATAAATGTAACCGTTAAGCGGAAGTATCCGCGGGATACCAGCCAAACAACAGCAAAAACAACAACAACAGCGACACCAGAAAATACAAAAAAAAAAAATAAAAAAATCGGAAGAGAAAAATAATGAAAATGAAAATAAAAATAAAAATTAGAAGCGACAAGAAGCGAACCCCTTAATCATGACGCCCTAGCGCCCTCAATTTATGTGAAGACATTTTTATTCCTTCCTTTCTTCCTTGCTTCCTGCTCTTCCTCTTGCTTGCAAGGATCTTGCCTGATTGCCTTAAAGCTGAGCTGTATTTAAAGTTGAAAGACAGCATTCCCAGCATTCTGTTCATATGCAGAAAAGGACACACAATTTGCCTGCAATAAAACTAAAACTAATGAAATTTAAGAACAGCGCCGAGACATGGGCACACAAGTTGCAGGAAGGACTCACAGGACTCATAGGACACGCAGCTGGCATCAAGTTTTTGGTAGTAGAAAATACCAGCGATTCAGCCAGGCAAGTCAAACAATCGCCTTCGACTTGTAGAACTCCTTCGACTTCGTTCCTTAGTCTTTCGTCCTTTGCCTTCGTCTTCGTCCTGTCCAGCATTTGACCTGACCAGCCAGCCAGTTGTATTGTTGTCTGGTGGAATAAGCCGCCTCTAAATGCATGTCCTGGTCATGTAATCGCATTTCAATTTAAAGTCATCCATTTGCTTCAAGTGTGACTGAGATAGATGTTAGTCTTAAGTTAGTGCTGCTGCTCTCTCTCCCTCTCCTTCTCTCTTTCTCTTTCTCTTTCTCTTACCATCTGCCTGTTTGTCTCTGTCTTATCTTTGTCTCTGCCTTGTCTATATATCGTGCACATATGCGATGCCTTGGCACAGTGTGCTTTAGTCCGTGAAACTGGCATTCAAGTTGTTAAGAAAAAAGTGTATATAGTTTAAGTTTTTTAGGATAACATTTAAATCGCATTTTAACAGGTATTTAAATAGAAACCTCATATCATTACTCAACTTAATTTCAACTTGATTGGAGCATAAATTAGGAAGTTATTCAACACAGATATTATAAAGTTTTCGGTCTGTTTGCTATTCACCACTATTCGCTGTTTGCTCTCTCCAATACGTACAGGGTCTCTGAAAGTCGGGCTTACTCTACTATAGCTTAATGCATTTTTTTATCCTGCTTCTATTATTTCATATCTGTTTTCTGTCTTTAAACTTTCAGCTTCTTTCGCCAAATTTCCTATGAAGCTTAGTACACTTTCTTTCTTGCTTGCTTGCCCCACTGTGCACTCTGTGTTGTGCTTAAGAAAATTGAAAATTCCTTAGCATAAGTTGCAAGTATGCATGTGTGGGTGTGTGTGTGATCGCGTGTGTGTGTGAGAGTGTGTGTGGCAATAGTTTGACACTTGCAATGCACATAAATTTCAGAACACTGCCGCTGACCGACTCCGACTCCAAAACTTTAAACTCCAGCTCCAGTTCAGTTTTGAACTCCAGCTCCAACTCCAGTTCCAAGTGGAACTCCTTTTCCTTTTCCTTGTCCCAACTTGGACTTTTCTTGTAACAACAACAACAACAAAGTCGTAAAGCGCTTTTAAGCACACAAATTAACCACAGTACATGGCCGAGCGCCCAAGCGGTCATAACCCCACCATAGAGTGACCTCCCACATCTCCCTTTCCCCTACGCCCCTGTAGCCAACCCTCTTCCCATACCCCTAATCATAGACCTGAAGACCTGGGGGCGACCATTTTGTTTGTCTATTTCGTTGTTTATTTGTTTTTGTGTGCACTCAAGGATTTCTAAGAACTTTAACTTGCCCAAAATATGTGCACATATGTGTGTAGACAGAGATGGAGATCAAGGCATAAAGAGAGAGAGAGAGAGAGAGAGGTATAGGAAGGTACAAAGAGATAGAGAGAGAGAGAGAGGCTGGCAGTCATTTGCACTGGCAACTGACACTGAGTTTTCGCTTTGGCTTGAATTTCGAATTTGTAGTTGAAAATTTTGTACTTGTTGTTGTTTTACTGCTTGTTGTTGTTGTGCTCATTGTAGTTGTTCTTGTTCTTGTTGTTTGTGTAACGCAGTGCGCAGTGACCATTAACGAATTTTCAACTATCAACATTCCCAGTGGCCTTTCAGTGGCAACAACAACAATTACTAAAGTAACTATGGATAAAAAGTCTGATATTTTGGCATAAAAACAATAGTTTTGTTGTTTAGCATTTTTAGAAAAAAATTAGTGATATGAAATAAAGATTAATAAGATAGTACACAATTAAAAACTCCATATTTTTACGGACTACACTCAATATTTGAATAAATAAATAAATAAAATTAAAAAGTATTCCTTTTCAAAATAGTAGTATTGAAAATTTGGTCGATTAGTGCGCATGGTTCAAATAAAAAAATTCCATAACTTTAGCTTTATATTAAGATTCTCTGACTCTTTTCTTATAGTCAAATTAAAGCAAACTAAAAGCTATAAATGTTTGCCTTCAAACTAAAGTGTAACTAAATGTTGAGCACAATTTGAGATCTCAAACTTTATGTTTCAATTAAAGAACAAACAAAATAAATGAAATGAAACTGCAAAATTAAATAAGAATTCTTATTTAGCTAAACTAGCTTGAAACCCTACAGAGCTTATTCCATATAAGCATTCTATTTTTCCATAGTGCAGTGCTGTCCTGGACACTTACACACACACACACACAGAGAGAGAGAGAGAGAGACACGTACAGTGGTGTGGCACGCATGAGTGGCCAACACACAAGATGCGTCCAAAAGATGCGGTCCAAGGAAATTAATATTCCACTTCTGGCACTTACTTACGCTCCGTAAATGCTTAAGGGCAAGTGTAATCTCTAGCTACAACTTAAGTGTGTCTATCTCCTTTTCACTCTCCCCTCTCTCTCTTTTTCTTAATCTATGTATGTGTGTGTGTGTTTTAAGAGATTTGCATTTGAAAGCCAAGCAAGTTGTCTTCCCCTTGGCATTATCACAGCTATTACTATTTCCATTTCCATTCTCAGCCTCTATCTATCTATTCCTCTCTCCCACTCTCCTTTCTCACTCTCATCTGTCTTCCTCTTGCTCACTCTTCGCTGCATAATCAGTTCATTAGCGTGTCGCTTGGCAAAACAAGCAAAAAACAGAAAAAATTTTATTTCTAAATAAAAAAGAATAAAAAGTAAATAAAGTTGAAATGAAAAAATAAATAACAAGTAAATTACGCGTTTCCCACAGCGGCACCACATCAAAGTGACCAGCGGTCTGCCTAACCAAACCATCTCCACCACCACCACCACACCACACCCTCCTCTACTCTATCCGTCCCTCTTTCTATCCCACAGTGCAGTCTTCATAGGGAGTGAGGACTGTGTTGCCACGTAGCCCACAATTAGACGCACAAAGTCAAACGTCAACAAATTATAGCCACATGGACACACAGCTGCAGCCTTCAAACTAAGCTAAAAAGCAAGCTCCAACCACGCCCCCCCTCCCCTTCACCGCCTACCTCTCTGACAGTCTCTCAAAGGAGGGGAGGCGGGGGGAGGGATATTTTCACAAATTAACAAACAAACGTCAAGGAAAATGGAAGCAAAGAAAACGCAACCCAAGAAATTATGATGAACAAGCAACAAGCCGTTTATTATAAACTAACAGATACCCTAGATGACCGAAATGAAAAGAAGTGTTGATTTAAATATATTTAAGGTTGTATAAACTGTTGAAGTTTATCTCATACATTTGCTATCATAACTTCGTTTTGTATAAACCAATCATTATGAAATTTTCAGAAGATTCAAATAATATCCTAAGCTATATCCTTGTTCAAAATTAAAGCATTATCTTAAACAATGCGATTGTAATGCACAATAAAGAAATTATACTTTTAAACAGAAATATCTTCTCGCTTTTTTTATACTTTTTTATTAATTGCAGATAAATGCAGTTTACATAGTACTAATTGTCTGCTATTGTTAAGTGAAGCTTTTCTTTAATAGATGCTACCATAACTCGCTTGTTTAGAAACCAAATATCTTGAAATAATTAGAATATATTAATCATATATTAAACATTATTTTTGGAACAAATCAGAGCTTTATCTTAAGATAAGCGATTGTAATGCACGAAAAAGGAATCGAAATAACTTCTTTCTTGCTCTCACTTTTATTAATTAAGAGAACTTTCTTAGCCTGGATTACAGGGTATTTATGCCCACACAAAATATGAGACAGATAGCCCCCCCACCACTTGCCTTTATCTATGCTACCTCCTCACTCCAAAGGACACACACACAGCCCACTAGAGACATGGGCACTGATTTGCATTAATGAACACTTGAGTGATTTCTCGTTTTTTGGTAGGTTTTTTAAGGCTGTTTTTGGGTCCAGCAGCTGTCGGCCGTGGGCTTTAATTAATTAAGTTCACATGAGCAGAGAGGCAGCTGGTTTTTCGGGATGGTTCAAGTGGTGCGGGTGGTTCGCTCTCTCGAGTGGTTCGAGTGTGGTTCAACCAAAGCGTTAACAGCCTGCGATCTATCGATTAATTTACGTCCTTTTGTCCAGCACAAATTTTTGCTCATTACATGAACATTATTTGTGTGTTTTATTTTGCATTCAATTGTAGATGGACACAAGAGTCCTTTTCTCCACATTCCTTTCACTTTCACATTACTGTCCACTCCAAAAAACAAACACAAAACAAAGCTCCAAATGTCAAGCAACAAATGGCAACAATTTGGTTTGTTCTTTAACAGTCATGATGGACTGGAAGATGCTCTTTTGACTTAATTGAAGATTTAGTCTAGGGTTTAAATTGTCCTATTCTTTAATGTGTATCGGTTTTAAATATCCTTGCTGCCAAAATTTATATCATAGTTTCTGACTATTATATAAAATCTTTATCATCTTCACTTCTTCAATTTGTAATCTTTATTTTCCTAGTTTTGTTTTCCCAAACTAATATTGCCTTTTTCTCTCCAATGTCCTTATATGGTATACCTTCTAGTTTCTAGAACTACTTTCGTATAATGTTTCTTCTATTTTCTATATTAAATCTTTCAATTTCTTTCTCCCAATTTCTCACAGACTAACACTCCCTTTCCCTACTCTTCAACGTCTCTAACTTTATCTAGGGTATTCAAAGAGATACAGTGGCTAAAGGACAACGAATGCCTCAAAAAACTAAACAAGCAGCAGTTACATTTAGCAACCCCTTTGACAGGAATCGCACTGACCAAATGGACACGGGTTCGGCGACAGCAAAGAAAGACAGAGGCAAAGGCAGAGGTGGAGGTGGAGGTGGAGATGGAGACAGAGGCGTGGCAGGGGCATGTAGTTGGGGGATTTTGTGAACTTTTTGCTTTTGGCTTGGCATCAAAACTTGGCTTTTTATTATGCTCAAAAATCACATTAAAAGGCAAACTCAAATATTTTAATCAGATTTTCGTAAAAAGGACAAACACACCCGTTCAAATACACACGCACAACCCTTACACACACACACACACACACACACACATGCAGTTTGAAATAAGAATTTTGTGCAGTAGCTTCCTCTGTATTTTTTTTTTTATTTTTTGTTGAGCTTGTTTTAATTTTTTCTGTGTACAAAAAGTGGACACAAGGACAACGCACAATGTGTGTTAATGTGCGTCCAGCAACGGCTCAATTCGTTAGGTAGTCAGAAGCAGGATCAGGAGCAGGACCAGGAGCAGGAGGTGTAGTATGAGTTGGGTTAAACAACAAGCGAGAGTCTTCGGAAAGGAAATGGACACAGCTGTTTCATTCATTCGCTCGTTTGTTGTCTCATTTAACCCCCTTACACGTATGTTCTTTCAGTGTATATGTGTGGGCTTCCGGTTCGGGCCAAGTCCGGGTCCGGTTGTGGCTAAAAAAACGCCCCGGGCAATCGGCTCTTGGCTCTTGGCTCTCAACATGCTTGTAACATCCACTTTAAAGCATAAGTTGCGGTTCCAGCGAAACGAAAAACTCATTTTCATCTGTCCCAATCCCGCAACCCCCTCGGCAGAGTTCCCTGCCATGCCCCCCTTTCTGTACATCCCTGGTATGTGAACTTGGATTGATATTTACTTTTTATGTAGCATACTTTATTTTTCTATATTTTTCTTTCGTTACCTTAATTTTTAAGGCTTGATCTCGACTAGTGCCGAAAGTTTGCCACTTGTTGGTAATAACAAGGACTACAACAACAAGTGTAGAAGAGACAAACAAAAAAAAAATGTGCCAAATATACTTGTAAACGAAAATCATACCACAAAATTCTCTAGCGACATTTTCAACAAATTGACACAATTTTCAAGATGCTTAACGTTCAAAATTGCCAGAGCCCAGAGTCTCAGGAGTGAGTGGACAGGGTAAGGGATAGTGGTATGCCATGGCAGGGGTGGAAAGGGGATGTTGCTGGTAGTACTGGTACTGCTGGTACTGTTGGTTGGTGTTGCCACTCAATGCGCTACACGACACTTGGCGCCTTTGTTTTCACACGCCCCAAAAGGCACTAAAGTGCCATTTTAGGCAGCTCAAGTGGAGCCCAACAACAACAACAATCGACAACGACAACAACAGCAACAACAACAAGAGCCCCACAGAGCACTTCAAAGTTGCAGTCCATCCCTGTAGTACCCCATCTCTTCCCTTCCTCTTTTCAAAAGCAAACAAAGCTCAGCCAACAGCATCGACGATGGCGACAAATTAGAATGCCTCCTGACTTTTCCCTTTCCCTAGCCACTGAATTGACTGCAACCAGGCTTGTGGGCGTATTCAGTTCGGGGGGGCGTGGCAGCAACACCGTAAACACTTCACACGCAGCGCATCCCTAAAACGTTGCCAACGCCTTTTCCTCCCAAAAGTCGTTCCCATGACGGCCGTCGATTAAATGCTGTCCCCTCTCCTCCTCCTCCACCTCTTTCTTTCCCCTCTTGGCAGCCTTTTCCACCTTCTCTCCCTCCTCCCACTCCCTCCTCTCTCAGCTCCAATTCGAAGGCAGCGCCCTGTGCAGCAATTGAAGCGATCAAAGGGCATAAATTTATGCAAATTATTTTCACGCCTTTTTAGATATGCGATTTCTTTCATTCATTTAGCTTTCATTCTTTCTTTCAAGCTAATCCAAGAGTTTTCTATGGAAATGGAATACATAATGTACCAGCTCTAGAATGTGACCAGCTTATTCAGCTACAAATCAGCTCATTGATTGCTTATAGAAAGCAACACATACAAAATCAAATTATTCTTAAACTCAAGTTTACAATTCTTGACTTTAATTTGAATTTCTTAAGCATTTACTCAGCTCTTAATTGTCAAATTAAGACTATATTTGATTCGCATATTCAAATATTAAATAAAGTGTAAAATATTTAATTTAAATAATTAAAAAAATAAATCTAAAAAGCTTGATAATCAGAGTGAAATGAAAAACCGTATTTAAGTATTTAGTGCTAGGCTTAAGAAAATTTGTTTTATGCCGAATCATGGAACTTTCTTTTCTGTCTGGAGAAATTTTCATGTAACTTCCATGTCAGTTAAAGTTAAGCTAGCTAGCAACACTTTAAGATTTAAATATTATAGAGAAAAGTAAATCATTACCTTATAAGTATAATAACTCCAGCTCTTTAGTTTAGAATTTGACTGTAAATATCTATAAAAAAAACTTTTTAAAACACATTTTCACTTTGGGTTCAACATGACCTTAATAACCATCCTTTTTTTAATCCTTTTTCAGCTTAGATCTAGCTAACTTTTGTGGGGAATTATTGTGGACATATTGTCACTAGCACATTAAAAAGAAAACTTGGAAGCCCAATCAAACAGATCTTAAATTAAAACAAAATGTATAAATGTGTATATATATATATATTATTTAGATCTGTAAATTTCTAACTTTTAGAGCTATATCAACTGCTTCGGCTTAAGGCTGACTTCCATCAAAGATGGTTCTATCGTTATTCTCCCACTCTAGTCACAGTTGAAAATTCAAATATTATTTACAGCCGTTAATCTCTACCTTTAATAGCTACTTTAGCAGTAAATCCTAGCACTTTATAAGCACAACAAGTCACTTTCCGCCATGCTAATCAGTAAAATATGCTTAAATTGTAGTAGGGATGGGGGGGGAAAGAAGTAGCTGCTTTCAGCCGTGAAATGGAAAGTCATTTAAAGGTGAGGAGGTGGATGGTAGAACATGGCCAGGTGTTGCCAGATCGCGTTCGCGCGCGTGTTTTAACGTTTTGCTGACCACAAAAACGAAGACAGGAAAATTCAGGCAATTAGCTAAATGGTTTTTTATGGCCAGAACAGAAGCAGATGTTTGGATGATTCTTGATAGCTAAAACGGTTGCAATTTGATGCTACAGCTGAGGCCAGCGCCAATTGCACCCACATCAAATGTTTCAAATGCTCAAATGTGGTCGCGGTTGTTCCGCCGAAAAAAGCTCAGTCCAGTTTAAAGACCGGCATCGAAAAGGCTAAGAGAGTATATAGGTCTGAATAGCTACATTGAATATATTTTAAAAGCTAACGCAAATTTGTGACAATACTTTAGTAATATACAGGTAGAACAATATGCTCCTATAACTTGCCCACTAATTGAAAGAAAAACGAGCTCCAAGAGCATTAAAAACAGTTGCTGTCAAAATTTGCACCCGGGAGAGAAAGCCTATATACAAATAGAAAGCATTTCAAATAAAAAAGCTCTAAGTGCCTTCAAAACTGTTGTGCTTTAACACCTCAAAAGCTTGAAGCTTTCTCGCCCGGGTGCAAATTTAAAAAAACAGTGATTTAAAGAGATCCTTTAATAAGCTTTAAAGCTATAATAGAAACACTCTCACGTAGGATCAGCTTAAGGAATATTAAGAAGGCATATGCCTTTTAAAATATATTCATATATGCAAATTTGTGTGTGCAAATACGTGTTAGTTTATCTAAAACGTCTGGTTACCGGGCCATCACAGTCTAGTACACTCGACTGTAGCGTTCCTATTTGTATTTTCCCTCTGCCTGGGCGCCAACGTGTGAGAATTTTGCGTAATTGAGTTTTAACTTCAAAGCACGCTAACCGCATGCACTTGAATGAGGTCCGTTGTTGCCCTGTGTTGAGTTCGAGTTGCTCCGAGTCCGGAAATGTTGTTGAGCTGATTTGCATATGCGGCAACAACATTAGGTTCTTTTTTTGTGGAGCGTCGACCAGGCGAAAGGTCAACGCAGCCCTGGGCACGGACAGCACATGAATTTGTTGGTGAATTGGACATGGGGTTAGGGCATATTTGTGCTGTCAACACCTCCAGCCAGCGAAAGTCGAGCCCCTTTTTTTTCTGCCGAGAGAGAGGTGAAAAATGCTAGCGGAAAAGTGGACGCAATGCCAAGTGATTCAAATTAGTGCAGAACACTTGAAATTTCCAACTCCAACGAGAATGGATAAACACTTAATTTATCAAAATTGAGCTTGTTATGCTAATAGAAAGGCAGACATCGAAGCTAAAGTGGAAAATGGTTAGAGAAGACCAGGGAAAAGTGTAGAGAAGCATAGAGAAGCATCAGCAGGATGCATAATTTTAATGAAATGTTCACAGATTGGCTTCTATGCCAAAAAATAAACCAAAAATGGTAATAGAGAGACACACACACATGTGTGTACAATGTACATACATATATCTAAATGTGAATAGTGCCAAGGATTCGACAGACTCACTAGAGTACAACTCCTGACTTCCCTGTTGCCCTTTTCCACAACATTTTCGGCGTTTGTCTGGCGGGCCAAAGGCAAAGTCATAACTTCACTTATCAACATTAGCTGTTGCATGGCAAAAAGAAGGGGAAGGGATGGGAAGGGGGAGGAGAGACGAGTTAGAGAGGAGGCAGAAAGGGGGAGCATGGGTTTGTGTTTGGGATATTCATACATTTTAATACGCTGTTTATATTTTATGAAGGCAAATGAATGCACAAGGAAATGAACGAGCCAAATGAATGAAATGAGTGTACCCTCTTACACCCCCCTCTGCCCTACTACCGCCAGATGTGGGTTGACCTAACCCCCTGCAAAAAATTCAACACCATGTAACCAGTTCTACACTGAAAAACAAATCTAAAATCAAGAATATTCATCTAAAATAAGACATTATTAAAATCAAATTGCTTAAACTACAAATACTTAAGATGTTACGAAATTGTAGATTAATTTTAGAATTATTGTCTTGAATATTTAGTTAGTTATTGTTGTTTAAATTGCTCAACTGGTTTTTTAATAAGAAAATATCTTATCTTTTTCTTATCTTATCTTATTTCTTTCTGGAAAATTAAAATAGTTCCTCTAAAATTGTTTTTTGTCTTCACTATTTTGTTTCTTTTTTTTCCTTTGAACGTTAAACTGGTTCTATTATAATTATCATTTGTTCTTTTTACCATACATTAAAAACTTTTAAGTTTATTTCTTTATTCGTGACCTTGAAAAAATAAGAGCTTTTTATATTATTATTAAAAAATTATCGTTATTTGAAGTGTTCTCACAGACTAGTTATGCTCTCTACTTTTTTTTAGGAGTTACGGTTTTCAACGCTCTATTTTTATCAGTGTATTTAGTGTGTGTCTGTATGTGTGTGTGTGGCCCAAACGCAGACAAGGCTAGCAAGTATTCTGCATGTGTATGCTGGCAACAACCTCGCTTCGAGCTATAGACGAGTTTACAGTTATCAAGGGAAAATTATCATCTGCCATGAATCTCGATAAAATTCATATTCATATGCGAGTCGAGGCCAAGGCGGTCGAAACAAGTGTGAGGGGAATTGTACCCACATTGTATCCAACTGGTAGCTAACCACACACATACACACACACATACACACACACACACACACACAAACACACACACATTCATTACGTCGCCTGGCGTCCCAAAATGGAATACAGCAAGTGGCCGTTGGGTCACAGGAAGCGCCAAAAGACAGCAAGATATGAGTTAAAAGAGTACAACAGAGGAAGAGATGAGGAGAAAAAGAGAGAGAAAGAGAGAGGGACAGACATGTTTTGCATGCGAGGCAAGAACAACAACAGTAACAGTAACAACAACGACAGCAACAATTGCCCGATATGAAACCGGCTCACAACTAATTTTTGGGGAAACAAATGACTTTCCCTCACACTCCATAACTGTCATTCTCTCTCTCTGCTTTTCTCTCTATATGTTGCTTTTTCTCTAGCTAAAAACTCAAACTTGCTGCATTTGGACTTAAAGTTGCAACGCACATAAAGCGAATTATTTGACCCTCAAAAGTTGGTAACACACAATAAGTTTTAAAAGATTTCTTTCTTTGATCCCTGCACTTAAATTTTAATACAAAATAAATGCTTTAAATTCCATCTTCTCTTTATACTTAAATAATTTTAAATTAATCCAAAACCAAATATGATTTATTTCTTTCTAATCAATTTAGTTTAAGATAATTATAAGTAACAATTAAATTTATTTGGTTAAATCAATAAAAATTCGAATAAAACTGCACTTTTAAATTGATTTAAGAACATTACGTATTTAAGTTAAAAGTAATAAAAAAATTAAAAAATGGTTAAGCTTATAAAATTTTCATATTCATAACAAAAGATCCAAGACTTAAGTTTTTAAATTTTATTAAAACTTAACTCAGTTTTATGCAGAATATCATAGTTAAAAATAAGAGACCTACATATTATTATTAATAAATTAAATTTTAACATAAAATAAATAAATTAAAGATAAATAAAAAAGTAAACGCTTTTAAGGCCGTTATTTTATCTTGCCATTAACCTTAAAGGAAAGATAAACTTGAGATTGTGATCTCTTATCGACAGGTTTACCTTCCCTTTAAGGTTAACGGCATGATGAGAAAACGGCCCTTAATGCAATTAATTTTTCTTCAATTATTCAAGTTAAATAAATAAATATGCCGAATATTTTCCCTTTAAAGTAGGCAACACTTTTCTTTATAAATTCTCTTTAAACAAAATCTGTTGCCCTCGAAAGTAGACAACACTTTTCAGTATATACATAGACAACACTTAAATATTTACAGTTACAGCTTGTACTACCTGCAGTTAAAAGATAAAAGTACGCGTGCTGTCCGCTTCCTCAAACAAACAAACTGCGGCTCCTCTGGGCACACCCCATCACACACACACACAAACACACACACACGCACATACATACGCACAGCATGCGGCTGGCAAAGGAGTTCATTAGCTTGGCAAAGGGTTTAATTACCTACTCTGTTCATTTAGCGCCACTTGCGCTCACGCGCTGTTGAGCAATGCAAACCAAAACCAAAAAAGCCGTTTCAAACAACCAGTAACCAGTAACCAGCAAGCACCAAAAGCAGCAACCAGCAAAGAGCAAAAACAAGGAGGACAGGTACAAAACTGACGGTTAAAAAACATCTCAGCTGGCCAAACTGAACCCACCTGAGGTGGAGATGTTGCAACCAACGAAATGCGTCGACTTCAGTTGTGTGCCCCTGTTTCACCTTTTTTCTGCTACTGCGGCCAGTCAGGATGTCAGGCAGTCAAAGACGCAGCCCATTTGGCTGGCAAACACAACTTTTCCATGTACACAGTTAATTAAAAAAAGTGCGCAAAAAAAAACCACGCGAAAATCGTTAAAAAAAACTAGAAAAAATAAATAGAAGAAGATCAAATACCCTAAATGAAAGAAGAATCTGTTTAGTATTATGATAAATTATAAATAAATAATTGAATCGATCAAATAGACAAATTAATAAATAGATTAATATGTAAGTTCATTAATAAATAGCTAAACAAATATGGCCATTAAGCCATGGGACTCTCAGTTAAAGGGTATGAAGTGCGCTTGGGCCAAATTGACGTAGAAAAAGCAGCCTCAGCTCGACTCAGTCATGAAGTGGCTCCTTGAGAGAGTTCTCCTCTGCCTGTTTCCGGTCTTTCTCTCTCTCCCCGCTTCTGACTTTTCCCCTTTGATAGCTGCCCCCGCACTTTACAATTAACGTGAGAGATACACGACAAAAAGTGACGCTGGAGCTGAAGTTTAAGTTGACGTTGAAGTTGAAGCTAAGGCTAAAGACTGAAGATGTACTTCATTCCCGCTTCATCTTAAACTACAGCAACATGAAAGAAATTAGCAGCGTGGCCGAAAAATAACATCATCCGTTGCGGCAGCTGGGGCAAGATGGTAAGGTGTGGCACAGAGCAACCTGACCTTCTACTAGACTTGCCCCGTCCACCGCCCACCGCCACCCACGACAAGACGCACGCGCCACAGCACGGGGCACACTTCAAGGCGTACTTATTACACCTGAGCTGCAGCTAAGTATGTTTACAAGATGTTCCGGCTGAGCGGAAAACCGGAGGAACGACCGGCAACCAGTATTTGGATAATGTTAAAGGGAAACTGGGAAATGGGAAATGGCAGATGGGAGATGGGAAATGGCGTTTATTTTTAATAAATTTGCACAAACAAATGGTTAATTGTCGATCTTTGAAGTTGGTATAAGAATAAAGAATTGGGATAATGGCACAAGCAAACTACATTATCATAAAATGGTTAAATATACACTAGTTACCACTTTGGAGATAAGCAAATTATTTTGATAAGGATAATAGATCAGCTATAAATATAAAGCATTAAAATAATATGACAGTTCCTACGAACTTGACTACTTAATCAAGAAAATGTTGAATTTAAGCTCTGCTCTGGAGTTAAGCAGATATTAAATATCTTTCAAGAAACTATAAACAATAACGCAAAGAAACTATTTTGAATATAAACGGATAGTTCTTTTACTTTAATTTACATTAAGAAGTAGATGACAAAATTAACAGAAAACAATCAATCTTTATCGTTTTGATAAAAGTTTGTGATATAGCTATTTATCGGGTGATTTTATTTTGATCTCACTTAGTTTTATTTAAATAACACTTATGAGTAGTGCATATCGTATTCGGGGTAGATATCTCATCACATTTGGATGTACTTAATAACTTATTTCGTCAACAAATTCTAATTATTATCAAAAATTTTGTTTTCCCTATAAATACTTAATATATCTTTCCTGTTTTATCATCTAAATAACTAGAGAATGTTTTTATAAATAGGAAATAGGTAACGGTAGAGTCTACGAGTAGATATCATCGTTTACATCTCCTCTGCTCTCTATATTTCTTTTATATATAAAACTAGTTTACTGAGTAAGTGATCATTGCACAGCCAAGGTGGTAAGAGCTAAGAGGCTCAAAATCTTAACAAATATAATTTATAAGACTATATTACTAATTATTACAATTTCTAAAATTATATCCTTAGAATAAAATCCGGCTAAAAAAGGTATCCCACATAAAGCTTAATTAGAAACATTAAAACACGCAGAAGTTAAAGGTATATGAATTCTTAAACAATTTCAGCTGACCCCCCAAATTGATAGTTTACTACAACCTAAACTCCACTTTAAATGGGCTGGCAACTCTGACAGTGATTCCAACTGTGTTATGTTCCTTTGTGTTGTTTTGTGTTGTTTTGTGTTGTGTTGTATAAATCCTTTAACTGTCGCGCGCTCTGCAATGACAGCAAATAAATTTTACCCAAGGGGGTAATCGACGAAATATATTCGATAAGAAATTTGTAATACAAGATGATGTAATCATCGATTCGGGGATGGTGGTAGCAAAGGATCTCGGCACTGATTGCTGAGACTAAGACGAAGAATGTGGACATGAGTTGGGGGAAGTTTGGGGTTTAGGGTTCGGGGGTTGGGTTCTGTTTTTGGTTTCATGGTTTTACTGGGGGCCACCTGCTGTTCTTGGCCCAAAAGAGATAGCTGTTGTCACTTGCCGAATTGCTTGGAGAATTCTAACGTGACTAACGGCGCCACAAAGGTGTCGTCTGGATTCTAGGAGGGAATTGAAACGGAGGGAATTGATACAAAGTGTGGGAGAATCAAAGTCAAAGTCGCAGTTGAAGTCGAAGTCGAAGTGGAAGTCGAAGTCAGAGCTGGAATTGAAGTTAGTCGCATGCAGCGATTGCTTTTTAATCGATTCCATTTACAAATAAATTGCTTGGGCCGTTTGCTAAAAGATTTATCTAACGACTGCAAAAGCATCTCAATGCCAATGCCAGAATACAGTCTTTGTCCACAAAAATCTAAACACAACATTGTGTCTTCATTACGAACACATTAAGGCGAGCAGTTTACACATGAGGGTCAGCATTTTTAGGGCTAACTGCTTTACTAACTGATTTGATGGTTAACTTTGTATACGTTAATGAGCTGAATTGAACGGATTCTAATGTTACTTCTATTAGGCAGGTATAAGAAAATATTACACTATATTGATATCATTTGTTTTTACTAATAACTTGAATAAGTTCCCTAGCTCTCTTCTTTTTATCTGTTCCTCCTGGTCTTCTTTATTTCCAGTGTATCGCATCGCTTAATGAAGTTTCGCAGCATGTTGAAAGGAGTTTGAAGTATCTACGAAGCTGTAGACTAGCTAAGGAGTAGCTCAGACTGAGTAGACATTTTACGACCATGTCTAAACAGTCTTTGGGTAATGGAAGTTCCCTTAGAAAATTGGTCAATAACATTGCCTACTTTTTGGGGCACAATTTACGAGTAGAGCAAAGGAAAGGAAAGGAAAGGAAAGTGAACTTGATTTTGGAGACAACAGCTGTAGAAGGCAAATATGGATGAGAATGTTTCTGAATAAGGGGAATAAGGAGTTCTGTGTCCTGATGAGGTTTGGCAAGTAATCAAAGCGTTTGGCGCTAAGTGAAGCCCATCAACTGAGGGCGACGCACTTAGGCCTGATGATGATGCCAGCAGGAAAGAATAACAATAATAATTTGAAAATTATGAAAGCTATAAACGCATAAATTTTGTTCACTTTCGCAAAAGGCAAACGCCATTATATACGACATTTTAATAATTTTCCACACGCCGACTCGTAACTTTCGGGAGGTATCTATCTATAGACGGGGTTGGAATGCAAACACACAAACACACAATATAGACACAAGCACAGACACAGACACAGACACATAAAAATGCCTACGAAAAGCAACACTATATAAAAATTCATAATGCAAACATAAATTTTCATTTGAATATTTTGCTGTCTTGCGAAAATCGCTGCCATCGTCAGCGAAAGAGAAGGAGATATATATATAGAGAGAGAGAGAAGGGGAAAGGGAAAGAAAATGCTGCTCCTTTTTCTGCTATACTTTCTGCTACTCCTTGTGATGTTTTACTCCTTGCCGATAGACGTATAAATGGTGTTGCATTAGGAGTCGTGGCAAGGACGCCAAAACGATAATGGCGCTAGTCTCTGATGCTGAGTTGTGTTGATGCTCCTGTGATTCTCCCTTCCCCACTCTCTCTCCTCATCTCTTCGCTTCTCTTCTCTCTCTGCTGTCTGCCTGCAATCTTCTTCTGGTGTTGTAAACATTTTCCAGTCGACATCATATGAATTATGGGGGTCGTACCGCGAAAAGCTTTTATAATCGCGCTCAAATCGCGCAAAGTATTACAAAAATTATGTACATGCTATGTGCATACACCCCCTTGCTCAACATTTATATATATATAAATGGGTATGTGTGTGGTTGTGTGTGTGTGTGTGTTTGGCATCAGCAAATGCCCAAAATATGTTTGCATTCCGCGGCTTGACAAGTTAATGCGCTCACAGCTCACAGTTCGCAATCGACCAGCCAAAATTCTGAGACTAAGACTTCAACTCACTTTCTTGTGGTATCTGTGGGTAAGGGGGAAACATTTGCCGAAGGGAAGGAGGCAGTACTAAAGTCTGACTAGCACGATGTGGCTCAGTTGGATAACTAGCAAGGCTAGAGAATTTAAAGATACACAACTTAACTGGGAATCATATCAACTGATTGAAAAAGGGTAAGGAACTAGCTGTACAAATTATTCAGGTGTATTTCTATATGGATAGAGATAACATTTCTCTTTGAAACATATATTTGTAATTAATAACAACAGTTGCAATTCACAGATACTATTTATCTTAGAAACAAGGAGGTTGATTGGTGTAAAAAAAAGGAAACAATTGTAAGAGATACTTTTGTATACCATACAAACAAAGAGATAGCATTTGTAGGTATTAATTGCATATTCATAAGTATAGGTAAGTCTGATATAGACTTGTATTTATCATATACACTTTCCTGCATTAATGATACATTTGCTAGTATTTACGTATGTATCTTTTAGATACGTCAGCATTCCATAACATTTGTACCTCATAGGTTTTGCATCTAATAGTAACATTTGCCATATTTTCATAGATACAAAGATACACTTGCAATTAATACTAAGTTTTCAACTCATAGATACTTCTGCATTCTACAAATACAAACATAAACTTGCATCTTATAGTAACATTTCTATCTCATAGATACTTTCGCATCTAATAGTATCATTTGCATTTCATAGATACTTTTGAATTCCACAGATACAAAGATACACTTGCAGCTAGTACTCATTTAATTTGTATCTCTTATAAATATTCTGCATTCCATAGATACCAAAAGATTCATATGTAATAACATATTTGTAAGAGAGATACTTTTTGTTTAATAGTTATCATTAGCGTCTAACGGATAATATTTTATCTAAGTAGGTTTTTGTGTGAGAAAAGGGCATAAAGAAGACAAAGGGCTCTTGCTAAGACAGTTAGAAACCGTTGCTTCCGATGTCGTTTATAATTCCCAATTGGTTTAAGCTATATAAATATAAGCTATATTTGGACAAACATAATTACAGTTCAATATTCCAGCAGTTAATTGCCTGTGCCTGTCATAATTTTAACTGCATTTCGCTGGACTATTGTTCAACCCACCCAAAAAAAAACACTTCCCCTTAAGTACACTCTCTGATTGGCTGACAGATACTTTGATTTTGACCCCTGCAATTATTGCAGCGAATGCAAAACAGGCTGGCGACACATGTTGACACACACTCAGCTACATGTGTTTACAGACTCAATAAATGCTATGACTCCCAACTGCAATTACCCTACCAAATACTGACCACAAATACCAGAGAGAGAGAGAGAGAGAGAGAGAGAGAGAGAGAGGGAATTGAAGAGTTGCTGGTTAATTGAGTGCACAGAGTCGCACCCACAGCATCCGTTTTGAAAATAAGAGTTGGAGTTAAGCAGTCAAATCGTTGACAAATGGAGCGCGCGGCAAACGACCAGCAAGCACCAGTTGCCAGTGTGAATGGAGAAGGAAAAGAACCAGCAATTGGAGAAGGAGAAAGAGGAGTAGCAGGAGTTGAGAATCTGCCTGATGGCGTATGGCCAACAAGTAAAATTGATGACTGCCCATCAATTTGGCTGGCGATGGCGGTGCGCGATAACCCTGACAATGGACAGCACATGACCTTGTTCGCAGGGTAGGAGAAAGAGAGGTAGGGAATGAGAGAAATTAGAGAGAGAAGGAGATGGTCAGCAGTGATGCATATTACTGTCAATTGAAACAGCAAAACCAAACAGGAAAAAATGTATACAAAAGTTTTTTGTAAAAGTGTTATTATTTATAGGTTGACTTTGAATTTAAAATAAAATAGTATGTATTTCCGATATTTGTAGTATTTTCTGTCAATTTTAAAAAGACAGATCTATCTATAAAAAGGCTATACTGGCAACACTGTTGGTCAGCAACATGCCAATAAATGTTCAACTCTCACTCTCTCCTCTGTCGCTTTGGCACGCGGTCAACAGTGGAAAGTCACGTTTGCATGTGGAAAACAACAAGGAAATGTGTATCTGTGTGTGCTGCTCTCTAAGTGTGTGTGTGTGTGTATGTGTGTGTTTTATGCGGAAGGGTTTGCTGTTACTGCGGCCATAAAACATGCCACAAGAATTATTAATGGACCTCCAGCTGCCGAAAATCCAACAGCTCGCTCTGCGGTCGCGTTCTACTCTTCATTCCACAAAGCAGGGCTGTGATTGATTTCGAATCGTTTTTCAATTGGCAAAGAGCACAGCAGGAGGAAGGGGATGAGAGCTGGCTGGGGGGAGGAGGGGTCAGAGGTCAGGCGTCCGAAGAGGGTTATTTGTATTTGCATTTGACAAATTGTTTGCTTGTAAAAGTCAATGAAGGGGCAGAGCAATATAAACATGTATCTGCAACATTGGCAAGTGGCACCTTACACACACACACACATGCATGTATATGTAGATACACATGTGTGTGTTTCTGGGCAGTGGGGGGAAGGGAGGTTCGGGGTCAGAGCGTGTTGTCTCGGTAATTATTCAAACAAATTTTTGGTCGTTTAACGTTTACAAACGCGCAAGACGCGAGTTTGAGTTTGAGTTGAAATTGTAAGTTAATATCCTGTCTGTTATTGCCACACACATACAGACACACACACACACACACCTATACAAACACACACACACATGTATATGCAACATGCACGTCTGATGAATTGATTAAACAATTTCCTACCCTGCGTTTTTTTTGCATGCGAACTCACAAAACTCTACGCTGACTCTTGGGCCTTGACTTGGCCAAGAGCTCGAAAAGGGGCAAAGAGGGGCAAGGCGGCTCGAGGGGGTAGGGGGAGGAACTCATACGGTTGGCATTGGCAACAAATCACTTTAGTTGTGCGTGATAAATTGAGTTGTTGGTTTGCTTTTTTGCCTTTTGCGTTAATTGGGCCAATTTCCACGAATCAAATGAAGGCTAACAAAAATTGCAGGACGGGACTTTTTCTCAGCATTATGACCATATCTCTGTCTCACTCTAGTTCCTCCCCTCCTCTCTCTCTCTCATGCTCTTTTTTATTGTCCAGAATGTGGCAAACATGTGTGACGTGCCAGAAAATTAATATTGCAACTGAATTGAGGCAACGGACACAACAGGCGGAAGCGCTGACCTCCATATTAAGTTGTCCAAAAAAAAAAAAAATGGAAAAATAGAAAAACAAGCAAGTTAATGTATGTGAAGGCACAAAACATGACTACCAGATACCCTATATATTCAAATAATATACAGCGAAAGACAGCTATTAGATAACAGATACCCATTAGTAATTAGTAGACAAGTTGTATGAAAATAAGTTAAGCGAAAATTAAAACATAATAAAGTATTGAGAAATACAAGCATTTATATTTCATTTTAAAATTCAAAACACAGTTTTTAATGGAACACGACTATCAGATACACTATAAAAATAAATAGTCTGGTAAACAAAAAAGCAAATATTTATATGCAAATTTTTACACTAACTCTGTGGCCTGTAATAAAATAATATGGCGGAAAGAAAGCATTTGGAGTAAATCAAATTGTCTATTGAAATTATTTTGATAGATTGAGCTACAAACCAACTACCTAGGCTATACGAGTACTTACACAAGACTAAAAAACAGAACATAGTTCAATAAATTTATAGTACTTAGCTTAAAGTACCCAAAGCATCGCTGAACCGGTTCAAATTTGGTTTTTGGTTTCACAAACTCAGACCCCATCTGTTAGATAATATACGCCTCGAAACTTATCCCAAACCAAACCCAAACTAATTGCTTCATTCAGTTCAAATATAATTCAATCTACATTTGATAAGTGGAAAAATTTAAAAAAAAGTAGAATCTTAAGTGAGAGTCTTTAAAATAATAGCAACTTATATATAAATTTTAATATAATTATGTACATACATTCAATTAAATAAATAGAAGCTTAAGGCATAGTCTTTGAAGAGATAGCAATGTTTACAACAATATTTTTTTTAAATTATAAGAAAATAATAATGAAGTCTGAATCTTAAGTTAGAGTGTTTAAAATGAAAGCAATTTGTTTAAAGCTAAACTAAAGCTAAGATGACTTTTCTTATTAAATTGTATCAAGGTTCAACCCGTGTGTTTATGGTTCAAAAACCGAGCTATGTAGTCCAATATAGTTGTCTAGCTTTTTACAGGGTATAAATATAGAAATAACAACCATGGCTGTCACGATGGCCAAATGTCCTGCTGTAGTCTGAAGTCTGAAGTCTGACGGCTGCCAAAACGGCGCGTGTCAAATGTCAGGCAGTCAGCCGGTGAGTTCCTCACTCCCTCACTTCCTCAGTCTTCCACTCACCTCCCTCCACCCAATACCTTAGATGTATGTAGAGTCAACTGTAGTAGTAGTAGTAGGTCTACCTCTCAGCAGTCGGTTATGCCGGTCACGTCGCACGTTGAAAATACCACAGATGTCATCAGTGCGCGACGAGGACGAGCTGCAAATCTCTGATCTGTTGATGAGATTGTGTCACAGCCGCCCGTCAACAGACCATACCAGAGACTAGACCATACCATCTTATACCAGGGATAACCTAGGGCCAGACGGGCAACAGCTTAACTAAGGTTAAGCCCTCCCACACACACACACACTCACACACACACGCACACCCATTGGGGGTGTATTGTATGTCGTTTTTTGTGCGGGGTTTGAGTGTCAATGACAAGAGTACTTAAGAGATTTTCACATCGTTACAAACGAGAATTGGGTAGAAATTAAAATTAATGCCTTTTGTTGCTATTTTTGTTTGCACTTGTTATTTTTGGGTTGTTTTTTCGGTTTTGGTTTAGAAAATCGAAATAGTTTGCAAAAAGTAAATTGCGAAAGCTCTGCAGGCAGCAGTTAATCCTAGAGACACATCTCTCAAGTCTTATGCCATATTAAAGATCATAATCAACATATTGACGAGAAGTTTATGTAATCGAATGTAGTACTCTTAAGTCGAATATATAAAGAAATGTATTTTAATACTTACGATTGTACTACAATTTCAATGTTATGAAATAAACTTTATATTTCGAAAAGCATTTTCTCAGTGACAGTAGCTGATTGGCTTTGTTAAGTTGGCTGCGCCGCATTTGTAGGTTAATCCTGACATAACTAGTTAAGTTGGCTGCGTCTTAATCACTTCAACCGATGCTCGTTGTTAAGTTGGCTGCGCCTTAACAAAAGAGTTAAGTTTGAGTGCACCAGAGAAAAGAAAACCAAGCGAAGTCGGAAGCTTTAAAAGAAGGGAAAAAGGGATTTTAAATTAATAATAGTCGATCTTTTAGTATAGTTTAACTTTAAATATAATTAAATGTGTATGTAGTATGGAATAGTTAGAATAATAGAATCAAAATCTTAAGTTTTTATATGAAAAGAAATATTCCTAGAAACAAAACTTTTCAACTTTTTCCATTTAATAGCAGACTTATACTAAGTCATTGAAAAATTGAGCCTTAAACTTAAACATTTACTTGTGTTTATTTTACTTTATTATGTATTTACTTTCACACCTTTACCAACATCCACATGCATTTAAAAGCAATCTTAAATTCAAGTGAAACCAGATTTATTTCTAAAGCTAGAATTCACAAAAATAGTTTGACAGTTATTCATCAGCCCTAACTAGTTGATATACACCTCTAACTTCAATAACAATTTCATTTTCCAGAGTTGCAAACACAAATTATGAAACGAATTCCAAATTAAAAAGTTTTTCTCGAAAATATTTCAAACGCTAATTTTATTAATTTAATTGCAACAATAGAATTTGATATACTAACTTTTTTTGCTCCCTCACTCTCAACTCGCAGAGTCTCTTTTCGGACTCTCTCTATTCTTTTGCCCACTTGACAAAAAAATATGGCAACTCTGGATTTTGTAATCTGGCAATTTGGTTAACTGGCTGCAGTTGCGAAACTAACTGTATTTCAAGTGGCAAACACACAAAAACCAGCCACAATTTCCCAAAACGAAAATACGTTGGAAAAGCGTAGTTGGGTTTTTCATTTCCTTTACCTACCACTCTCCCTTCTTTACCGCTTTTCCTTCGAACCATGCACGCATTTTGGCAATTCAAAAATTTTTGAAGCGATCACAACATAAGCCACAACCGCATAATAGAGTTTTATTCATATGCCACACACTCAGCGAGTGTGTTTGTGTGTGTGTGTGTGGCAAGTGGGTGTGGCTGCCGTGGGGTTTGTGCAGACAACAGGATTAAAAAGCGCTCGAAAAATTGGCAACATGTTTAATAATTATATTTGGTGAATGTGCTTTTGTGTTGCCACACACACACACACATAGATACACACACTTGGCACACACACGTACATGTGGAAAGACAAGGCAAATATGTTATTTGACAAAACACAGTAGCACATGTTGCCGTCGTGCAACGCTGTTGTTGTCGTTGTCCTCGTCGTTGTTGTCGTCGTCGTTGGCAAATGGCATAAAACAACCACAGGCGCCGCAACATTTGACGACTGTCTACCACATGCCTGCTACCTCATGCCACCTGCCCCAAAAACAACAGCAACAACAACAACTTGCTGACTGACGCACTGACTGACAAGCGCCTTATCATTAAGGTAAACAGCAGCAACAACAGCAACAGCAGCAGCAACGACATCTACAGCAGCAGTTGTCATCAGCATCAACAGCATCAACAGCATCATCATCATCATTATCATCATCATCATCATCATCATCAGCTCTGGCGTCAACAACCTTAAAATTCGTTGCTCTGCATAGAGCAAAAAATCAAGCAGCCAAAACAACAGCAACAACAGTTGTTGCTGCTGCTGCTGTCACAGACAACGGCAACAAGACCAACAAAAAAAACCCCCCCGAAAAAACAAAAAATAAAAATAAAGGAAACACACCTGACAAACGTTACACACACACACACAAACACACACACTCATATACATGTATGTGGCACTTATGCAAAAAAGGTAGCAACAACAATCAACGTGCCACATCGACAATGCCAGACGCGACAGCTATGTGTGTGTGTGTGTGTGTGATGACTGATGAGCGACATGTGGCACTAGCGCATTGCCAGAACCATTGCCTCTTGCCTCTTGCCTCTTGCCACATGCCTCAACGCACTTGCCACCTTGCAAGCAGCAACATTGCCATTCGCTCTATTGGCCATGAGGGTGTTGTTATCAAAAAAAGCAGCAACAGCAACAATATGCTACTCCAGACAATGACAATGACAATGACACACAGCAGCAGCAACAACAACAACAACAGCAACTGGAGAAACAACAACAACAACAACCACGTGTGCTGCATTTTTTTGGACTTTGATTGACCGTAAAACAAACAGCGTTAAGAAACTTTCAATAGAATGAAAATGAAATTAAGCAAGTGGCATAAATTTATGGGGAGAGAGTGTTTTCGACTAAACAGATACCCTATGACAACTGCAGCAGGATAGCTTAAAGATCTTTCCACTCTTTATAAACCTTATTTTATACCAGAATAAAGTCGGGGATTACAAAAAAGTGCTAGATTTGGCAGAAAAAGGCTCTCAAAGTTTTAGCTTGAAAAAGGGTAGATTTGGATGCAAAAAAGCTACAATAGGATTCAAAAAAGCTAGAGACGGTTTCAAATAAGGCCAGCCTTTTCTTTAAAAATGGCTAGATTTGACTTTCAAAAGGTAAAATTTAGCTTCAAAAAAGGCTAGATTTTGTTTAAAAAGAAGCTAGCCTTGACTTCAAACAAGTTTAGATTTGGCATCAAAAAAAGGCTAACCTTAACTGCAAAAAAAGGCTAGATTTGGCATCAAAAAGATCGATTTTGCTATAAAAAAGGCCAGATTTAACTTCAAAATAGGCTAAATAGGTTGACAGATAAGATAAGCATATAAATCTGTAGATCTTCTGGGTTGATATTGTCAATTGTTTTGTCCCACATAGCACAGGGTATAAAAAACCAATCAGTAAGAAACTAAAAACTTAAAACAAAAATGCAGTTAATGTTTGCGAACTTAAATAAGAAATAGAAAAAATAAAAAACAATACAAAACAAATTAAAATTCCGCACATGTGCCGCTTAACATTTTGTGTCCATTTGTCCAGCTCTTTGAGAGTTGAAATGGGGATTGGGGATTGAAGCGCAGGATTTAGGGTTGGGGTTTATCAGTTGCTTCTCTTTTTTTTATTTGTTAGTTTTGTGCCAACATATTGTCTATTTGTGCGCTTTATTGCCAATAAATCAGAATTTATTTGCAACAACAAACGAATTAAAATGTTCAATAAATATTTGCACAGCCTCCGCCCCAAAAAAGTAGGCAACATTTATTGCGTGGCGTGTATAAGCAAGAGAGATAGAGGAGTCTATGTGTGTGTGTAGACGTATTTGTTGGCCACTTGGCAGACGCAATAACTCTGGCCGCTTATCACGCAACATTCACTTGGACATATTCACTTTGAACGACGCTACGTGATGCGCATTTTTGTTACGCTCTTAACTTGCAACTCCACGCGTCCTTAACAATCCTCTTTCCCACTCTCCTTCACTCCTTAACTGTCGTCCTATACTTTATTTTCGAACAATACTTGTATTCACTGGTCTCACAGCTAAGCGTATGTTGCACTCACGAAAACAATTGGACATCTAACGAGTCAAAAGCAGTGTTTCTACCAATTTGCACCGGGCGAGAAAGCTTTCTATGGTTTTTATATGTGTAGTTGCTCAAAGCTGAATTCCTTTTAAATGAATGCATTCATTAATTTTCATCTACTTTTCCTAGCCGTTGGTTCTTTCTCTGTCAAAATATTTTCACGCCCGGGTGCAAATATTGACGAATCTTACCAGTATAGTCTCATTATTCCACTTCCTCTATCCTCTATTCTACTCTTTAGTTTCTTTATTCCTCTAGTATCTCTAGTTTTATATTTCTCTAAATCTCCAGTCCTTTAGCTCTCGAGTTTTTCCAGAATTCAACTGGTTCGTGTATTACTGTACGGTCAACGTATTCTTTAATTTCCTTGTAATTTTCCTAGCCTGCTGTTATATGTCTGCCAAAACATTTTCACGCCTGGGTGCAAATATTGACGAATCTTACCAGTACAGTCTCTCTATTCCACTCATCTTTATTCCTCGTCTCTTTATTCCTCAAGTATCTCTAGTTTTATATTTCTCTAAGTCTCCAGTCCTCTAATCCTTTAGCTCTGTAGTTTCTCCAGTATTCAACTGTTTTTTTTTCGTTCTCTAGTCTCAAAAGTAAAGTGCTTTAGCACTAACTTAATTGTTCTTCACATAAGCACGACCTGTTTTTTGGTATTTTTAATAACTCTGACTATTTCTGTCAGTGTATTTTGGGTTGCTTCTATAACAAGGCCAGCAAGAAGCAGCAGAAGCACTCGCAGGCACAGAAAATCTATTAAAAAATTATGGGTTAATGCTGTTTGAATTTATGGAGAGCGAAATGCGAGTTGTTGCCACGGCGAGGCAAACAAATTGTCCACACGTGAGACAATCAAAGTGGCATAAACCAGACATAAGAAGACTATTGAAAACGACACTGCAAATGGCAATCGATGATTTGCGACAAGGAAGGGAAGGGAAGGAAAGGAAAGGAAGGGACGGAAGGGGAAATGGGAACACAGCAGGCGACGCATTTTGGCGTTAACGGATGCGTCCCTGGGGCCCCATCGATAAGGATGTCCGGATTGAGTCTGAATATGTGTTGTTGTTGTCCTTTATGTTGGCAGGCTAATTCCATTATTTCCCCTTCGAAATAAACATGTCTGGACCTGTGCTGTGCTGTCATGCAAATGCAAAAATGTTCAAGTAATGCTTTTGTTCTAAACGCACGTGTATCGAGAATTCGCAATCGTTATCGAAATGCGCCCAAAGCTATAAAATTTATATACAACAAAACATTGAGAAGAAACCAAATTGAAAGAAGGGGCACGACGCCAATTGACTGATGGCCACTAATTAACCCAGCGTGGAGCACGGTCAGAGGCGTCCCAGACCAAAGAAAAATTAGAGAGGGGGAGCTTATGTTTGTCAGTAAATCTGAAGAGGGATTCTTTTGGTCGGATGGCGTGGGAACCACTTGAAAATCAAATCAAGCGTTCAACTGTAAATCACAATAAATAATAAAAAAAGAAGAAAAAAATGAAAGAAAGAAAGAAAAAGAAATGAAGAGAGTAGAACATAACAACAATTGGGGGACGCACATACACAGAGGGTATTTTTGCTGTCCCCCCTTATATCATATTTTTCACTTCATTGTGTTTCCGGCCAAACGAATGACGTCGACGAACGGAGGGAACTGCCTTTTGTTTGGCCTCGACGCTTTTGTCAAATGTCGAGTTGAGTGTGTCCAGCCAGGAGGAATACCAACAATACAACCATAAGCTGGAGTCTATGAGGAATGAGGATGAAGGATAGAGAAGGAAGGAGGGCGAGTTTATGAGGCGTCGCTTACGTAATCTTGTATCTCGTATCTGGTATCTGGTATCTCATATCTCAGTTCTGACAATTCGCTGACCATTTGACTGGCTGAACTGTCACTCCAGCTTCGATTTCATTTGAGTATCACATTCAGTATTATGGACCAGAACATAAGTATCGAAATAACAGCAAATTTCCATTCGATGACCAAAACACTAGCGGCTATTTGAAGTATGGCCCATTGAATTTGTATTTCAACTATCGATACCCTGTAAGGTATGGGAAAGGTAGGAAATGTGAAGTATGTCACCCTGAAGTGAAGTCAAAATAAAGTTAATTAAACCCTATATCTACCTAATAACTATATGAACTATCTGAACAGCTTTAATTATATTAAATAAGAATTAATCGAAATTATCAATATTTCTCCAACTATAGACAAATTATAATTTATCTATAACTAGCCATTTCTAAAGATACAACTTTCATAATTGGCAGGTTTATTTGTTCGTAACTCATCCTTATATTTTGCTTATTTCAGAATAATCGGATCGTAGTAACAAAAGTTATAGCTAAAGTAAGCATGTTAATTGCTATGTATATATATATAGATGTGTGTTAAGCCCAGGGTATCGGCTAGTCGAACACCTGCTTAAATTTGTTTTTAATTTTCCATGCGTTTGTCAAATCGCCAAACCGAGCAAAAGAATTATTATGGTATTTTATTATTTTTATTTATTTTTTTTTTTTGTATCTCAACATTCCCCATTCTTTTGTTGCTCGCTGACACATTAAAGTGAACCCGAACTCGGAACCGAACCCAAACCCAAACCCAAAACCAAAAGCAGACCTTGATGCGAACTCTAACCCTCTTGAGTACTTATTCTTATGGCCTGGCTTATATGGCATTGCTGTGTAATAAGACGGAAATAATTTGTGTTGTTGTCTTTTTTTTCTTTCTTTTTGTGTGTGTGTGTGTGTGATAGGTTGTTGTTGTAGTTATTGTTGTTGCTGCTGAAGTGTAAACAACACATCATCCAATCCCTGACCAAATTATGCGGAATGCAGCACAAATTGTTGACTAATTTGAACCATTAACTGAGGCAATCGCTATAAGCATTGATTTCTCTACCCAGAAATTGGCATTTCCTCTACCGCAAAAAGGAAATTCCTATCTTTATTTTCCTTAAACAGTTAATGTTATCAACATTTGTATTTCCCACAATAATATTGAATTAACTTTTGATACTCAAGTGAGGAAATCGGAAGGATTTTAAACAATAACTATATACAGTCGTTAAAAGATTTTCTTTTTAAATATTAGTTAAACTAAAACTTAAATGAAAAATAAATAAATAAGGAACCTGTAAATAGTTTTCCTTTAAGGCAGTTTATAAAGAGTGGGCGTGGCATAAAGGTTTCCTTACAGACAAGTGCATAATTAGCTCATAAATTTGTAAATCGATAATCGACATAAATGAGTGTGCATTCTTGATGTGGCTAATTAAACGTTTTGGCCACATGAAAAGGCGGTGCCAAGCACCTGGCCAACAACTAACAGTACTCATACTCATACTAATACTCACACTCATGCTTACACTCGCACTCACAAAACTCAGACTTGAACTCACATTCGCACTCGCATGTTATTCACAAATGGTATCTTTATCTAACTCTGCGTGTAGCCGCGTTATTTTGGTCGAAATTGTGGCAAACACCACAAAATTTGATTTGCACTTTTTGGCAGCATATGTATGTGTGTGTGTGGGAGTGTGTGTGTGCATGGGTGTGTATTGTGTGTGTGTGAAAATACAAATAGACGTTGATTGCTTTGTTGATTTGTTTGCGGTTGCTGCGCCGCGCCTTGACTATTGGTGGCAGGAGAAAAAGGAAGATGGGTAGATGGGACAAAGACCAGGGTTGGGGGCGTTAAGGGGGCGTGGCAAGCGTCAAATGTTAGTAGACGGTTAGTTAGTGAATGGAGTAGGGGGACAAGGGGTTGCCAAATGGCAATCAATGCACACATTGATGCAGTCATTTGCGCCTGCCAAATAATCGAAATCAGCAAAAACATCGAGCACAAATACATACAAACAAGCACAACACATATACACCACACACACATACACACACACATGCACACAGTGGCCGAGGGCAACCCTTTTTGGCCCGGGCAACAAAATTATTTATTGAAATTTTATAAATAGTGGGATCAGACAACGAAATTTCCGAGTCTGCAAGACCAAAAATAAAAAAAAATAAAAATAAACACAGTCGAGGTATGTAAGTGTGTGTGTGTGAGTGTGTGAGTGTGTTTGTGTGTGTGTGTGTGTGTGCGACAAGGGTAGCTAATTTCATACGATAAGCTGGCGTGGCACGACACTAGCCCCAACCCTTGCCCCCTCAACGCGAAGCGCTACAGTTTTTAGTTGCCCCAAAATGTATGCTACACATTTGCAGTTTTGTTGTTATCTAAAACCCTAGACTCAGTCAGAGAATGAGAGAAAGAGGAAGAGGGAGGAAGTGGAACAGAGAGTAAAAGATACACTATGGTGCTTTTACCTAATTTTATGGAACTATTTCTCAACTCAAGAATACACACAGAACTTGTCAAAAATATATAATGTACAATTTTAAAAATTTAATTCATTAGTGTTTGTTTATTCCTAAAAAATATGTAAATATTTATATATGTATATATTATATATTGTGTATTTTATTTTTCTTTATAGTTATTGTTTGTATATTTGTTGAATCAAAATTCGTCCAAGCTGTCAATATATTTGTAAAATAAAAAAAATGATTAAATAAATTGAGAAAAGAAGTGGAAAGAACAAAGCAACATTTGTTAATCTACATTTTCGCATTAGACTCATCATTTTAATAAGAATTATGGCTGTACAAATTAAAGGTGTCCTTTTTTATTAACCAAGGATTCCGGATCATTAAAAGCTATGTCAAAAATGAAGTACTATACATTCTTGAACATATTTTAAATAATATTTTTAATTAAAATGAAATTAAACAAGTTTAAATTTAAATTTTTAATTAAAATCGAATTAATTAAATTAAAATTAAAATAAGAAGTTAATAAGGAAAGGGATTGGTCCAGAAAAAGCTTCAAAAACTGTAGTACTTTTAAAGATATCCCAACTGACTTCACCTGGTAAAAATACGGACAGTTAAGCAAAAACTAATTAAGATCGGACTACTATAGCATATAGTTTTTAAAGAATAAATGAATAATTTACGTTTTAAATAACAACTTTGTACCACAGTGAGATAGTGAGTGAAACTACTAGGCTGGGAAGGAATAGAGAGGTTATATAGAGGGAGTTTGAGGCCGTGCCGGGCGTTTTTGGTCTCGGATATTAATGCATCATGGGCATTGTAAAATGTTCGTTAAGCTTCTGGCCACGGCAACTACGTTGGCAACTACTACAACAACAACAACAACAACAGCAACAGCAGTAAGGCGTCTGTTGCCATAAAATTGCGACGACAAGGACGACAGCCTGCTGGAAGGCATGAGAGGGGGATGGGAGACAGTCAGGACGATGTGGCGACGGTCGCGTTTATGCGGTTTTTCGTACAGTTTTGCAAGTCAGACAAAAGCGAACGTCGCTTTCTCGGCCAAAAGCATCTCTAAGAGCGAACGTTAGCCAGATTTAAACCCCCTGCCTCCCCTCCACCTTCAGAAACCTTTACCCGTTCTCACTTACGCCCCTGGCAACTGCCATTACAACTACTTATGGCCGTCACTGTTTTAAAATCAAAAGTCGGAACGGGTTCAGCAGACATTTGGGGCTTGCCTTGTTTTACTTTAGCCATCTCTCCACCTCTTTCTTGCCTTGGCCATGTCCTGCTTTTCTGCATCCTGTTGGCCAAGGACTCTCTCACTCTCTCTCACCCTCTCTCTCTCTCTCTGTCTCTGTCTCTGTATGTTGGCTGATCAGCGCCCCAGCTTACGGCTGAGGTTTTATGGAAATAAATTGTGCTTTATGCTCGATTATTACCGTAGACTTATTGGGTTTTCTGAAGCGCTCTAAATGCCCATCTACCCTCTTCCCCCCTTTGAGTCCGCGCCCCTGTCCTTGCACTGTCCTGGCATCCGGGCAGCCATGTGTGTCCGTGTCCGTGTCCGTGTCCATGTCCCGTATAGGTCGTCTTTTTGGTGGCGCTGTTGTAATTGTTAAGATTTTGTTACTTCAATTTATTATTGCTCCCAACTTTATGTGTGTGTGTGTGTGCGTGTGTGTGTGAGTGTCCTTTCCTTTAAGCCAACTGTAACTATATCTGTATGTTACTGTGTATACATGTGTGTGTGTGTATATACAGGATGAGCCGACTGCTTTATGCTTTGGGTAATTTGCATTTCACGTTTCGGTTTCTGGTTCTCAGTTTCTAGTTTTCTGCAGTCAAATGATTCGTGATTATGCGCAAAGTTGTTATAGTTCCTGATTATAAGCAGACCTTCTCCATTTACTCTCTCTCACTCTCTTTCTCTATCTGACTCAGGTACCAGCTGCACCTGTGCTTAAATCATTAAAGCAAAACAATTGTCCTTAAACCTGACTTATCAATGCAAAGTAAGCAGCTTCCTACATTTTATTCCTTCTTCACTATTCTTTCCATACTTTGTCATTTTGTTATTCATTCATTAAATATTTTCAATTCTTGTAATTCTCAATTTGTTATAACTCAAATGGCATCCAGTGCCAAGTCAAATGATTTTATTGTAGTAGAATGAGTCCAAGTTGGTTTAAAGAGCTGCCTTGAGATAACTGCGATCCTAAGATCCTTAAAAATAAATTGAGGGACTCGCTTTACTTACTATTCTCATTTACATGAGAAGAATCTATAGCTTAAATAGCTTCCCATTGGCTTTCACAATCGATGTCGTCAATAGTCCAGAGATTGATAACCATAATCTCTACATACTGCTAAACTCATTAGCTTTATCAATCTATTTTCACAGGCCCGGGCACCCCACGTCCTCCGTGGTCACTTAAAGTGCTGTCTCATTAAATGCAAAAGCAAATGGACAAAGTTAAAGTAATCGTCATCAACCTAAAACATATCACAAATATAATTAAGCCTTTCAGTTCACTGAAATTACAGACTGGACAAGGGACCAGCTAAGGACCAGCAGGAGAAATAAGGCGAGGGACAAGTGCAGCGTTGAAAGTATAAAATTAACAACTTCATTGATAGGCGGCCAGCCAAAGGGCTAACAAATGAAGTGTGAGAGCTCTGCCAATGGACGGGGAAAAAGGCAGGAGCACTCCACGGGAGCCAGAGCACTCCACAAAGGGTCAGGTCCCTTACCCTCTCCTTTGGCTTATGCCCAATGGGGGTTAGTCGTGGCGATAATGGTGCGTGACCACGCATCAGCAACGATTTTGTCAGGGATTCCATACGCTCAAGGTCCCCCAATCCACAAAATCCACACCCTCTACCCCCAAAAGGCCTTACCCCCAACCATCTGACAGGGTGTAACCACTGACCAAGCTGCGCGTGGCCACCTGAGCTGACATTTAGCCAAGCTGACGAGTTAATAACCCTTTTTAGCGGCGTGTGAATAGCCCTCCGTGTGTGGACACGCGACTGACCAGCATATCACTGTGTACTGTGTACTTTATACTGTGTACGGCCGTCCACGCTTTAGCTCGTATAGAGATTTTTTTTGTCATGGGGCTAGAGGGAGACCACGGGGGATGGAGAGAGGGGGTGACAGGTGACCAGGGTCAGGGCCGTGAACAAGGACGAGTAGCATGGCTGGTGCTTAAGTGGCTTGAACGCCCTTTTGGCATGTGAGTCGCGTTGCGACTGTGAATGAGTGGCAAGAATGGGTTAAAAACCTGCGGCAGTGTGGGGTTAAAGATGGGTTTCAGTTCCAATTAAGTTTTTGGCTCGCAGCGCATCGGTTAATTGAATGAAGTCACGTGATGTGAATAATAAAAATGATATCGAAAACTCGCACTCTAATTGACAACTGACTCCCCTCTTCCTCTGCCTACATAGAAAGGTCGGGGGTTGGGTTACCCCTCCGAACTCTTTGAAACACACATATGTGTTCAGTGTTTGTCTTTGACGGCTTTTAAATATTGCATGAGAGTCCAAAAGCATTTAATTTGCTTCTATTTGCATTTGACTGGTCAGCGCCCAGACCAAACTCCTTTCCATTTGCTAAGCCCCCTTTCTTCTTATCCGAAAACCTCAAGCCGAACCCTCCTTCAATCTCATGCCAAAATGTTGGTCGTTGTCAAAGCGACCGCAGTCGAAGATCTTAAAGAATTTTGTAAGACGTGCAGCCATAGTAAAGCCAAAAGCAACAACAAAGCACAAAACTGCAACTTGTCCACACATACATAGAGTCCTACCCCCTCCCTCTAACTCCACGCCTCTGCTTTGGGTTCCTTTTTCAAGCTGGCAAGTTTCGAGCCAAGAAATCCAAAACCACACTAAAGACGCCAAAAAGATGCAAAGACGCAAACGGCAAAAGCAGTCCCAAAAACTAAAAAAGGAATATGTACACAGGAAAAAAAGTCCGACATATTGAGACTGAATTCAATTCGAATCGATGTCAAAAGTCCGATAGAAGATCAATTGTGAAATATTTGAAAGTAACGAGTTTCATTTAAAAATGTTGAGCTTGAACCAAATATCGTTGGCCTATTTAGTGATAATTATTTAACAATTTTATCCTGAATACATACATAACAAATGCAGTGATTGATTTTAGGAATGATTATTTTTGTTCTGTGTACTATTTGCCACGCCCCCTTCCCAAACACACACACATTCGCTAACGCCTTCAGTTTAAAGGTCCTTTCATTTACTCCAATCTGGCATTTGAAATACTCGTCCTATATGCATTTCCCTTGGACCATCTTTGTTTTTTCCTCTCTGCCTTCTGCTCTTCAGCTCTTCTTTTTCTTTTTCTGTGGCTGTGTTTGCTTTCATCGTCTATTTCTATTACGACACCATACACACACACACACACACACACACACACACACACACACACACACACACATACATGTATACTTTGGGGTTTTTAGCCTTTAGTCTAAAGACATTTTTAAGGCCATTCGTGCGGTTGATGTGGCGCTGAGATTTTCCCGTGCAAATTGCAAGGCTTAAATTTCATTTCAATTTTCCAAATTGTTGCCAACGCCCGCCCCTCCTCCTCCTCCTCCCCCTCGCCAAAGCTGTAAAACCGGACAAGGATCAAGGACCCTAACCTCTGAGTGCAAGTGGTCAACAGTCTTATGTGCACACTCACATACGTACCTTTCAACTGACTGACAAAACTATAGATTTGTATTCAAATGAGTTTATGTTGATTGGGTTTTCTCTTGGTTTTCTCTTCAATTTCCTTCCTTTGAGTGCTTAATTCTATTAATTCATTTGCGATTTCACTTATAGTTGAGCCAGTGTACTTTGTACATTTTTGAAACAGCTAAGAGCTAATTAAAAGTGCTTCCTCGATTAAAACCACCCACAATATTACACTAATGTAGATTTTAAAACCGTAAATAATTAGATAAATAAGCTAGTACAATACTAATACGTGTATCAAGAACTATTTAATTTTTCAAATTAATTTCTAAGTAAATAAAAGGTTGTGTAATTTTAATTTGTAAACATAAATCTGTCCTTTTTAATACATATTTTTCTACAACCACATTATCACATACATCTAAATAGATTTTAAAGCTAAAAATATATAAATGAATAAAACTATAATAATATTAACATAATTATTATTTCAAATCTAATTTTGTGAAGTTAACTTTATTCTATTCTAATATACCTAAGTCTGCCCTTTTTATTACTTTGTGACTAGTTTCTTAAAACTTGATTGTAAATATTTTGTCATAACAAAACTGAATATCTACTTATTAATAAAACAAATTTAAATGATACCAGCACCTTTTTTTATAAAATTTAACTTACTTGAAGAATAAGAAATAAATTAATAAATTATTTAAATAAATAATTAAGACAAGAATTCAAGCTACTGTTTCCTTAAATCAAAGTATAGAATTTAGCCTATAAACTGCATATTTTCTATACTTTTTCTATAAACTAATAAAAGATTGAATTTACATACGAACTAGAAATGGATTTTAATAAATTATTAGTGTTTAAATATAATGCAGTATCAATAAAATTAAATATATTTGTTTACTTAACAATTCATCACTAATAATCCACTTCAGTGAAATAATTTGAATGCAATTAATCAGTTCTTAAAAGTTATATTTCTAGTTATTTATACTTGAATTTAAAACAGAGACTATACTAAAAATAATAAGAATAATCATTCTACTTTCACAATTAATCATATTAATTAATTCTTATATAAATCAATCAGACAATCAATCAATTCAAGTTACTTAATTTATGAATATCTTTTCTAGCTATCACAATAAATTCATCAAATGCATTAAAACTCAGACTTTAAGTAAGTCATGTTAATTATAAAAAAAGTACTACTTTCTACCCAATTCGTCCAGTAAAAATATTATTATATTTACCCCTCCCTTAAGCTGCAACATGCTGCTGCCACAAATGAAAACCATCTCGTGGCATCCCAATAATGAAAGAAAAGAAAATCCAAATTTCAACTGCAAATCTAAATCAATATAACAAATCGTATTAAGCGAATTTTGTTTTTGCATTTTGCGATTCGTTGCCTGTGCTTAATTTGATTGCCCCTGTTCCTGTTCCTGCCCCTGGCCCTGCCCCCCGTCCGCACTCATCTTGCCACACCACGCAGCTGTCAGTTGCAGGGGCAAGCCTGATTTTTCTCCTACCCAAAAGTGGAAACGAAACGAATCGCAGGTAAATTGCTTCACTCATTTGCATGCCTTCAAAGACAGGCTAACATTTCCCCCTCCTCCCCTTCCGTCACAACTAACACACACACACAACAACCACTGCTTGCCCCCTTGCCACATGATTCATGCAACAACAACAAGAATAACTCAATAAAACTGATTATCGCAAAATTGCAAATTAAAAATTTTCAAACGCGCGAGAATTTTATTTTCATTCAATTTTTCTCTTTTCTTTTTTCTCTGTGTTTGGGCTAACTTGTGGTTAAGGGAGGGGAGGAGGCGTGGCAATGTGTATGTGTGTGTGTGTGTGTGTGTGTGTGTGTGTGTGTTTTGACTGATTTCACGCATATGTGACCCGATTCGATTTGCACGCGCAAATCGCATAATTTGCTCACACGCCACAGCGTTGATCCTCATCAACGGAACTGGTTCCCGCCTCCCCCTTCAAGTGAAAAAACCCCAAAAGGACCCCCCTTTAGTCCATGGAACGCCTTTTGTTTGCCCTTATTAAATTTTGCCAATTTTTTTATGCCTCGTATTCATGTTTTTTTTATTTGTATTATTTTTTTAAGCGAATTAAAATCCAAACGAAGCGCAAAAAATCGCGGTTAACGATTTCGCGTGGCTTTTTCATAAAAGGACAAAAAGAAATAAGGACATGTGGGTGTGTGTGTGTGTGTATGTGTGTGTGTGTGTGTGTGTGTGTGTGTGTGTGTGGGTGTAGATGGTTGTCTGTCAAAATAAACAAGTTTGTGTCACTGCAGAAATTTCATTTAATTTGCTCAGCGATGACGACAGCCCGCGGAGGCAAAAAAGACACAAGGTACAAAAAACAAGGGAACCAGAAAGAACAATCCGGTTGCAATTTGTCGATTAGTTAATACCCTTATTATTTTTGACAAACATTTCAAAAATGTTCTTAGCAAACGAGCAACTCCTAATTTAAAGCACTCGCTACTTTCAGTATTAACCTTAACACTCTTTTTACCTTCATTTGGCTAAATTAATACTTATTATTTGTGTTCTGTATCTCTCTCTCTACTTTAACCACTTGTTACTTTCAGCCTTAACCCTATCGCTCTTTAAGTCCAGCACTCGGTACTTAAGTAGGCTCTGGAGTTGCTACTTTGCTTCTCACATTTGCTATAAAAAAGCTTAACACTCGTTATTTTAGTTGAAAACTTTTTGAAAATTGTTCGTGTACATTAAGAACTCGGTACTTTTCTTATACATTTCAGTGCATGCGGCACTCGTTACTCTTCTACTGAGCATATTCTTTTAAACAAATACTTCTTCCTACATCAGTTAAGACAGAAGATTTAATTTTAAATATTTGTAGCAAACTTTTGATATCTATAAACAATTTTAGAAGCTTTTAAAGTTCGCTTAGACACAGTCAGACCTGCCTACAAGGACTCAGATCAAGTATGATGATATATAGTCCTGTATAAAGTTCAAACAAAACTTGCTGTTAGTATTTTGTTAATACCCTTATGAAGGGTATTTATTTGTGATATGCTGAAAATTGGTTGGCAGACAAAAGGTGCGCAGCGGAAGTTGCCCAATGCCCAACGGAAGTCAGAAGGCGGGGTTGGGGTTGGGGGATGGGGATGGGAAACTGCGGCTACTGAACCTGAAAAGTGGTTAAATTACAAATTATCCACGGCAGCTGCCACACGAGGCAGTAGCAACAACAACAACAATAACAATAACATCAGCATATTGTGAAGCCAGTTCGATGCTCCACTTGGAGTCTGTTTTGAAGCCTCTCAAAAAGCGTCCACAAAAATATGAAGAATTATGCGACACGTGGGATCGAAAGGTACTACAGTAAGGGACGAAGGACCAAGTGCCTCAACTCGACCACACGGAGGAGGCAGAGGAAAAGGCAGAGTCAGGAAAAGGAACAGGAGCAGGGGAGAAAAAGCCGAGGATGAGTGTTGGCCATAAATCAAACATAGACAGACGCAGGCTGCTCCATAATTCAAGCGTTGATACTCTCATACTCCCCTCCCAATACTCTCCATCTCGAGGCCCCACTTCATGCCCAACCCTATTTTACCCCCTCCCCATAGCAACCACCCCTCTCTAACCCTGCACAGGTGCTGCTTTCAATTTACACATGTGAATTAAGGTTTTAAAATTGTTTGACAAAAACGCGCACGCACACAGAAAAAAAATAGCACAAGAAAAACGGCTCAACGAGCAAAATACTCTGTAATTGGTTGGATTTTAACCAAATACAAAGTAAGTAGAGTTTAAACACCTCAATATAACTTATAAACACAAAGTAACACACAACGTCTATCTATGGATAAAACTACTTGAGTTATTTGGAATATAGAATTAAGCTAGTAATAAACACAAGCCTTAAAAATAAAGGCTTAATATATTAAAATTTTATTGTTAAGCTACTTCTAAAATTTAACTTTAAAGAAAGTAACTCTTAGTAACTATAGAGTTAACATCATTAAATTCTCAGAATATATAGTAAAGTTAGTAATAAATATGCAACTTTTAAAATTTGATTGAAGCAAAGAAATAATTTATGATTGAAATTTGTATGAAAAATTTAGCAGATTGAAGTGCTATTTGCTGGAGCGTCAAAGCTACCTGCTACTCACTACTAACCCTTTTTAGACAGTTTGTGTTTACAGGGTATAGCAAAAAGATGTTGATGACGATGGGTCCGAGTCGCTGTTAGTCCGAGGCCAGGCAAATAATTCATTGTCATGCCCATGTGGCCACCAAGTGGCGCCAACTGTTGTGCCACACACACATGTGTGTGTGTGAGTGTAGATGGTGTGTGTGTGTAGCTAAGATTAACCTGCCACAGCTTCAACTCGAGCTCTAGCCCCAAGTCTTGAACAACCTTCTTCAACTCGCATTACACAGCCCTCCTATCGTATTTCCCTGCACCTCCTATCCTCCCTTTCCCCTGAAGAGTTGCCACACCCTGTCCTCCTTGTCCCCCTGTCACCATGCAACACGGTGGCACGTTCACAGGCCACATGCTCATTCGCTGTTTGGTCCTTTGGTCCTTGTAATCGATTTTTGATTGAATATTGCGCTTAGGTTGCACCCTTCCGCCTGTAACCGTAAACCCGTAGACCCCCTCTCCCCCCCTGTATTCCACTGTACAGTGAATACACCCTGTGATTGTGTGCCCCGGATCGGCGGCATGTTGTCACACACATGTCGCTCGTTATAAATTTTCCGCCTTTTCAAATATCAATAACTGTAAATATTATGAACACGTTCACTTATGGGCTTAGCCGGAGCTTCATATATATACATTTTTTTTGGCTTTTCTTTATTTCAATACCCCCAAAAAAACACTCCTGCCCTTTGCCCATCCCTGGCAGCGTTTGTTTTTGCCATTTGTTTGGTCCTTTGACATGCAATATTTGCACAATGGGTTCAGTTTACCTAAGTAAGCGACACATTTGAAAGCTGAAAGCATTGCCAGATTGTTTAAGACTTTATACTGACATGCTTGATTTATAAATTTCAATTATATAAGTAGCTGTTTAATTTGTTAATTGGTTAAGCTTGTAAGACAGTGTTAATTTATTTTTAAAATATTTATATGATACATCTTTAAACTAATACAATTAAATAATAACTTATTTTGTCATCTCAATTTTGGGAATGTCTGGCAGCCTTCTAACCCTTAACTCTTTGTTTTAGACTAAAAGGAAAAAATATTAAGTAGACGTATAATTATTTCTTTGAATATTTTTCAAGTATTTTTCAGTATTTTTTCTTTTCTTTTTTCTAAGCTATAAATAAAAATCATGCTTAAAGTGTGACTTAACTAACAGATACAATCAAATTTATTCCAAGTAGGTACTACTGAAGCCTTACTTAGCTTTAAGATTATAAATATATTTATAGATAAATATTTAGTACTTTTTCTACAGTAAAATCTCAAATCTCAGCTCTTAAGGGCATTTACTCATCTTACTGATAACATTACAGGGTAGATTAGCCTACCGAAATAAGAACAAAGTCTTAAGTATGTCTACCCTGTAAGATTATCGGCAAGAAGATAAAACTGCCCTTCGACTTTTGTATAAGCTATTTATAGGGTTATCAGAAAGTAAGTTTATTCGAGCGTTATTTAATCCATATTTACCATTGTTTGACCTTTAGTCCGCACACCTTTAAGAGCCAAGTGTCTGGGTTAAGTTTACTTTTATCGTATATGCTTAAGTTGACTTTAAGCCCTTTTTCTCTCCTCCTCCACTCATCTGTCGCCCCATACCTATATATATCTCTCCCATATTTTTCCACGCATAAATCCAAATATGATCACTTCATAATTTGACATTGATAGATGAGTTGAACAAAATCGAAGCCAAAAGGGGTAAACAACAACAACAACAACAACTGGCACTCAATCATGCACACACACACACACACACACACGGACTGATACACACATGTGGCTGGTTAGGGTGTATTATTGATAAGGGGGTTAAGAGGGGTAAGGCTACTTACTGCGGAACGAGTTGAGCTCTGTTATTTCGCCTGTGGTTCAGTAACTGTTTCTGTTTCGGTTTTGGTTTTTTTCTTCTGCCTTGGGCTACTGTTTTAGCTGCTGTGATACCCTGTAAATATATAAATCAAATAAAATAATGTATAAAATATTAGTAAATCTTATTTGGGAAGAATGCACAAAGTCAAAGAGTCATAAAGTTAACTTAGACTTTTATGCATAAACTAGCCTAACTGAACTCAGAGATAATACAGGTTAGAGCTTTGAAATTTGGTATATACAAAGTTGCTAATAATATACATACACTATTTATGGAGTTTCAGTTATAACACAAGTTTATCTTTTATTGCATCTTTATCAAAAAAACCTTTTTTTAGATAGTTTACATAGCTAAAGAGTTGATATTGACTATGCAAGTAGTTGTTCATATTTGCTTTATATTCTGACAATTTCATTTACTTTAACAACATACATATGTGCTAAGTATATGTGTATTTACAGGGTAGCTGCTGGTCTAACAATTTTATTGTTGTAACCCTTTTTTTTGTAGTTATGGGCATAACGTCGCTTTGATGGCTGTTTGATTTCTTGTTTTCCAACGATTGATATTTTATCGTCTTGGTTCATTGGGTAGGGGAAGAGGGGGTATGGGCTTTTGGGTGTGTGTGAGTGTGAGTGTGTGTGGTTGTGTGTTGGGCTTTCGTCAGCGTTACATGTGGTTGCTTAATAGATTTTTTATGATCTGTTTGCATTTATATTCCTTTTGCTTTTGCTTTTCTTTTCTACAACTTGCGATTGCCTAAAGGGTTACAAATATTGGGTAAGGGTAGGTGTAAGAGGGGGAGCTGTCAAGGGGAGTGTAGGGCGTGCTGTGACAGTTGTGTGTTGTCTTTTAGGTCGAAACTCTTGATGGTTGTTGCTTTTATTGATGTGCTTAGTTCACGTGCATGTAAACAAGCAAATAACATTAATAACCACACACATACACACACGCACACATGAGACTATAAATATTTATGCACTGATAAAAAAAGTATCCAAAGATTCAGATTTCGGCTTCAAAAAGAAGTCGAGAGTAAAACTTCTTAGAAATTTAAAGGACATTTTGATTGTAAAAACACTTTAAATATGACCAAATTCTTATTAAAATCTTCAACAAGTCCTAAAATTAGAAAATATTGAAAGAATAATTTAAATAAGAGAAAACTCTTATTAAGAAGAATAAAGTCAACTCTTTAATTTTAAGAAAACATTTCTTCATTTTTGGACCAAAAAGTTACCAAATAGTATAAATTAGTAAGCTTCAAAAAAATTTGGGTTTTTCGTGGTTTCTATTTTGTAATTCTCGATTGGTATTACCAGTATCAAAAAATGACAACACCTCTGAGCTGCTAAAACCAGTTGAGAATTTTAAGAAATAAAGGTAACAAAAACTTAAATAATCTACTACAAATAATTAAATAAGCAACTTCTTAACACTTTAGAGGAAATTAATATTAGATATGTAAACTTTGTATATGTAGTTTTCAGATTTTTATTTTAATCCTAAGATTTAAAGATTCTTTTCATTTTACTACTTATTGAAAACTCTGTATTCTCAGTTTAAGTATTATAATTTGGTCTTTAAATGGTGTTGTTTTTAGAATAATATATTTGAGATGAATTTATTTTAGCTACTGGTCTATTTTTTGCAGTGTATATGTACAAATGTCTCAGTGTGTATGTATTACAAGTGTTGGTATCAATAATAAAGGCATATTATTATTATCATCATAATCATCAGAGCCAAAATTAAGTGTAACTGCAGGTCAAAACGTGCATCAAGGCTCAATAACCACACACAAACACACACACACACACACAAGTACCCCTCTACTTGCCCCTTGTGTGTTCCCTTTACACACTTGTGTTGCAGAGACACACATGGAGCCGCCTCTTGGTCCCCCCTGAGGCACAAGGGTTAATGGCAGCTACGACACGACAACAACAACAGCAACAACAAGGAGGCAAGCAAACAATGCAGCCAGAGGTCCTTTCATTAAACAGGACTCTGTTTTCAAAAGGGAGGGGAGGTCAGAGGGGAGGTCAGAGAGGTTCAGAGGGGAGGTCACAGAGGGTAGGCCACCAGTAGCCCTTGAGCGCCATAAATTAACCCTTTTGTTAATTGATACAAATACAATTAATGTGCATGTGTGTGCGTGTGTGTGTGCGGGGCTACTTAACGGTAACTAAGCAAACACAACAACAGCAATAAGAACAACAACGTGAGGCAAGAACTTTTGTGGGGCAGGCAGCGTGACGACCATTTGATTGCAATCCTAATTATTGCTTAAAACAATTAACATTTCAATGTGTAATACAAAACAATGACCACACACACACACACTCATACACACACACACCTATACAGGATATGCATAAATGCAACAATACGTTTCACAGCCCCTGGGCTAGCGTGTGTGTGTGTGTGTGTGTGTGCACCTGTTAATAGAGTGTGTGTCCAGTTAACGGACATAGAAACCCTTGAGGTGTAACGGGACAGTGGACCATCTTCAAATGCTTGCACAGTGGTTCAAGAAATGCTAATCTATGCTTTCAAATTGCTTACATACTAATCTCTATATTAAAATATTTGATTAAGCTAAAAAACAGTTCAAATTTTAATAAACAGATTAAATAATACTGAGCAATTATTGTTTTTACTTAATTGAATTAAAAAGCCTTCATATATTTTTAATATATGTATATTTATATTGGTTATCTATTAGACCTTTAAAAAGGCTATAAAATATAAAATAGATATACATTCTAGAGGAGTGTAAGAAATGCAAATCTATAGCTTAAAATTGCATTTAGCTTTAAAAAAACCTTTGTAACTTTGAAATAATTCTATGCTACAGATTCATGATAATAACAAAATTGTATTATTGAATTAGAAGCTATAACATATACTCTTTTTTATTAATCTAGTTTACATAAAGAAGTAATATAAATATATACATATTGGTTCAGAAAAGCAATATTTATGGTCTGTAATATTTTAAACGATTTCCCATATAGATATCATTCTACCCTGTACTTTAAAAATGTAGGAGGCTTTAAAGATTTTCTCTAAATTTTAAGTGGTTGACTTTACACACATGTTAACAGTCTGGCAACCACTGTCCAGCGCAATAAACGGAAATGTTTCGCCAAATGGGCAACGCTCTCTCACAGTGCGCCGTTGGACCGTTGTCCATTTGCTAGTAGAACTTCCAAGTTCTTGTCTAATATTCATGTTCATACATATGTGTGTTTTTGTGAATGTGTTTTGTGTGCTGCCCGGAAGTCGTAATTACAATGTAAGTAAGTACATACGTTGACCAGGCCTAAACCAAGAGGGCCTGAACTGAAACTGAAACTGAAACCTGAACGTGTAATGCACAACAACAACAATAACGGAATTAATGTACTTGCTTAAAAGACACACAGCACACACAGCTGTTTACATTTGCATTAAGGCGTTGCACTGTGGAAATATTTCCAATTTCAGGTATTTTTTAGACCCTGTACTTTAAAAAAGTACAATAAGGTCTTTAAACTTTGGCAGAAGGAGGCGTGACAGACCCCATAAAGTAAATATATTCTTGATCAGCATCAACTGCAGAGTCGATATAGCCAAGTCCTTCTATCCCATTGTATGACACCAAGATCTTAGAGACTGTAAGAGCTAGAGACAGCAAACTTGGTATGTAGGCTCCTCTATATCTTGCCTAGATCCAGTTGTTTTTGAACTTAGTCCGAATGTGTCCTGAAAATTTCATTAGGTTTAGAAAATAAACGCGGAAGTTATTCAACTAACAAAGTTACTCAGCATATTAACAGAAAGCAGTGCTGTAAAACGTCAAAGAAGACAATCAGACTTCAAACCCGCATAACTTCTACAAAACCAAACCGATTTTATGCCGAATGTCATTATGATCATGTTTTGTATCCATAAATTGTTTCTACTTTAAAATTTAATTCTTTTGGAATATATTTTTTTCTCAGTTTACAATATTATTTACTCTTTTTTGATTTTGTTTATTTATTAAATTTAATATTTGTGAGAGATGAATTAATAAAATAAAGCACAGAAATAGGAAAAGTTCCCATAGTGCACTAAGGACTATGGAGGCTTGGTAAGGGTTAAGGGGGGCGGTGGGCGTGCTTTTGTGGTGACCACTTTGTTTTAATGGCTCGCTCGCTGCGCTATTATTAAATGTGCTGCATCTTATTATTAACTGGTTGTGCACACACACACACACACGCACACACATAGACTCTCTCTTACTTCTTTTCTCCTTCCCTGTTCCGCGCTTTTTTCTGCACTTAACCCCTGCTTGCCCATAATGGCATTGGGCAGCGTCTCAAATTAATTACAAAGCGCGCGAGTTGCCTGTTCACGCCCCTCCACCGCCCTCAAGCCCTTACGCCCACTTCAAGTGACCGCCCCCACACCCCCCTTAACCCATCAAAACCCCTTCCTCCTCTGCATTGCCGTAACGTTGTCCATTAATCTATTAATGCAGAAACCGAATCTGGAGCCTGGCAGCAAAGGATGTCGAAGGACTTGGACTTGGACTTGAAGGACCAGCAGTTGCCTCGCACGACGCATTTCCGTTTCCGCTTCAATGGCAATGCGGCTCAAGCAGCCAAGCGTTTGACTACCCCCTCCCACCATACACCCTCCTCCCACCATGAGAACCCTCTATACTCTCCACACTCTTACCAAGGCAGATTGTCAGAACTTTGGAACGAATGGCGGTAATGACTTTTCATTTTCGCCCAGATAACGCCAACGATTACAGTTGTGGCGAGGGGTGGACAGGGGAAGGACGCTCATTCAATCGGTTCGACTTTTTTGGGGAGCCACTGTTGTTGCCCACATACATAATGAACGCAATAAACGCAACCCGAAAAATTTGCCGAAAACTCTCACACGGCACAAATGACTGTAAAATAAATGGCCTGAGCACCAGCACAAGCGACCTAGGTCCAAAACCCTAGACCTAACCCTAACTCTTAACCCTCAAAAACCCCATTTTCAAGTCCAAGGAATGCTCAAAATAGTTTTCGCTAGAGACGGACGTCTGTTTATTGACGACACGATAGAGAATATCTATTAGAGAGGAAAATGTACAGTAACAACAAGTCACGTACAGACATGAAAAGATCTTAAATTTATGTGTACTTATGTTGAAACTTCAAACGTGCATAACTTCGATAAAACAAACCCGATTTTCAGGCGGAATATTATTTTGATTATGGTTTGATCTGTAAATTAATTCTACATTTAAAAAGTTCTTTTTAAATATATTCTTTTCTCAAAAAACTTCCGATTGTAGATAGGGGCGTATCTTTCACAATTTCTTAGAAATAATAAAAGTAATTTTAAGTTGTTTTAAGAAATGTAGAATCATGTTAAGTCTTCTCATTCGTGTCACGCTGCACAAAAAACACGAACCAAACTCATCTCTAGTTGGATCGCGTATTCGCGTTCTGTGCGTTCAAGCGGCAAAAAAGGGGCAACGGGTGTTGCACAGACTGTGTGGCAGAAGGGGCAAGGAAAGGAGCACTGCTTGCAGTTAGTCATAAGCAGCAGACACAGAGAGAAAGAGAGGGAGAGGGCGAGAGTGAGAGAAAGGGAGACTGGTAAACGTTTTGTAGTGCGTTTGTTGCCATTTCCGGGTCTATGGGGCATGTGGCATGTGGCATGGGGCCGGAGACGGAGACGGAGACGGCGCCGCTGTCTGCCACATTCAGTTGCCTCTGTGTTCTGTTGCTATTTTGCATAGAGATAGTCAGTGGAAAGAGGGCGGTAAAGAGCAGGAGGAGGAGGAGGGAGAGGAGAGGAGAGACCATCGTCGACTAATTAACTGCGATTATTACGGTCATTACGTGGGATTTCCTTTGCGTAAACATCTTGAATTTTGGCGCTCTCTTCTCTGACGACAGCGACAAATGTTGTTGCTGTTACTGTTGTTGTTGCTGTTGTTGTGCCTCCGTGTTGTTGTCTCTCGACATTGGCAGCAAAAGGAGTTATGCCAGGCTAATGGCCTTTACGCCCCCGTTGAATTTCCCTTTTGGCCAAGGCATTTGCGCCAACATTAAAGCAAATTAACCGCACACCGTTCAGTCTCCCACCCCTTTACCACTACCCCCACTCTGTCTCTCTCTCTCCCCACCCCCTTTCACCCTCTATCTTTAGAAGAAGACAAGAGACCAGCCCCAAAAGTCATTTGTTGTGCAATGTGTTCATGTGGCTGGCAGTTTAAAAACCAAAGCAAAAATCAATACAGACCCGAAAGGATAACGTGCAGATAAACATGAGGAACGGGGAAAGGGGAGAGGTAGCTGATGGGTGGTTGAGGGTGGGGGTGAAGGGGAAACTTTCGCTGTCTGATTAGAGACACGCCAAGGCTAATGGTTATGATTGTGGTGGCCAAGATGACAGCGGCTTTTGGCTTAAACGAATCCTCTTCCTTTCGACCGCAAAGCCGACGAGCTTGTCCTCAAAATATATAAATATACATATATATCTATCCTTAAGATGTCCTCTTGTGCTCTCGACGCCCCAAGACATTATCCCCCAACTCTAAAGAAGCTGAAGAAGTGGCAGAGAGGTAGAGAACCCAACACTACAAAACTAAACTAAAAGGTAAAATGTCTGCATTCAACCTTTGCTTAAGATTACTCAATTAATGCACTTTAATTTTACGACTCAGTGTATGTGTGTGTGTGTTGTGTGTTGTGTGTTGTGTGTTCTGTCTTGTGCGTGTGTGTGTGTATGTATATTAAAGTAACGCTCCTTGGCTTCAAATAAAGTCAATTTGTCCAGCAAGTGCTTTTACAGTTGTTGAATCACTTGTCACTGTACTTGGAGTCAGTAAATGAACGAATTCTATTTAAGGACGATTTCTCAACTTGCCTATTGTCTTACAACGTAGATAAACCTGTAGATAAGAGACTTTTTTCTTGTCATAACTGTAGTTCCCTCTGGATAGCTTACAGGATAGATAATCCTGCCTGAAGGTTCTTAATGTTAGCCTGCTCAGTTAAATTTCCAGTGTTCAACTAGTTGCTTATAGCAAGACCTTAAAATAATTTTGATAAATAAAATATAACGGGTCACTTAATACATTATGTATAATGATAAACATTGCTAAAGAGTTATAGACACTTTTTTACTAGAATCCTATATTAATGGTTAATTAACATTATCATAAATTAGGCTATATTGACAAGATGAGAAAGCGGCCCTTAGTTTTTGAAAAGTCACTCAAAACTCAATTCCAGCGTTTTCTTTTAAGGCCCATTTTTTGAATGTCCGTTTAAGCTTTATTTGATACATATCTTTGACATTTGACTCCATGTTCAATGCATTTTATGTCAGTATATCTTTAGGATAGTTATTTGAGAACTTATATAGACATTGGAAAAATGGTCCAAGTGTTTTATAAATTATGACATATATTTAAATTATAATTAATTAGTTTTGATAAAATGGGTAAATAAATAATGTTGGTCCGAGTTAAAGTGCGCTTTTAATTATATTCATTTAAAATATTCAATTATAATTATAAATAAATATTCAATTATAATTATAAAATATAAATTAATTAATTAACTTATTTAGCTAAAAGAAATGTAATACCCTTTTAATGACCCTACAAAATATTGATGTCCGCTTCACTTACTCCTCAAGAGATATAGAAACTAGTTCGCAGAAAACTGTCAACTCTAATATGCAAAGCAAATATGTTTACACACACTCACACACACTCACACACACACACGTACGTGCTATTTGGGCATTGAAAGTGCTTTGTCTCTTCTTCTTTTGGCTTTTGCCCCTTTTGGGGGTCCTCGTTTACTCATAGTTTTCTACTCGTAATCTAGTTTTCCCCGTTGCATTTATTGTTGTTACAGCAACGAGCGAGAAAATTCAATTAGCCAATGTCTTGAAACCCAAAAGATGCCCCAAAAAAAAAATGTGCAAGAGAGAAATTTTTCCAAAACAGCTTTAAATTTGCAGATCTCGAACATCAGTGAGAAGAGAGAAATCAGGACATTCAGGACTTGCCTTTATAAAGTGGCCGTCGCGACGTCAAAAAGTTGCCTCCAAAAACTTCAAATTTGAGTTTCCCTCCCTTTCCCCTTCCCTTTCCATTTCCATTTCCCATTCCATAGAATTTTCCCATGCAACTGATATGAATTTCCATATTGACAGCCGGCGACGGCCTGCTCTTCTGCCCACGAAGTTTTTCCTGTTCAATTTTGTGGCCGTTGTTTTATGGCCAGCTGCCACTCCAACTCCAACTCCATCTCCAGTTGGGAATGAGATTGGGACTCGGAATGGGAATGAGAGAGCTCGTTCTTCTTGGATTTTTTGGTTTTATTTTATTTTTGGACAACCCACACACAGGTCGATTTTTTAATAAGCTTTCGGCCCAGCACCCCGAGAAGTACAAAGCAAATATAATAACTTGCAAGTAGCGTCTGTCCAATCTGCCCAACCAACCTATTCATATATCCATATAGCCATAAAAATACAACAACAGGCCCAAAAAAACAAAAACAAAAACAAAAAAGAGAAGACCAACTGCAAATTGGCAAGAAACGAAAGCCGCTGCTCGATTTTTTGATGGTTTTTTCTCGCTTTTTTTTGATATACCCTTGCAGAGGGTATTATAATTTTGTCATGAAATGTGTAACGTATTAGAAGGGAGCGTGGCAGAAAGTCATTTTGAACATAACTTTGGCAAAAACAGACAGATTCTTATGTGAAATATCATTTTAGCCATGACTTTATTTATTATTTGATTCTATATTTAAAAATTGTTATTTTTTATTTTATACACATCTTTAGTTGTTAAGAATGAAGAGCAAGAGCCCTACAAGGGCATGAGATTTTTGGTGTGCCAAAGCAAATTTTTCTTTCTGCTTTTTTGTTGTATTTCAGTCATTTTTTTTTTGGGAATTTTCCTCATAGTAGCTGTCCGACGTCAGCGTCTGGAGCACTAAGTAAATACCAATATTTTGTTGCTCATGTGGCCAAGGGGACATGCATCATAAAGTGCAATATGGGTTACACTTGCTTTTCACATCTTTTTCTGTTGCTGTTGCTGTTGTTATTGTTGTTGTTGGTAACGTTTAACGTTTATAGGGTTGCGGCTGTACCGGGTTTTTGTGTCGTTGCCCCGAAAATAAAGTTAAAGCAATTAATTTCCACAAAACAACCAATTAGCTCAAAAGTTTACCTTAAGTGTCTAAACACTCAGACCGTAGACAACCCAGAATCCAGTAACCATACCATACCCCGAGACCGGCTCCCTGTACTGCCCCCCACTCCTCCCCCGGTCCTTTCACAAGCCTCAACTGTGCCGTAAAGTGGAAAAACAAAAGGTTACTTGATTTTACTATTTTGAATGTTTGACACTTTTCGGCAACTCAGGCTCAGGACACACTCTCTTTGGACACAGTGGACAGGACTTGGACTTGGACAGGATACAGGGACAACTGTGAAGCAGCTTGTTTTCCTTGTAATGTCACATCCTGCTGAAATAATTTACCAGCCAGAGGCCAGCCACAGAGCCCAACACCCAGACACAGACACAGACAGAGACAGAGTTCATCAAGAGTTGACTGTGTCTAGAGCGACTTACCTGCTAAAAAGAGGTAGAGTCCTAGAGAGTTCGAGTCCTAAAATAGGAGGAAGGGTCTTCAGGAAGAAATCTCATAGCTGTTGGCGACTTGAAGGCTTGGCCGACAAGTGTGAACAAGATGTTTTAAGCCATTCAGACAGCTGGACAGTTGACACCAATGGCATATCCTGGTCAACACATACACACACACACACACATACACAAATACATACATAAATATCCTGTAAAACTTCAAAGTCACAAGGACGAGCCGGGAAGCTGCACTTTTGTTGTCCTAGGTACTAGTTGTAGTTGTTGTTTTAAGTTGTCGTTGTCGTTTTCATTCTGTCATTAAAAACCCTTGTCAAGTCTGTGCCAGGACATAGCCACATAGCCACAGTCCACATCCTTTTCTGCACTACACCTGCATAATGAATTTCATAGTCGACTTTTCTCAGTCCGAGTCTCGAGTCCGAGTCTGAGTCTGGGGCAAGCATTTAAATTAGCTGCCACACAGCACACGTAAATTTGCATTTTCGCTTTTAAGTGGTAAATCTCAAAGATAAGAAGCTCCTGAATCCTAAAGTGACTAAAGTCCTGGCAAATTCAGTTTCCAAAGCTATGACCATTTTTTGGTTAATTGAATTGATGGATTTCAGCTTAAAAAAGGAGCGATTAACAATATGCAACACCAAAAGGAAGGGGAACAAAGTGTAGAAGGAGTGGAAACTACCCTGTAATTCGGAAGCAGTGATGTCAGCTAAGCGCGACAGAAATCAATCAGAAAAAAATAGAAGAAGCATACAAAAATTGGTTAAAAAAAAAAAGAGAGGACAGCAAATAAAACAGACAGTTTCATACTTAAAGTGTTGATTTTTAGTGAATATTATTAATGAAAAACCATTTTCTTACGACTTAAGCATTATTTAGCGAATATTTTTAGGCCAAAAAAAAGGATACAAAATTTAAAAAGAGGTCAGAAAAAAGGACAATAGGTTTCAAATTAACAGCGTTGACTTTTAGTAAATATTATTTTAGGGAAACTATTTATAATTATAAACTAATCCTGGCTATTTTTAAGGTTAGCTCATTTAAAATACTCGACCAATTTCTTTTTTGAAAAGTAACGATAAATTATTTTGGTTTTAATTGGAATACAATATACTTTCGAATGCTCAACATTTTCATCAACGTAGTAGTTTTAGGATACGCACAAATCTATCTGTAAAACAGCTAAATTGACAACACTCGCTGCTTGAGATGGGAGTCGAAGACTTTCTACAATGCCTAAAACGTTTTGCATTTAACAAGAAAACAGCGAACCATTTAAATTATGAAAAGTAAGCCATAAAATCTTATTTTTACTTCCGACAGCACTCCTCAACCCAACCCCTCCTCTAATGCTAAAGGAACGCCGTGGGCTACGTCGCTGATAGCGTGCGTAGCTGCCTCTTCCCTCCTGCCCCTTCGAAAATCCAGCACACTTAAAGGGTTCATGGGGGTAGATGGCCTGCTAAAGGGGGGTAGAGGGGGTTGAGCACATTTCGGATACAATTTTAATTATGGCAACCGTAAGCTTTTGGTTGTAAATATTTGAGAGTGCCCGATAACGTCGACGATTTTCATAAATAATATACACAGCAACCCCCATACCCCATGCCACCCCTACCCCCTTGAAACCCCTACCCCAACCCCGCAAGTCAAGCAATGACTACTCCATCAGCAGCCAGAGCTTGAACTTGAGTGCCAGGCACAGGAACAGGACTAGGAACAGGACCAGGAACAGGACCAAGAACACTCCCAGGACCAGTATTCTAAAAGGGGTGAGAGATTGCCAGATTGGCGCTCAACACTATGGGAAAAAGTCACACTTTTTTGACTGTCAACTCTATAAAACATTTTCTTCTTCTTTATTCAACTAATTTTTGTGTGAAGTTTTTGTGTGAGTAAGAGAAAGTGTATTTAGGACTAACTTTATGACTAAATATCAGTCGATTTGTCCCATAGTGCTGAGTGTGTGTGCTTAACCCCTACCATTTATACCGATAGTACCTCCCCTCCCTCCACCCCCTTCTTAACCCCTTTTTTGTTGGCATTGCCTTTTAAAGACAAAAGGATTTACTTTGTGGGCGCTCACTGTTTTCTGTTCTCTGCTGTTGCTGTTGCTGTTGCTGTGTTTGGTGCGTGCGTTGCCTTATCTCTGGCACTGTAGCTGTTTGCCTGCCTGCTGATTAGACCACACTCTCTACCCCTTAACCCGCCTCTATGGCCTATATTCTGCTCCCTCTACCCGCTTACCCGCAGCTACTACATTAGCGTAGCTCGTGACGCGACGTTTGATAAGCGACAAGGAGCAGAAGGTTTTCACACAGGCTCGTGAGTGTCCTGTCTGCTAACCCGTTAGCTTATATCAGAAAATCCCATCCCCCTTTGTGTACACCCCCCCCTCTCCCCTCTCTCTCACAAACACAGATCCATTTTGCATCTCTCAAGACGCTTTCACTGATTTCTGTTTCCTGATTTTGGGTTTTGAATTTTTGAATTTTTCTACTTGAGGCACAGAGAATTCATCATCATGGGCCCGCATCTTCATTTTGTTGCCAGTGTAAATAACAAACACATACAGGCACACACACACACTCCCCCCTTACCATAACCCCTTGACAGGCAGTCCCCCTTAACCCATTGCCTCTACCCAGGGGCAGACAGTTTTTGACGAGCACTTCTTAATTTATGATAAGGGTTTGGAAAATTGGAAAATGTTCAAATGCGGCCTGCTACTTTTTTGGGGGCCAAGCAAACAAAATACACACACACACACACACACGCACAACAGTCTCCAGTGTGTGTGTGTGTGTGTGTGTGTGTGTGTGGGTGTGTGTTTGTATAAACGAACCTACGGGTTTTTCACGTAATGAGCTGCAAAAGCATTTGAATTATTTTTAACCCCGACGACATTGTGCCCTTGAGATCAACACACACACGCTCGCACACAAACACACACTTCCACACACACACACGCACACATATGTCATTCTGTTTCACTCACTCCTACAAAACTTCAAGTGAAATTTGATTTAGGATTTTTAATTTTGTGCTCTACTCATATTTTTTAATTATGCTGAGTAAAAAAGGATTTACAACACACACACACACACGCACATGATTTGTATGTGTTTGTGTGTGTGTGTATGTCGTTTATCTTGTTTTTTCGAAAATTAATTAAATTTGCACACATTTGCAGCTGCCTTTTTTTGTAGTTGTTGTTATTTTGTCTCCTGTTTTTCGCCCCCGTCGCTGGGCAATTAAAAAGCTTTTACAGCAATCAAAGTTGAAATGTTCCAAACTGCCAGACAGTCAGACGGTCCTCCTTTCATACTTCTACTTGCGATCTGGCAACACCATCAGCATATTAAAAATAACAATTTTTTTTTAGTCATTTTGAAGGCATTTATTCCAATGGTAAATTGTGACACTTTCAGTTCTATTTCCAAATTAAATTTTAGTTTCACAATTAGTCTGAATTTTAATCGTACCATAACCCAAGAAAAAGGTTTGGGTTCAGTTTTTCAAACGGAACTTTAAATCACCAAATATAAATGTTGTTTAATTAAATATGTAATATACAATTTAAGTTCCTGTTCTACTTTCAGCGTAAATTCTAGTTTCACAACCAGCTCGAAATCTATTGTATTTAAGAACAGAAAAAGGCCAATAAATAAACATAAGATTTTATTCTCTTATTGTCAGGTTAAACTGTCCTGTAAAGTTATCGGCAAGATAAGAAAATAACCTTAAGGCAAGTAAATTTGACCAGCTATAATGTCAGTTCAAATTCCATATTCAATTAAAAATCCAGTTTCACTTTTATAACTACTTTCAGCTAACAACATTCCAAAAAAAATTTACTTATTTTGTTAAATTTCTTCTCATTTCTAGTCCTAACTAAGTTAACATTTAAAGTCGTACAGTCACAACACTTCTTTGAAAATTTTCCTTTTCAACAAATGACTTAAAAACAAATATCAACTAAAAACAAAAATTATAAATAAAATAAAAAGTATATAAGAAATACTTTATGGTTAATAAAATCAATATTATATTTAAGAAATTACAATAAATTATATTCATAATAAATCATATTAATAGTTATAATTAGAATCCCTACATTAAGAAAATAATTTGACAGAGAACTAATTCAATTTGTGGATCACTCTCACTTTTAAAAGTTCCTTATAAAATTTTAAATATGACTGATAATTTAAAAATCCAAATTAACTATTAAAAGTGACTTTTTCATTTATTTCTCATAATAGTTAAGGTTCCTGTAATTAAGTATATCTCCTTTAATTAATATATTTTAATAATATAGAATAAATTTAATAAATAGAAAAAGAAGCTAAATCAATTTAAGCATAGAGACTAGCGCATTAGTTTAGAAAACGTACAAAAAAATAATAAAAAAAATCAACTTGCACTTAATATGTGGATCACTTTCACTTTAAAAAGTCCTCAAATAATTTTTAACTATGATTGATAAGCTTAAAAATCTAAAAATAACTATAAATAGTGACTTTTTCATTCAATGAATTTATATAAAATAGAAAGAGGAGTGAAATCAATTAAAGCATAGTGACTAGTGCATTAGTTTATAAGACTTATAAAAAGTATATACAAAAAAATCAACTTGCACCACACCTTCAAGTCAGCATATTCCCATGATAAAGTATGTCACTTCCAGTTCCAATTCAACTTTCACTTCCAGTTCCACTTCCATTTCCATTTCTAGCTACACTTCCATATCCCCACAGCCTTCGGGCTGCATTTTAAGTAAGAGTTCTTTTCGTTTTTTTTCTTTTTTTTGTTGTTGGCCAAAACAAGGACAGTTATCAATGACAGTCGGTCGGGTGAGGGGGGCATAATGTGGTAGGGTGGTGCGTAAGTTGACGTCTTTTTGCGGTGGTTGTTGTTGGTCCGATGTCTTACGCTTAAGCGAATTATGAAGTGGCTGGCGCATAAAAATTTATTGCTGCGAAATAAAAATCAGCGTAAAAGTCTGTCCATGAACAGTAATGCTCAAGGACTACATCCTTGTTTATACTTGCAAGTCTCTATCTCTCCCCGTAAAAAGATGAAATCAGCATGTGAAAAACGAAGGAAATAACATGAAGAGCAACAAAAAAAAAAAATGAAACTGAATCTGCGGTTGGCTGACAACTGACCCTGAGCGAAGCAGGGCTCACAAGGGGGAAAGAGGGAACAGGGAAGAGGACTAAACTGTCAGCCAAATACACCCCAGTATGTGTGCTTGGGTGTGTGTGTTTTGGTCCTTTGGCCCGCGGGGCCCCAGCGACAAGAAAGTCCTTTTAATCTTAACACATATCATCATGATAACAATTTGGTCACTTTAAGTGAGGCAAATTTATTTATAAGCCGTTTTTTTCTCTTGTGTCTCTTTCCCCTTCTCTGCCTCCTCCTTTGTTTTCTCCTTCCATATGCTGACCAGGCAGTGATTCACTCACTCTATTAGCGTATCCTGAATCACTCACAGGCACAGATAACAGTCCAGACAATGCCGCCCTTTGTCGAATATGCAACGCTTAGTTCTCATACCCTGTAAACACACTTTGGGGTAGTCTAAACTATGGAAACTATCTGAAGTCTGTCCTTTTTAGATCTAAATATCTTTACGAAGACAACTTTGATTTTGATGTTGAACAACAATTTGTGTAGAAGAAAGTCTTCAAATGAAATAAACTAGTATATGTTTAAAAATATCTGGAGAATATATCTTTAGATAATCATTTTACATATTTAAAAAAAATCAGATTTACTTATTTGAATTGAACACTTTCTTGTACTACATATGTGATATCATCTGGGCTTTAACATACTATTTTAAAAATAACTTATTAAATATAATATGTTTACTATCTTGGATTAATTTAACTTAACTTAACTTACCTTTTATCGAATTTTGTTAACAAATCTTTTTTATCCTTACTTAAATGTTAGCAAACTCTTCACTGACAGTTTTTCTACTTTTTTTCAAATATTTTTGTCTTTATTTTTTATCTATTGCCGGGTATCACAGTGTCGGGCATTCCCAGACAACTGTTTGCCTTTTTTAGTGGTTTTTTTCTAGGTTGTTTTGGTGTTTTAGTAAATTGAAGCAAATGCGCTTTGATGTGCTTGTTACATGTGCTTTGAGTAGTTGTTGTTGTTGTTCCTATTGTTGTTGCTATTATTGTTGTTGTTGTTGCTGTTGTTGTCCGCCTCTAATCGTGCTTTATGTACCGTTACGCACTCAAGTTTTGTTGGCCCAATGGCATCAATTTCTCGTTTTAGCCGGAAACGAAAACATGTCCAGTGATTTTCTATTTTTTTTCCCCTGCTTTCTTTTATTACTACTTGTTCCCCTGTTACATCTACACACACACACACACACACGCACACACACATGTAGAAATACAGTTTGCGTGTGCAAATATTTGTAATTTTATTACGCACTCAAGCACTCATAAATAAACAATTAGACAAAAGGAGGATATAAGGATACGAGTAGAACTACTCGATAACCTCCTTTTCCGTTCCCGTTTTCCTGTTGTTTTTCTGTAACGTTATTACGATTTCTGTGCCAATTATTTACATTTATGTTACCTATTAGCCTGGCACTACACTAACTCCCCTTCCGATTCTTCCTCTTCTCATACTCACACTCCCACACACACACACTACTGAACTCTGAACTGTATTTGAACCCTAGAGTTGAAACCTTTACCCCCATCCCATCCCATCCCATCGCAAGTTCCATTGGCTTTTCTCTCTTTTGCTAATCTCAAGAAATCGCGGTAAAAAAGGAAAATCGTGTTCAGGTGGCAAAAGCAAAGCATTTCCTATGTCTGTCTGCCAAAAGGCTTTTAACATGTCTGAGCACGCAACGTAATTTTAGTTTAATTGGGTAATTATGCGCATACATAGTGCGCGAAACTTCCTTAACTCGAACCTCCAAAAAATGCTATAACTCTTTTGTTGTTATTCTTGTTCTTGTTCTTACTCTTCTTCTTGTTGTCTATTTTTTGGCAAATGGGCGCAGACGGATCAGCAGGCAGTGTAACTAACGGTAAGATGAATCCTCCGCTGCACACCGCGTTGCCACAAAATCACTCTGCTGTCAGTCTGAACTATGGAGAAAAATATCCAACATTTTTGGCATAAATTCTAGCAAAAAATTAACGTTAGTTTGACTAAATTATGACACAAAAACCCGCTTAACTGGGTATCCACCTAGTGACGAAAGCAACTCCTAAAATGATCAATATCATTTTGATATTTTGCGACCAAACTTGTTGAATTAACACCAGTATGGCATTCGGAAGATTTCGCAGTAAATGATCTGTTTTCGTCACTAGCGTGTAAAGTGATATTTCTTATTCTAAAAGTTAACGATAGTTAGATTAAATTTTGATTTATAAAAACACAAGAAACCCATTAACTTGCTAGCCACCTAGTGCCGAAAGCAACTCCTAAACCTAGACCAGACTTGTTGAATTAACACCAGTATGGCATGCGGCCCATTGCGCAGCAAGGGGTCTGCTTTCGTCACTAGCGGGTATAGTGATATTTATTATTCTAATTGAACCAAGCTTTTACCCCTTTTTAAAACCCATACTGAACAACAATTGCATTATACTTATGCCAAAATATTAGACAATTTTTCCCATAGTGCCTGAGATTGGAAGTGGAAAGGAAGTAGGACTGCAGCGGAAGTTGTCGTTTTTCGTTGCAGGAAGCGCGCATTTTGGCTGCAAGTTCCGCAGCAAGGTGCCCCCGTTCCCCTTTACTTTGCCACACCTCCCTCCCTAACCAACGCCCTTTTGCTAACTAAAACCCTCTTGCAGTTTATGCTTGGCTACGCTTTTGGATTTGCACCGTTAATTTATGTGCACAAGCATGCGAGACATTTGAATTGACAGCGTTCCAGCGAGAGGGGGACAGCAATAGCCAGCGTCAACAGTGTGGAGGGAGAGGGAAGTGCAATGCACTTTTGCATATATGCAAAACAGAGCTGCCAACTGATCAGAAAATATGGAAGAAGACGGATGAACAATTCAAAAAGAGGACAAAACATGGGACACATTTTGTTATATTAAAAGTGCTGATATTTAAGAAATATTATTAAATGGACACTTTGGAAATGACAGGATTTTTATGGTTATCATTTTTGGTAAATATAGGATGCATTTCTTTCTATCATTCTTAACTGTTTAAGCTATTTCGTTGGTGAAAAGAGGCTGATACATTTCTTCTTATCATTCTTAAATATTTAACCTATTTCCGTTGTTAAAAGAGGTTGAAACTTAAATAATTTCAATGTAAAACATGCATTTGTTCCTATCATTCTTAAATATTTTTTGGATAAATTCTTATTAAAAGAGACTAATACTAATATAAGTTAGATATTATTATTTATCGATACTTGATCCCTGGCCATAACAAAACTTATGCTGAAACTTCAAATAAAACTAGCTAATTTGATCAGTCTGGGTTTTCTGGGTTTTCCGGAATCCTTACAGCAAATGATGGAACTATCTGAATTTAATTTTATACAAATTTAGTTGTTCATTAAAATGTTTACATTGAATTGTTCTATAAGCTTCGCCTTAATAAATAAATAAAATTACAATTATTTAAGTTTTAGTAATAATATAATAGGTATTGTATTGTATTCTCGTATTGGGAATCCTAGAAAGTTTTCCGGCTAAAGTATTACTTTAGAAGTGCTGATTTGGCTACACTGATATGCAAAATTATTCGTTCAGCCTGTCGACGTTTAATTATGAACACACACACAACTTTTACGTAAAGCGAAAGCTTGCTTAAGCTTAAAACACCAAAAAGTCTTTAAGAAATTTGCAAAAGTTTGCCGCGAAATTGGGGCAAAAAAATAAACAACAAAAAAATATGAGAGCGAATGTTGAAGAGTGTATGTGTTTGTGTGTGTTTTAGCGTTAGAAAGCGCTTAAGAGCGAGAGAGGTAGAGAGCTGGAAGAAGAGGAGTGAGCGATAGCGCTGTCTCTTTTCATTGTTATTATTTGCCGGCGCGAAAGTTTTAATTTTTATTATTAACTACGAAACTTTGCGCAAGGCAAGAAACTTAAAAAGGCGACCAGACAGAGACAGAGACAGCGGCAGAGACAGAAGACATGCAGACAGGCAGGCCAGACAGTCTTGAGACAGTGTGGGACAGAGACAGCGATTGTTAGAGACGGAGATGGAGACAGACAGCGCATAGACGATTTGCTAAGAGGGATCTAGTTTGTAAGAGGATGGAGCAAGGGAGGGACTGAATTGAAAGGGGTGCGACGACGGCTGGCAAAGTTTTAAAGTAAAGTTTTTGGCGTTCTCCTTCCCTTTCATTCCCTCTATTTCTTTCTCTTTCTATCACACACACACACACACACACATACACACACTTTTGGCTGTGTTAAACGTCTGTAAAGTATAACTTTGTTTTAGGTTTTTGGGGTTTTTGCCTCTTTCTTCCTCTTCCTCTTCCTTTTTCCTCTACCATATGATTCCTTGGCGTTTTTCTTTTGCCACAGTTGCCAAAATCGGGCAAGGTCAGGGACAAGGCTGACGCCTTTCTCTCATTCTCCGTCTCTTTCACTCTTTTCGCCATTTCACACGCTCGACTTTAAGCTGCATTTGCATGAAGCGGACTCTCTCTTTTAAAGACTCTGTTAGATCGTTAGAAGACTGAAAATGCAACTTGGAAATAATATCTCGAAGTGGAAACTGGATGGAGGCACTAAAGGTATAAAAGAAGTATAAGCTGCAGGTGAAATCTAGAGCTGAAATTGAAAGCTAGAGTAAAAAGTAACTGAAAGTTAGAAAACGTATAACTGGATTTTAGAAATGAACTTAAAAAGAATTTCAGCCTCATAGCTAATATGGTAAAGGCTGTACAATGATCAGTCAGTCAAAACTTTACTAACCAGTGTTGATAAACACACTGCTCAAGCCAGTGTTGAATAGAAAAAGTTTCGAATCACCCGAAACTAATCAACTTTCCCAAAATGTCTTTTAAGCATCTAATGAAGAACAGAAAGTTTGCAATTGTAACATTTTCAGTGTTTTTGGTATTTTTACTGTCCATTAAACATTGTAGTACCAAAAATTTCATCAGTCATTCAGCTTTGCTTTTTGCTTTCTCTTAGAATTCTCTTCCTCTTTAATTCTTTTCACATTTTGCTAAACACACGCACATTATTTATGCTGCATTTAACTTTGGTTTTGGCACAGGCCAAAAAGTAAATCTCCCTCCTACTTGCCACACCCTCCGCCCTCCGTCCTCCGTCCACCGTCCTCCCCTCCCCTTTTACAGTTGGCGCGCCACTGTTTTGCGGTCGAAATCCATGTTGGTCATTGAGGGCGGTATAAATGTGTGTATGTGTGTGTAAGTGTGGGCGTGGCAAAGTGCGCATACACAAATTAAGTAACACTTACAATGGCCAATGGGTCAGTGTGGCTCATTTAGCTTTTTTCCGGTTAGATCTGTCTGTTTTGAAAACTTCATCAATAGCGAAAAGTTTCAAATATCTCTTACTTACATTAATTTATAAATTCTAAAATTGATCATATACGTGCAGACTTAAATTTGAACAAACTAAATAGCTCAAATATATAAGAACATCAATCACAAATGCATCATAAGCTAACTAAGAGGATATATAGAATAGAAATGATATATGATTTCTGGCTAATAATCTTTACTTAAAGTCAACAATTTGAAAATAAAACAGTCGTTGTCAGAAATTTGCACCCGGGCGAGAAAGCTTTTAATAAGATAATCAATCTCAAATTAACACTAAAATTGCATTATACTTTTTCAGTAGATAATAGAGAGTGCATTTCATTTTGAAAGCTCTATATATGTGAAAAAGCTTTCATGACCGGGTGCAACTTTTGACAAAAACTGATTTAATTCCCTTTTTCGAATTTTCTGCGCCTTTTTATGCATTTTTTATCCTCTTTTAAAGGCATCACTGAAATGGACAATGGTCACATTTAGCATTTGGATTCCATTTTGGGCCACACGCAGCGTGTGGCCAACGGTCAAGCTCAAAACCCCAACCCCTTTGCCTCTTGCCCTTCAATCGTCTTCTCCGCCCACCATCACACTATATGTGTTTGAGCCTTTTTTGCCGTTGTGACCAAAAATTGAAAAACCGCCTGCAGTTGTAAAATGTTCAGGCGTGAAAACCTCGTTTGAGGTTAGAACCATTCATTCGTTCCTTGTGTGAGTGTATGTATATTTTCTGTTTTCTCTCTCCACCTCCCAGTTCCCATTCTCCTTCCTCTTTTCTCTGTGTGTGCCTCGTGCATTATAATGCGGCACTCATTTAAAAAGCCAAAGTGAAAATCCGCCTCATGTCGGCTTTGGATTCCTTTTTTTTTGTGTGCTTTGTCGGTCTCAAATCCAAAATCCACTTCAGCGTTTCGCATTCATTAACATTTTTCCATTTGCCCCTTCCTCACTTTCCCCTTCTTGCTATCATCTTATTTTTGGCTAAAGCCAAAGCAAAAACAAAACAATTTTCACGCGTTTTTAATGCGACGCCAGTTTAAACATTTTAAATAGCATAAATCTCATACATATACAATTTATACACACACACACACACCCAAAGTCAGTTGCCAATTTGAAATTATTGCGTCAGGCAGGTGCTACCCTCTTCCCCTGCCTCTTTCAATAAAAAGAAAACTCCACATGTTCTTTAGTTTACGTTGCAAGAAAGAAACTCGCAAAAGGAAACCAAATTACCACATTTGAATTATATGTTGCACAGTGGCTTGAAAGCTGTTTAAAATGGCATGAGTTCTAGTAACATAAACTATATACATAAACCTCTTTATTCTGATTTAGTGACTGACTAACTTATCATCGTTGAGCCGAGCTACGAGGCTCAAATTTTCACACAACGTAACTTAGATATATTTATCGTGCAATAAGACGGAGTTTTGCGAAATTTCAACTAGAAGGTATTCAAATTGAGGTCAAAGTAAGTTTTTTAGGCTATTGGAAGCAAACTTATGTATAAAATAAATTCTTTCAACACCCCCAGAATTGAAACCAATATTTTATTTATTTAATATCAAATCAGCTATAAATGTAAAATATATTAAGTATAATATTACTATTTTAAAGCTAATATCCTAGTCTTACATTTAATTTTTAACAACTTTGGTTCACTTTGGTGAACTTGGATGAATATATAATAGTGGTTGGGGGTTTTACTCACTTTTTCAATTTTCTCATCTGTCTATCTGTACAGATCTTCTACCTCTCACCACCCTCTCGTAACGTCCCCACCTATTGCCTAAATGACTTGAATCTCTTGTAAACTTGCTTCAATTTAAGAACCTATGAATTAATTTCAAAATATTTCTAGCAAACTCTCCCTAAATTACAAAATTTGTAAATTTGTACTCTCTTTTCTTGGCAATTGTTGCCAGTGTGTGTGCCAGTGTATGCCAGCTGCAATGTAAATAAAATAACAGAGGAGAAAAATATACGAAACATTTTTAAATTCGACTTTCGGGATCTGCTGTAATGTCTCAATCTCAGACTTTTCTGTTTTTCTCGGCACAAGTGTTGGCGCAGTTACTTAAATACCCCCCACACACACACACAAACACACATTGCCACACCCCCAATAGGCACAGGCTGCAGCCCTCCATCCATTCTCCATTCCCCATCCCCATCCCTTATCCCGCTGTTTAAATTAATTCAAATTAATTCACTTGCGTCGCAGCTGCTTCGCCTCAAATTTTATGCGCGAATTTCAGTTTACAACAAAACCATTTGGCAATCGCCTCCATCCAGGCTTGACTGTTTGGCCAAGTCAAGGGAGGAGCTGGAGTAGGGGTTAGGGGCGGGCGGAATGCAGTAAAGATCCTCCAAGTCTATGCAATGTCTTAATGTATAAATGTCAATGCATAAATTTTAAGTTTATTCTCTCGTATCAATTACACAACATAAACTATAGCATACATTTTGGGGCAGCATTCAATTGAAGTTTTGAATTAATGCTGGTAAAATTGTTTTTAAAATGTATATTTAACTATATGACTTTCTCATTGCATTCCTGTTTAAATAAATCTAGCTTTTTAAAAATAATTGTTGTAATTAAAAATGTTTTAAAACTATGTTTAATAGTAACTAGTGTAAAATATAATAAGTTTTTTACTTGTCAAAAGAATTATACAAACTCATTCAAAATTTATTTCGTAAAAAAATTGGATTGTAAAGTTGCCACTCCCATTGGTCAACAAACTTTAAACTTGCATAACTTCATCAAAATCCGACCGATATTTATGCGGAATATCATTTTAATCATGTTTTTATCTATCAATTGATTCCAAATTAAAATTAACTTAATTTTCAAAAATAATTTTTATGATATTGACATTTTTGAAAAAGAATTTGTTTTAAGTTTTCAACATTGAGCTATTACTTTTAATCAACTCCTGGTGACCCAAAGTGTATAAATTGTTTACTTTAATTTTAAGCACATTCACTCTGCTTTCCTTTTACTCCTCCTTCTTTCACTGACCGCTTTGCTTATTCTCTGTCTCTTGCTCCCTTTTCCTCTCATTCTCTCTTCCTCATACTCTTGCTCTACATTTCTTTTCCTATTTTCTCAGTTTCTTAACGAAATATCAATAACATAAGCTACTTAAGTGCAAAATGTTTTCAGGCCACACAACTAAAGGCGACATCGAATCCAGGCCCAAAAGTGCTCATTGTTGTAGCAATTGTCGTTGTTGTCGTTGTTGTTGTTGTTATTATTGTTGTTGTATTCAATGCCACACGCCCCGCGTTGACGCCAATAACAAAAACAAAAACCAAAAAAAAAATACAAAAACAATAGTACAAAAGCCAAAAGTGCGAATGAAATACGACAAAAAAAAAGAGAGAAAATGAAAATAGAAGAAATTTTCAAAACTGATGTCGACAGCGGCACAAAAGCAAAGTAAGAGAGAGGGGAAGAGAGAAGAGTGGAGGGGTAAGTTGGGTGGCAAATGCGTTAATTCCATTTTCTTAATTAAATGCACAAACAAAATCACGGAAATGAAAAATAAAATCCAAGTCTTTTACACTCAATGATTTGTTTTCATTAAAACAAGAAATTCTCATTAACAATGGCAATGACAGCGAACAGAAAAGCGACAACAACAACAACGATGAGATGGAACAGAAGTGGATATAAAGAAGGGAGAAGGGAGAAGGAAGAGGCAACGACGAAGAAACCACCGATGGGTGCAAAAGCAAAAGGCATAAGAACTGTATGGAAGTCGAAAGGACATTTGGACATTGTCGTCCCCTTATCGTGACTCTTTTGTTGTTGTTGTTCTTGTTGTCGTTCCCATTATTATTGTTGTTGTTGTTGTTCTCATTGTTGTTGCTGCTGTGCCAATGGGCGCATTCCCAAATGCGCCACATTTTAATTGCCAGCAATTGTCGCAACGGCAACGCAGCTGCTTTTGGCCCAAAAAAAGCGTTGTCCTGCCTCCTTTTAGGCCTTACCCTCCTTCTCCTTCTCCTCATCCTCCTCCTTCTCCTTGTTGTTGTAGTGTCCCCTGCAAGCGTCTAAATTTATGACATACTTCTTAGCACAAACGTTGCCGCGATTTACGCGCCTCTCCTTCATTCTTTAGCTTTATGCCTCTACACTGTTGAAAAATAGGAGCTAAAATCAAGTATCTTCATCTTAAATATCACGTTTTTCAAAGAAGTACATTTTAAGAACAATTTACTTCAACTAAAAGCGTTTAAAATAAAGGAAGTTCATCTAAATAAAATCTAACCCCAATTTACTAGAAACTAAGATTAATAAAAAAATGCAGTAAGCTACAGTGGAGCAAGCTCGACAGTAGGAGACCCAGTACTTTTTGAGTGCAAAGCGTTCACTAAAGATTGTTCTTCAATGTTGCATACTATCAATAGATGGCGCCACTTGATAAACATAGAGGTCGCTATGTCTCTTCTTCTTCCTTTTGCCCGTAACATTGTTAGTTAAATATCTTCCGCGTTTATCAACCGATTGGAATGAAATTTTCAGGACAGGTTTGGACTATAGTGAATATTATATATACCAAAAATCAAGACGCTAGTTTGAAGGGGTTTCTTGTAATTCGTCTTTAAAATTTTGTTTTTAAATTTACGGGGGCGGAAGGGGGCGTGGCAAAAATCTAAAATAAACTGGTTCAATGCAAGATATAGATGCACGTACATGCCAAATTTGGTGTCTCTAGCTCTGATAGTCTCTGAGATCTAGGCGACACAAAAAGGGACAGACGGACAGACAGACAGACAGACAGACAGACAGACGGACATGGCTATATCGACTCGGCTGTTGATGCTGATCAAGAATATATATACTTTATGGGGTCTGACACGCCTCCTTCTGCCTGTTACGCACTTTTTTTTTGAACAAACTTAATAGAGCCAGCCTTTTGTACTTTTTTAAAGTACAGGGTCTAAAAAATGTAAATCTCTCTGCCTCAAGACAAATTTAAACAATTAGAAAAGTCGCCAAGCTTTTTCTAAAATTAAGATATTTTCATCTTAGTTTTAGATATGCGATTCTGAAGGTATAGAAATTTTTGTCTTAATGAGATGTTATTCCACTAAGATGTTATTTATTTATATTAAAGATTCAAGTCTCAATTCTGATCCCGTTTTTTATCAGTGTACAAACTCCCTTTGCTGCTGCTTCTTCTTGAATCACAGCCGCTCATTGGTAACCAGACACAGGGGCAGGGGATTAAGGGGAAATCTGTTGCTATGAATGGCTTTTGCTACAAAAGGGGCTAGAGGCAATTAGCTAAATCAATCGATAAAAATCGCAACAAATTCACTTAATCAAATTCGATTATTTCCAAGGCAATCATCTCTTAGCATTATTTCATATCAAACAAAAAATGTCCAAGAAAAAATGAGATAGGCATTCAAAAGTAACAGAAACAATCTTAAAATCAATTTAGAGGACAAATTTAAGAAAAGACATTTTCATTTCGCAAGGGAATAGCTACATTTTGCAAAGTTATTAAAGATAAAAGCTGCAATTGTAAAAGCAAAATTTTAAAATTTAATAAATGCTGTAAATGATGTAAATTAAAGCTTTGCTTTGCATGCTTGTAATTTAAAGCGAAAAAGTTTCTATAAATTTCATGAAAACGCCCATAAAAGTATGCTAAACGATGTACGAACTTGTGCCACATTTCATATTTTACATAAATATGTTCTAAATAATTCAAGAGTCAGAAAATAAAAGACTTTTTATTTTTATGAATTATGGTATGCTTGTTTTTTTATAGAACTGTTTTAAAATCGAATTTAAAAGGATACGAGATACTTAAGGTCTCAGAAAAGTATGCATTAAGAGACACTTAGAGACTCAGAAAAGTATGCAAGAAAACTAAATGAACCGAACATGTAAATAAGAAAATATTATATAAAATTTATTAAGTCATAAGCAAACAAATAATTAGTTTGTGTAGAATAAAAATATTACTGACATTTTAAGATTTTAATTTTCCTGTGTCTAAGCCTGTAATTCCAAAATAACCTTTTTCGTTTAATTTCATAAGGCAAGATAAATTAATGAATTTTAAGTGAAATTAAAATTACATATGATGAAAAAGTTAATTAACAAATGAATCTCTATTCATGTAAAATTCACATTAAAAATGAAAAAATTAAAGAAAAAGCTAAATGTAACATAAACAACTGCACAAAAATAGAAATTAGCAATTTAATTAACATATGGCATATAAAATGTATATTTAAAACACAAAATATAAAAGAAAAAGTTAAGCTTAATATAAATAACTGCACATATTACATTAATGCATAAATTTGTGGCTTTTGATTTATTTTGAATTGTTTTTGATGCAATTTTTTATTACTACTTTTTTTACTAATTAGATCTGATAATCCTTTCCAGCAGAGCACACAGTTATCGATTGTCCAGTTACATATGAGTAACGGTGAGGCTGCCCCGCCCCCTCTGCGTGTTCATGTGTAAGCGAGAGTAAGAGAGAGATAGTGTGAGAGAGAGACAGGAGAATGAGAATGAGCATGAGACTAACGTCGCTAATCGCACAAAATGGCGGCAAACAAAAACAACAACAATCCAATGCTGCATCAAAAAAAAAGGGAAAAGCAAGAAGGAAAAAAAAGTAGCAAACGCCATCGTAAATTTTGCACAACGTCATTTTTTTTTTCATTCTTTTTTTGCATTGTGTTCTGCTTTTTGGCTGCTGCTGACGTCGCTGCCTGGTTGTGACTCTGCTGCTGACGACGCTGCTGCTGCTGCGCGGCTGCTGTGTATGTGTGTGTGTGTGTGTGTTGTATTTTTTTCTTTTTTGTTCATTTTGTGCATTTTCTGGTTGCCGTAGCAATGGACCCGCCTTCTTTTGCTGGCTACACCTATCGCAGCGTCCGCTGCACAACTGAAATGACGACTAAAACTGTCCACCAGCAGCTGCAGTTAAAACGAGAGAGCGCCAATGCTGTGCTCTCTGTGTGTGCGTGCTGCTCTCAGTGTGTCTATGCATTCTTGCCCACTCCCACTCCCACTATCACTCACTCAGTGCAGTGCTTGCCCATTCCCACACCCACGCTGCTCTCAGCATGCAGTCAGCTTCCACTCTCCCACTCTCTCTCTCTACATTGCTCTTGTGCTCTTGTACTCACTCTTGCGCTCAATCTCTCTCTGTCCAATATGCACGTAGTTTATTTTTTGTGTGCAAAGCTTTCTTTTTTGTGCTCTCTTTTTTTGCAGTTGCTGTTGCTGTTGCTGCTGTTGTTATTGTTGTTATGCTTTAAATTTGATTTGCACTGCAGCCACATTGTTTGTGCTTAAAATGCAACGGTAAGTAAAGCTTTAAATAAATGCTTGTCTCTTCAATTAGTTATAGTACCACACTCTGCTCTCTCTCTCTTGTTTTCTGTATCACTCTCCTCTCTCTCTCTCCTCTCTCTCTCTCTCCTCACCACAAGCCATAAATAATTTGCAACTCATTTTGCAGATGGTTTTTATGAATTGCCGTGCAATTTTTAATGAAATTTATCGCGCTTATCTGCGCGCATTAATCAAACCAACCGAATTCGCGCAGTTATCAGAGTCGACCGCCCGTGCCGCAACAATAAATAAGCAACAGCAACAGCAACAACAACATCCGTTACGGAACTGAACTGTTGCGCCAGAGAATAACGGAATACCGGAATAACGGAGGTCGCTAATTTAAACCAAATGAATTGGCACATTTTTCACTTTTTCGGCCCACACCTCAAAATGTTGGCCTTAAATGAGCAGGCCAAATGCCATCTGCCTCACGATGTTGCCACAAAAGGTGGCAGCAACAGCAACAGCAACAGTAAAAGCAACAGCAACAGTAACAACAATAATGTTGCCGCTTGGCGTTGAGTCACTTAATCCATGCCGCGATAAAAATCTCGAAAATCCAACTTAAGTGTTTGGTAATTTATCTCTCACTGTGAGCGAGCGTAACTCCCACCCCCTCCCTTACACCATGACACTGTTGCCTATCTACCCCAACTCCTTTTTATTGTACTAGCTCTACACTGTTACAAAAATAAGAGTTTCAAGACTAAGAATACTACTGTAACACAGAGCAGACATCTTGATTGAAAGCACACTTTAAATGTGACCTTATTCATATTCTGAGAGCATCAAAAATTACTATATTTTCAGAACCAAAAATCTAAGACTAAGTTTAAAGCTTCCCAGTACTATCTTTTCAATGTCCATAAGTACAAGGTCTCATGTGTCGAAATTCATAGCGAATTCAAAGACACCAAAGAAAAGAATCATTCAAAACAATAATTCTTAAAATAAAATTAAATTTCTTTATATCTTAGGCAAAAATATTTGAATTTGTAAGATATAATATATAGATAAACTTATAAACATATGTATTTGTATATGAATGTTTTCTTAGAACTGTAATATTAATATTAAAAATTATAATATTAAGATATCAGATTTTGATTCACAATGTTCTTCTTTTAAAAACAATTTATTTAAGATGAATATTCTGTTTAATTTGAAAATGCTGGAGTTTTTTACAGTGTATCATACGCGACATTTTTTGCATATATTCGCCAGCGTTTTCTCTCGTCAATTGTCAGTCTCATCCTTGTTCCCGTTCCCGTTCCCGTTCTCATTCTCGACATCGTCAGTCATCTGTCTCATTCCCTCATCCCTCTTCTAACCACAAGTTGACGGGGTACCACACCCTACAACTAGGACTACCCCTACCCAGATATCCCTACCCCTTAGTCGACACCAGCCGCTTGTTGTCAGTCATTTTGACTTTGGTTTTTCTCTCGGCTCGATGAAATGATAAATGATGAAAAATGTTGGAAAAGATTTAAAATTATCCACGAGCAAAGTCAACATCAAATCAGCACCATCCCACCCACCCTCTACGAAATGAGATTGCAAATAAAGAAATACAGTTAGATTCTGACTTTCCCAACCCACTTTTCATTTACAATTTTTCCCATTTCTCGTCTCGTCTTTCCTCTTTTTTGGTGACGATAGCCCAGCTGAGCCTGTCCCGAAAAATCGTTGCGAAACCAAATTGAAAAACTAAATTTAACTTAATGACTTTCCACACACAAAGTACACACACAAAGTACACCCCCAAACTCATCACCCCCTGAACATCTTCTTCTTCTTTAGCCATTTGCCAGCTTGATTTCAAGGTTCTTGAAAAATGCACAAAATGTGAAACTCATTCGAGGCGACACTTGTCAACACTTTGAATAAAATTAATTAGCTAAGCTATTAAATTAGAAGTTAACACGCGAATAGAGAAGAGAAATGAAAAGTATGTGCATAAATAAATTAGTGAGAGGAGATTTTTTATATCAAACAGTGAAAGAATTGTTTCTTAGAAGACTTCTCAGCTAAAGGATTAATTTCACTATACAATATTTTCGAAATAAAGTATCAAATTGTCATTTAAGAAACATTTATCGTCAAAGAACTTAATTTATATAGTTTGAATATCGAGATATCTTCATATGAGTAAAACAAAGGATACTTTTTTAAAAGAATTCTCTTGTTTTATATATTTTAATATATAAAGGTATGAAATTGCTAATTAAGTGTTATTAAATATGATGTTTAGCTTTTATATCAATTTATCAGAAGAGGAAATGTCCTATTATCATAATTTATTAAAATAAGAGTTAATTAAAAGCTCTTTGAAGATATAAAAATGAGTACTTCTTTTAGATTATCCGTATAGGAAAATATCTTCAAGGTATTGCAATGTTACTATAAACTTAGTGCTATTATGGTTCAAAGTCTTAGCTTTAATAGGATTAAGAAAATGTGTCTTTGGATGCATTGATAGTAAAACCTTAGATCTACCTCTAGGACCTCCCATTTCTTTATTCTTCCCCATTAGCCTGAAGTATTTTAATAGTTTTTCAATTCAACGCAAAGCGAAAATTGCTTTTCCTTATAGTATTTCTTTATTATTATTTTTTTATGTCTTAAGTGAAGGGTTGGCCTAGCGCCTGCCTTCCCTTCCCCACACCCCCTAGCAACCCTACGCGGTTGCCAACTACCCCTCAAGGCATTTACTGTTCAGCAGCTTCAGCAGCTCATCAGTCTTAACTGTCGAATCACTCGATATACATTTAGATTTTATATAATACAAGTGTAGGGATGAAGAAGGAACAGTAGGAGCAGTAGGCAGAGGGGTTGAAGGGGTAACTGAGCTCACCATGTATAAGCATGTGCAGGGTTAAGGGATACGGGATACGGGCAGAGGCAGGTCGGAGTTTTAAATAGCCATTAGCGAAAACGCTTATTAAAAATTTACATTTCATTCCACTTTACAGCTGAGCGAAGCGACGTCGTGGTCCTCAGTTCTCAGGATGACAAGGACAGGACGACAAGGAAATGAAAGGGGCAAAGGGAGCAGAAGGGAGCAAAAGGGGAAGGCAGAAGCTGGTAGAAATGACTGGAGGATGCCTGCAAAATTCATTTGGCTCGAGCGGCCGGGCGCACTTCCCAGCTGGCCCAGCTTCCTGCCACGCCCCCATTTCTCCCACCTTGAGCACAACCTAACCCCCAGAAAAAACAAGATGGGGTTACATTTTTGGCTACTACCGTTACTGATGTTGTTGTTGTTGTTATGTCTTTAGGTGTTCATGCCAAGTTAATTTAATAATAAAACTGAAATTTAATTCATTTGTGGATAGGCCAAGACTCGTCCTTCTCTTCGAGTACTTTTTTATGCAAAAGTCGAGAATGAGATGGCGCCGTTCTCCCTCTCTCCCATTCTGTCTCTCTCTTTTGTGCGGCCGAAAAACTCCTCAGGGATATAAACCTTTTGCCCAAAAATTGGCGCCTTAGCTAACCAGTCTACAGTCCACATCCAATCCCGTCCAGTTTTCCGCTTCCAACTTTCATCTCCCAGTTCTCAGCTTTTAGCTCTTAGCTCTCAACTCCCAAAACTCTCCCAAACTCCTTTAGTCTCAAACGTCTTTTGCCTCGTTTTTAATAATATTTTCCAGTTATCTGACCTTTTTCTTCTCGCACAAAACATTTTCGGATAGCCAGCGGGCATTACGCAAAAATTGCACAATTGAGGAATTGAGGAATCATTGTGGAGAACTTCTCAGAGAATCGTGTGACCCGCAACCAATTTTAATTATGCACCACGCTTTAAACTAGCTAAAGAAGCGGAAGGCCAAAGACGCTTTAAGAGGAACAACCCTATGAAATTCTGCTGTCGTTTTGCATCAAATTTTTGGCTAGTACCAGTGTTGGAAAGGGGTGTTAGTAATGCTAATGGTAGGGGAAGGCACAGTGGTCCACTAAGTATTTAAGTCAAGTTTTAAAGTCTTTCACAACGTAAAAGAAAAAAGAATCTGAATGATTTTTTTAAGAATGGCACACAGAAAAAATGATTGTAAAAATCAGACTTTTCATTAAATAAAAAAGTTTAAGCAAAACATTGAATAAATTATTATTGACATTTTATTCCGCAAAAATTAGCAGCTAGAAAAACAAGCTTTAAATTATTGTTTGTATAGCTTCAGTTCTTAGTATAAATTTTATCTATGTAATATTAGTTTTTAATTTTAGCTTCTCCTTTACCATTATTATTTTATAATTCGATTAGGTTTCCTCGAAAATTTTAATTGACTTTAAATTATATAAATTAAAATGCAATAACTTTATTACTTTTCAAGTTATTAATTATCTGAAATTAAAACACAGTTTTCAACCACTTCTGAAGAATCTGATAAATCCAAACCAGACATGACAATAAAAATAAATAAAACAATTAAAAAAATATATAAAAATGTTATTGGTGGAGCTTTCATTCCAAAGAGAGAAACTATTATGTTAAGAATCAACTTTTTGTCTGTTTACACAACTGAAGTTTTTATTTAAGCTTCTAATTTACAACTGTTACTTTCAATTTATATTAATTTCTTTTCGACTACTTTTAGTTTAAGTTAATTTAAATACATACAAAATACAAAACCTTTATAACCTTTCAATTTATTTATTGATTTTAAAACACAAAAAGAACATTTAAGACCACTGTGGGAAGTGGGGAGTGGGTAAAATTGCTGGCACTTGCAACCAAATTGAATTGCGTAAAACTAACCGCCGAATGCGCCGCCGCACAATTAAGGTTGAGGTTTCTATAGCGTCACAACAACAACAATAACATCAACAACAACAACAACAACAACAACCAGAAGCATACCATGCCACATGCCACATCCCATTCCCAGCTGACATGTGGAGACAGAGACAGAGACGGAGGGAGATATAAAGAGGGGAGCAGGGGGATCTGCGGGTGGCAGCTGTCAGTGCGTTAGTCAGTTACTGTCAGTGCTCTGTCCCTGGGCTCTGGGACATGTCTACCCTCTACCCCTCTTCACTGGCGACGTCTACCTGTGCAACACAATTTTTGGGGTCCAAGGGTGGCGAAGCGTGGCAGCAACAACAACAACAACAGCAACGACAACCAAATTGCAGAAGAAGATTCGTATAGGGATTCAAAATATGTGCACATAAAACATATTTGCAAAATATTTCGCACACACACAGACATACAGTGAGCACAGTTAGTTAGCTCACATACGTACTTATACACATGCAACTGCATCCTGCATAAAGCGATAAACTATCGAAGCTGCAAAAGCAGCAGCAGAAATACTCTTAAATTGAACTGAAGAAAGTGTATTTAGAAAAAATATTGAATGTTGCTAAGAATTTTCTTTAAAAATACAATTTATTTAACTTCAAATAACGATTCAATTACTTTAATTACTGGAGTAATTGTGATTGTTTATTTTATTTGTATTGGTTGAAGCCCTTTAACTCTAATCCGACTTAAAGAATATAAAGAATCTCTTTAAAAATACACTTAATTTAAGATTGAGTTTAAGATTAAAGCAGCGACACACACAGAAAACAAAATGCTTTCTCGCCCGGGTGCAAATTTCGATGAAAAGCTGCAATAGGCTCTAATACTAAAGATTGTAGAATTCCAAATAATTGCAGATTTATCGATAGCCTACATGTGATAACTTACAAATGTCTATGTCTATTAAGCTGTCTCGGATAGTTTCAATGCTTGCTGTGAGTGTATAACAAGCCGCAGGAGAAACTACGCATACTCCACAAGGCAGCTCGAGGACAACATGGACAAGAACTTGGACTTGGACCCACATCAGATCGAGAAGGAGGCAAGGCGATGAAGGCAACGCCGCAACGCTTTTTAGCCGCACAACAAAATTTGATTTGTATTTCTGTGGTTTACCTTTGGCCCCGGCAACAAACGGCAACGCCAAGCAAACTACAGTGAGAGAGAAAGAGAGAGAGAGAGGAGAAACAGAATGAGGGTGCAAAGGGGGAACACCCTGTGTTGTGTCAGCAGTGTCAGTGGCACCTGGACTTGGTTTTCGCCTGTCGTAGATTCTGAGGTTAAAATGTAAAATGCAGAGAATGGATTGTGCGGGTAACCGGAACAATTAAGGAATTTTCCCTGGATGTGGCCCCCAAAAACGAGCTGCGAGGAGCACTACCAATTACAAATGGCACACACAATGCCACGCCCACAGTACAAAACAGCACAGTACAGTTGCCTCCCCTCGTCTGACCAAAATGATTAAGTAGATTGCAATGACTAAATTTTGCGCAAGACGACAAGACGATGACGACCAAGCAAGAAGCAGGGAATAAAATCGAGGAGTTTGTAGATGAACTACACTCAAAAAAAAAACAGACCACTCTCTATGACCAAGAACATTTATGTAAAACAGTTTGTTCTTTAAAAAAGATCATTTTAAGATAACTAAGAATATTAACGATATTAAGAAGTTAAAGCTTATTTCTAGAATTATGTTCTTAGATATTTTGACAGCTTTGTTGCCTGCAATTCTCAACTAGTTCTGGCGGCACAAGGTGTATGTAAATAGAAACATTTGATAATACTAACAATTCTATAGCTTATTTAAGTATAAGTTTTTATTTTAAGTGCTCTTATAATCAAGATGCTCCAAATTATCAAAATTTTTAGTTAATTTTAGTATCTTTTTCTTTATCAGTGTAAGGACTTTTAACTGGGAAGGACTCTTTCTGTGTATTCCTGGACAGGACATTGGCGTGTTGGCTTTTGTTTCTTATGCCTTATGCATACGAAATTTGTGCTTTAATTTGCAGCTGTATTTGTGCTTCCATATTTCATCGATAACAACGACAACAACTGCACATTGTCACATTCCCCGAGACCGTACCGGGGACCGTACCGGGGTTCGGGTTCGGGTTCGGATTTTCTTCCTTGGGACAGCTGTACGTGGCGATGTCTACCTCAACAAGGACGGTTGGCACGGAAATAATTGAAAATACGTGTTTGGGTTTTGCGGACAGCGACATTTGCTTGACAAGCACAGCAACAACAACAGCAACAACAACAACAATAACAAGGAGCTCACTTAGTGACCAAAAACGTCGACTTGGTTACATTTAGCCATACCTCGGACCATCATCATACCACAATTATACATTCAACATTTTACATTGACAAATTTCGTTGGCTTTGCTTGCGCATAATAAATTTTCTAATTTCTTCAAATGAATTTTGGAAAATCCACAAAAACAAACATCGAGCAGGACAATTGAAATTGAAATTGTGGCGCGGCACAAACTCTGCAAACTGATTTTGAAGGCCAGTGTCCAAATCGTTTACGATAACAATTACATTTTTGATTAGGTTCAATAAGTGCGTAGTTTATGCAATTTCAAAATAAATGCACTTCTGAGGGGCAGGGTTTCGTCACTAGCAAGGGTGCTAGTCCTTGTATTGGGTGCAATTTAGCAATTTAGTGGAGAATTATTTAATTGCTTGGGTTATTGGTTGAAATAGTTATGGGCTTCCTTTATGAGGCTCAATTTAAGCCGAAACCAATACGAAATTTAAAGGTCCGGTCAAATTTTCAAAAAGATCCGAAATTTTTTTTATGATAAAGTTCAAAAACAACTCTTTATAAAAGCACATCGGTAATAGACAAGCGCAGAGTTTATAATTTTTATAATTGATTTCTAAATTAAATATAACCCTCAACAAATACATGAATTTTCTGTTTTTTAAGTTTGAATTAATTTAATTGTCAAATTTTAGTATTAATTTAATTTAAAATTTGTTATTACTTTTTTAGACTCCTTCTAGTTGTAGCTAAGTTCAAATAACAAGTCAGTGTATATTAATTTAGTATTTATGTAATTTAAGCTAAATTACAATAAATAAATAATAAATTTAACAGCATTGGAAGTTTTATGCAATTTTCAGTAGATCATTTCCTCGCTGAGGAGTCGAAAACTTTGAATACAAATTATTAATGCCATTTTATTTGGACTTTCAAGCTGTCAGTTTTTAAAGCTGCAATCAGTTAATTAAATTTTTGAATTTTCCACAAAATGTTGCTTAAAGATGGAACCCTACTCAAGAGTTTCCCATTCCAATTGGACTACCATTTGGGCCACTCATTCGTCGAAGCTGATTTACGACAATTTTTAATTACCGCACTTGAGAGAGGAAAAAAAATAAAAGTAAAAAAAAAAAGTCTCTGTGGTGAAAACTCTTTTGGGCGAAATTAGCTGGCTGGAAAAATCAATTAGCCGCAAAAGAACGGACAAAAAAAAATGTTAAGAATGAAAATGAAAATAAAATCAAAATAAACAATGCATGGACTGGACTGGACTGTGGACGTTTTCACTTCTTTTTTGTACTTATTTTGGGGAGGCTGAGGGCGTTACAGAGTCTCTCTATTTAAATCAATAAATCATCTGCAAGCAAATTAGTCGCACTCGAGTGGGAGTCGAGATGGGAGACCATTAGTCTTGCTTGGACACGGCCTGCTTCTTTGGGCCTTGGCTAATACCAAACCACGTGATTGGCTTTTTCAGCTAACGCTGACGCTGAAGCTGGGAAGCTGAAACTGGGAAGCCTCAACTTCAACTTCAACTTCAGCCTTGGCATCAACTTCATCGGGGTTCCAAATGAAATCCATTATATTCATGCACAACAAAAGCAAAACCTCTCAGTTCTCATCCTTGTTGCCGATGCGAACTTTCGACTTTGGCGGCGACATAAAAAATTCATTAAAAGTAATAAACTAATTCCATTCGATCCTATTAAAAATCATTTTCGAATTAAGGATATTTGCATATCCTTAATAAAGTTTACTGGACACAAAGCCTGAGCACCCAAAGCACCATCCGTCCGTCCGTCCGTCCGACCGTCAGTCCTCCTTTTGTGACATTTTACAGACAAGTGGATGAGCTAACCCATCCCACCCCACAATAACACCCCACCAGCACCACCTAGAGAGCCACTCATTGCCCCGTTGGTGGTTGATGGCTGCTGATGAGCTGACGTCCTCCTTTTGGATTAATAGAGAGTGAGAGTGAGAGGGGGAAAATCTTGTTTTATTTGTTTGTTTACCGTCCGCAAAATGAACGTTGGCATACCCAGAGGTGGGCAGGAATTGTAGGGTGGGGGAATATAGTGGCTGAGATAGGTTTTGAGTGGTTGGGAGTGGTTGTAACTACACTGATAAAAAACTAAGAATTTGAATGAATATATCGTGCTCAATTCAAAACTAGAAATGCTTAAAAAAGCACTTTCAACAAGCCCAAATCCCTATTAAGATGATCAACGAATCTCTAAACTTTCCGGGCAACAATTTAAAAAATATGAATAAAAGCTTAATATTAAAAAATAATATAACATAATATAATAGTATTAAAAAAAGTTCAGAAATAGCTAAATAAATTAAATTTAAATTTATATATTTTGTTATATTTTAAATTGAATTATTTATTACTTAATCCAGTTTGAAAATTGAAAAGATAAACTCTGTATATTTTCTTAGAGTTCTAGGATTTTTATTCCTACATTCCTAAATTTCTTACAAAACAACAAACTTAGTTAAAATTTAGGAAAGTCGTGTTCATGTTAGTTATATTAATATTCTAAGTTTTTCAGAATATCTTAGATTGACATTTTGACATATTTTTCTAAAATTTTAAAACAATTTTAAGATTCAGAATTAATTTTGACATTCAGAATTAAAGACTTATTAGATTGATATTCTTTGTTTCACATTTTCCACCAATTTAAGAAGTATATTCTCAATTTAAAAATCAGTTTCTTTTCTTTCAGTGTACGTTTCAAATTCTGCGCCTTTGTAGAGATATTTAAATTTTATCGCAAGCCGCCTGATTGCCTGGCCAGTGAAAGAGACATAGAGAGAGTGATTGAGAGGGGTAGGGAGGAAGAGAAAGAGAAAGGAAGAGCGCTGCCAGGACTCATCAATCAGCTGCAGACTAATTACATAATCTCCTCTTGATTATGTTGCCGCACTTTGTTGTCGTTGTCCTTGTTTCCTCCACAACTTGTTGAAGGCACAGGACGATGAAATAAAAACAAAAACAAAAAACAAAACCAAACAACACAAAAACTGAATTTGCCTAACAAAAAAAACACAAAAAACTTTCACATGACAAACATTAAGGGGGTGGGGGTTAAAGTTGTGGTCAGCTCCCCCGCTCCCTTCCGGCGACGCCACTGGAAAAGTTAGCGATCAAAATGGCGGCAACTTTCAAATATGCTCAACACTTTTATTGTTGTTGTTGTTCTTAGCGCTCATTAAACGAACAATGAAGAAGAAGAAGACCCAAAAAAGAAGAAGAAACAACCAAGAAGTAGCAAGAAGAAGAAGAAGAAACTTCCAAGTGACCTTGACACTGAAAAACTGAAAAGCTGAAATACTAAAAGTAACTGCAAATGCGAACTTTGCGTACCACTAAACTTTAAGGCGGTTCCCCCCGTCCCGCTCCCCCTCCCTCCATCTTACCCCACCCACATTCAGAACTTACTAAGTAACTTACTCAGGCACTGAGCAAAAGAGATAGCAACAATGGAAAGTGTGTGAGCAAGATAGAGCGAGAAAACTTTGCTGCAAAGTTGCGAGTTGTTGGTGAAAGAAAGAAGAGGTTCGGGGAAGGAGAAGCATATAAGGGGAGGCTGAGGGAAAAAAATTAAACTTATGCCAGTTTTAAACAACAAATTTTGATACCAAAAATTATTGCTAACGGTAACTGAAAAATGTTGCCCCAGTCTTTTGTCGAGCAATGAACTTTGAACTCGTCGCTGTGGAGGGGAAAAACAATTTCAAAGTGTTTCCCCAATTAAAAATACCCTATAATATCAAGGCGGGAAAAGTTCCTGCTGTCCAGATATTAGAAAATTCAAGTTATGAAAACTTTACGAATTACAATTAGATTGCGCTGATATACAGTTTCAAATCATAAAGTTACTATCGATAATAATCGAAAGCTCACGAGAATAGCTAAGAATCGATAACTAAAGATAACAACCAGAACACTTGTTATCGCTTAAGAAGCTAGAGAAATATAAATGTGTAGCAAGCTTAATGTTTTCGGTTTATGTTGGGTATCTATGTTTAAGAATAAATTATTTCTATTTTCTGACACTATTTCTTAAGTAACTAAATCAGTTAAATAAGTCAATGGCCTGTGTCTTATGTTTTTAATGCCTCATATTATCTATCAGTTATTTATACATTAAAATCAATATTTTTCCAAAATTAATCAAAATTTAATTAAAGCGTTATTTTTGTTTTTGACTTTGTTTTAGTCAATTGGGGTCTGAAAGAGACTATACAAAATTGAGCCTAAACATAAAAAGAATTAAATTTCATAGAGCATTAGATTTAAATAATTTTAGTTGTTAACTTTAATTTCAACCTTTTAATAGTTAGTTCTACTAAACTTTGATTAATCTTTGGTCGACTACTTTTGGTTAATTTTAAATAAATAAATAATTATTTGACTATAATCGATCACTTATCGGACACTTGTTATCGATGAGAGCGGCTTAAAGCAGGTGTTAACTAACTACAGGTTAACAGGTTACAGGTTTGCTGGCATTAAAACCTCAAAAAATATGAAAAAAAAAAGGCAAACAACTTAAAAGGCTAACAGACAAAAAGGGTTAAAGTTCTTGTTATTGTTGTTGTTGTTGTGGTTGTTATGATTGTTGTTATTGTTGTTGTTGTTCGCATTTTCTCTTTGGGGCCCGGCTGCAAAGTTTGTTTCGAGACAAAGTTTCGTCTCGCCAAACAGTCGTCTCCCCTACTTTCTGCCTTCCCCTATCTGCTGCTTTTTCCACCGATCAGCTGATTCTTTGCCCCCTGATTTCTCTTGTTCCCCTATTCCCTCTTCTTGGCCCATTTGCACAGATTTTGCTGGTAAAAACTTGGGCCACACTCGGTTCACATTATTTTATAGGCCGTTCCGTCGCCAAAGTTCCAAACAACAACAACAAGAGCAACAACAAACTTTTGACAATACCTAATTGCAAACTTTTTGATATCGCGAAAGTGGGCGTGGCAAACACTGATGCTGCCGCAGTCGGCGTCAACGTCGCTGTCTTGGCCACTTTAAAGAGTTGCGTTGACGTTGACGTCGACGTCGACAGCGGCTGCTTGGCCTATTTTTTTTTTCTCTACTCTCTAGTATGGCTTAGACGCAACAACAACAACAACAATAACATGGAATGATAACATTTAGTGCGTCGCAAAAGTTTCCAACACTTTTTTTTTTTTGCTTTTTTGTGTTTTTGTTTTTTTTTTTGTTTTTGAAACTTCTTCAGCGGCGACGGCGGCTTTTATAGACCTCAGAAGTTTTGTGTTTGTGTTTTTGAAAAGTTCCTCAATGGTTGAAGTTCCGGGTCGCTATAGAGGGTGCGTAGAGGGGGGAGCGGGGAGGTTGTGGCAAATGCGTGCACGGAGTTTTAACGAAAAATCAATACAAAGTCCGTCAACTTTGAGTAAAGTGCGTGCCATCCAAAATGCAGCACTACTTCAACTTTAATTTTACCTCAAATTGCATAACTAAACACTTGTCCCATCCCCATATAGACACCGATAGGACTCTCTGCCCTAGAAAACCCTCCAAACCAGAAGTGATCAAGAAAAAGTTGATTATTATATCAATTCAAATGTCTGCCTAAGTATGTGGTAGTTCTTAGGATCGTACTTCTTTAAAGTTACAAAAATTATCACAAAGTTTTAATAAATAGTTGTTTATTTTGTATTTATTTGTACAACTTTGGTTCTTTTGATTTCAGGTTTCCGAAATACTGACAATAAACATACATATGATGTATATGTGAGCAAACTGGAAATGGTTTTCAATATGCATCTAGAAAAATGCAAAAATCTAAGAGCTATTTTTAAAAACGACAACTTGTAAACCAAAAAATAATACTCAAGCTGTTTGTTTTCAAACCCTTGCAGAGGATTTTATAATTTTAATTTATATAAATATTTATATACATACACATTTATGTGATCGGGGGCTGAGTCGATAAAGCCATGTCCATCTGTCTGTCCGTTTGTGCGTCTGTTTCTATGCAAACTAGTCTCTCAGTTTTGAAGCTATCTTGATGAAACTTGTTAAATGTCCGTCTTTTTGTTGCACGCAGTACATACGAGGGAACCGACCGGATCGGATCACTTTATCATATAGCTGCCATAAGAAAACTTGGTAAGAAATCAACCTATGAAAAACTCTTTTTTTTTCTGAAGAAAACTCACAGATTGTGATCTTAGCACAGTCTTATACGTTCTGACCAAATTTGTTTCAAAGCTGACAACTATATCATATAGCTCCCATAGGAACGATCGGTTACAAGTCACCTATAGTAAAAACCTCTTTATAAATTTGTAATTTTCGTAACATTTTTGGAAGATATTTGAAAAAGTTCATAGATTTTGGTCGAAGTGACCTTTTCCTGTAAATGCCCATATATATTCTAGTAGTAAGTTTACTGTCTGTAGCTTCTACATCGACAAACCTTATAAATCCTGTACCTAACTTAAGAACAGGATAAGAAAATCTTATTAAAGATAAAAATTGAATTCTTGACAGACTGAGAGCAATAACTACCTGTCTGCTGTTTTTGCTATTGTTGTTCTAAATGTATTCAATTCCCAGAAGCGAATGATCGATCAATCACTCAATTGCACATTCATTGCACTCATTCAAACTCACACTTGTACTCGTATTCACATTCACATTCACAGTCACAGTCACAGTCACAATCGCATTCATCTGCTGCGCCTAATGCTCGTCAAGTGTCGCCGTGTCGCAGTTTGGCCATAAAACAAAATGTGTCTACGTCAACGGGAGATAATCGTATGTGGCAACATACTCCCCCCCTCATTCCCCTTCAAAACCATCTACTCCCCCTTTGAACATCCCTTCTACTTGCCACAGAAAAGTCATCAGGACGAGGCATGCCACCACTTAGCGGCTAAAGTCCTCTGACAGCAACTGAGTCTGTGATTGTCAGCGACTCTCAATGTGTGTGTGTGTGTGTCCTGTGCGCGTCCTGTCCTCGATGTCCTGTGTGTCCTGTTTCCTCTTCCGGCATCAAGCTTATATATCATTCATGTAGCGCCACAATTTTCAATAATTTAGACTGTGGAAAATGCGTGAAAAGTCGGAGGAAAAGCCCCTGCTGAAAAGTCAACTGTAAAAAAGGATGACAAATGATCGTGCAAACATTTGGCAAATCCACGATTTCCATAATGAACCAACGCCAACAACAAATACAGGTGGCACAGTGGTTCAGCGGTGTGTGTGTGTGTGGAGGGTGTAGGGGGGAAGTTGGTAGATAAATATTATGGCATAAAACACTTTGGCAACACGGCAATGCCACTTGGCGCATTATTTCATGAGGTCGTTACCGTTGGCGCGTCTTGCGTCCCGTGGCCTTGCCACAAACGTATAAATAACAACAACAGCACGGTGTGTGTGGTGGGAGGCACACTGGTTCACATTTCTTGGAGCACCAAATTCTTATTTACATCTATTTAAATTCAACGAAAAAAGTTGCAATCCTATGTATTTCTATTTAATGTACTAGTTAGTTAAAACTCAACAGAAATTATTTTCAATTTAAAAAATGCAGTGAAATGTTTGAAAAATATAAAAAGTACACCGATGATAACCGGATTGTACAGCGATCCTTTGAAATGATCTATACATTGAACATTGATCGCTTTCTGAACATAAAGATTCCTCTTGAAAAAAAGTAATATTGAAAACAGTTTTGTAAAAAACCATGCCTAAAAGGACAAAAAATTTGCCTTGTAAAGTTGTTCCAAGGGTCAACAGACTTTCAACTTGCATAACTTTGTCAAATCTAAACCGATTTTGATGCGGAATATCACTTTGGTCATGTTTTTATCTATTAATTTATTCTACATTTAAAAATAGTTTTTTTTTTGAATTCTTGGTCACAAATTTGAGATTTTGAGACCAGTGTGCTTTGGGTTGTTTGGTTGGTGGAGTGCGTAAATAATACCACCTGTGCTGCAGCTAAAGCTCGTACAGCGCCTGCTGCTGCTGTTCCAGTTTTCAGCTCCCCTCTTCTCCTCTCGCTCCCTCCACTCCCTCCCACGGTTATTTTGCTTGAGAAAATTATGACTTCACTTACAAGAAAACATTAAAGTTTAACATTAAATGGCATGTCATTTGGGCCGGAACAGCTCAAGACACGACAGCAACAGCAACAGCGACAGCTCAGGACTTGACTAACGGCAAGCCACATGTCACTTGCCACATGCCACATGCCACATACCACATACGAGTGTGGTTATGTATGTTTGCTTGTGTGTCTCATAGACATCATCAAATTTGCCTAAATTGCATTCACCGCGTAACTTTCAACTTCGATTGGAAACTATTGCCCCACGCTGTGAGGAGAGGAATGAGTAGACTACGCCCATGGGAGGCAAACGAGCTATAATAAATGCCCCCCTTTTTGGGTAAATATAATTATACATACTATCGTAGTATTTCAATGTTTGTCACAACATCAAATGAGCTTACTGCCTTTTGATTTACTTTTCTGCTCAAAATTGTGATATATATTTGGACTTGGGTATTTGTAAGGTAAGAACAAATTGGAATATTACTTGCCAAGAGCTAAATAAAGTTTACTCTTAATATATTATTCGAAAACTTGATGTTTACTTTAACAACCATTTGCTTTGAGTAACTCATTTTTTATTAAGGAGTTACCTCAAGATCTATAGATTTAATCTCATAAGTTTTGAAGAATAATAAAGAAATATAGGCGTAAAACTCTTTATTTGAGTTCTCTCTGAATTAATTTAATATGTTTAAAGAGAGAATAGATATAGATATAGATATAGAATAGAGAGAATGCATATTCATTTTTGTTAAGGATAAAACTACTTTAAAATATACTTTCACTACCAAGAACGATAATAAATGAAGTTGGGATCATCATTTGTTAAACTTCGTGAGATTATTCATACAATATCTTTTAAATCTGCAAAACAAAACTTTTAAGAGGGCAAAGATCCTAAATTTTCTAGGTAACTAGGCCTTTTTTAATAGAGTTATTTAGGTGGTCCCTTCAGATTTGCCCCCGGGCGTGAAAGCTTTTACCTATGCCAGAGCTTCAAAATGAAAAGGACTAATCTATGATTACTGTAGAAGAACAGACTAGGAAAGTAAGAATAGACAAAAGAATGTACCCGATATTTTAGAGCAGTTCAGCACTAACAATAAAGCTTTCTCGCCCGGAGGTAAAATACAAATCTTCTATTAAGTTTCTTTAATCAATCTAGAACGTTTTCCAAAATGTTGTTTCTTCAGATCCTTCAGATCCCAAGTTCACATTAACTTAACACTTAAAACAAATCTGTTTTGAAAGCTTTGGATGCTTTGGACACTATCTAATGAAAGATTGCAGTTGGTTGTCAGTTGTGTTTTGAATTCATAATACTCGTAATTGTTTAATGCTTTGGCAGACGCCATAAGGTCATAAATACAATAAGTTGGCCCCCGTCAAGATATAAATACTGTACACACACATATATAGAAATATAATTTTAGTATATTTATACGCGAATAACAACAACTGTGTGCAGGGGTGTCGTCTACAGAGGGGTGTGTAGGAAAAGGGGGGGGGAGGAAGAGAAATCTTAGCGACATTGGAGCTCAGGCGAGGCGCTCATTAGGATAATTGCAGGCAATTAACTAAATTGCCGCCGCATTTGTCGCTTAGCCTCAGCGTCGCGACATTTACAGGAACATAGAGAGAGAGAGGGGTGTAATGGGGGTAAAAAGGGGCAGCGGGAGGGGGAAGTTGTCGTGTGGATTGACAATAACGCGAGAGGGGAGTGAGGACAGAGAGTGTTGGCTTATAGAAATTATGGTTCATAAATTGTGCTGCTGCTGCCTGAAAGTATGCCACACATATAAAGCAAGAGATAAGTACAGAGTGTGAGAGAGATAGAGAGTGGAGTGGAAGTGAGAGTGAGAGAGAAAAACGTCTTTGCCTTTAGTGTGTTTTAATTAGCTGACGGATTTTCGTTAGCTGCCCCCATGTGGCACGTTCTTAGTCTTAGACCAGGCCGTGATTAGATGACCGCTGAATTGGTAATCAATGCGGCTACCTTACCTACCCCTCCTCTCTTCTCTTCTTTTCTCTACCCCTCCTATCCCATCTTCCACCTCCCACATCACCATTTCTCTCCCTTCGCTCACTTGCAGCTTAATAAAAACGCTTCGTGCGGCTCTGTGTACGTGACACTGCCTCTTAAGAGTTTTCGCACACACTTTACAGCTGCTATACAGCCCCCCTCTCCTCTCTCTACCCACACCCTCCCTACATTTGCCACGCCCACCTCTAGCTGGCAGCTGGAAGCCGCCTCAACTGGCCACGTGATGCGCTGAACGTGTCTGGTAATGAAATCATTTCCGTGCTCTTTTGAAGTTTTTGCTGGTATTATCGGCTACAGCTGCCTTCGATATGGCCTAAAACTACACTGACAGAAATGTTATAGTGCCTGTCAAACATAAATTTCAAATGAGCTTAACACAAAATTGATTGCAAGACAAATTTGTAAAAGTTAAGTAGTAAATTCAAAATTAATTTAAAAAGCATTAATAAATAGATTACGAGTATGATGTTTTACACTCAAAGAAATTTTACAGTACTTGCCAAACATAAGTATCAAAGATGAAAACTTACAATATAATCTGAACAATTAATTAAGAATTAGAATAAATAAAGCGTTTTTTACACTCACAGGAATTTGTTGTCAGCTATTATATGTATACCAAACAAAATTTACAAAAATTCCCAAAAACTTCAAACTGTTAGGATAAGTTAAGAAATAAATAGTAAATAACATGGCCTTAAACTGCACTGAAAAAAATCTTATAGTGCATGCCATATATAAATGTAAACTGAGCTCACCATTATTTGGATGACAGATCTGTAAAAGATATACAAAAATAAAAAGATAAATCGGAGAAATCAATAAGAGATAAAGTGAATAAAAAAAATTGTTTAGTAAAATATGTTGTTTACTTGAATATAAGGAAGTATGTAAATTATTTCTTTCATTACAAATTAATAAAAAAAAGGTTTGAGAAAATAATAAAATAAATAAGTTTCTTTATAACTTGAATTAAAGCATTTATTTTTAATATAATATTTACTTATATGGCTACTAACTTTATAAACTGATATCGATATTTTTTTCAGTGTTCTGATCGCATTAAGCTTTAGATTGAGCTTCTTGTTTGTGCTTCACTTGTGACTGTGGCTATGGAATGCTAAATTAGTGCCCCAATAAGGTAGTGTAGGAGTTATATGTGTGTGGAGGGGAGTATATATACATATAAAGGGGGTTTGAAATACTGGATAGAGAGAGGGAAGTAGAAAATCAAAGGGGGAGGCAAACAGAGGTTGCAATTCAGCTTTTGGTTTTGGCCAAAATCGTTCAAATGGCAAAAACGTTTTGCCAGCGCCCAAAAAAAAACAAGAAGAAAAAAGTTATGCAACATATTCGTGCAACAACAATATTTGCAGCTTAAGCTGCAACAACAACAGCAAGCTGATGAAGGAGGCGAAAGAGGAGATGAAGAAGAGGGCAGGAAAGAGGGAGAAGAAGAACAACAAAGCTGAAAGCCAAAATGAAATCGATTTATCTGTTCTATTGGCAGGTTCCAACCAAAAAGTACACACACAATCAAACACACATACACCCACCACACACACACACACAACATACACACATGACCATTGTGTGGGCGGCTGTCGAACAGCAGGAGGAGGAGTAGTAGGAGGCGTGACAGGGGGCGGTGGGATGCTTATATACCATGTTGTATATACATACATGTATGTATAAGAGAAAAAGCGAATCTCTCAACGCGGTGGGTGGAGCCTACAAAATGGCCAAGAGAGTGTGTGTGTGAGAGTGTGTGTGTGAGTGTATGTATGTGAGTGTATGTCCCATGTGTGGGTGTATGTATTGTTGTAGTGTGCGTGTGTGTGTGATGTGTCCAATCAGAAGCAAGTCTCATCCACAGTTGGAGTCGACAGTGACAATGGCAACAACACGAGCAGAACAACAACAAAATAAAGAAAAAATGTATAAAAAATAAAAAAGAATAAACATATAAAGTGATGAAGAAGAAGGAGAGCAGAGGAGCAGCAGTAAAGAAGAAGCAGATGAGCAGCAACAGCAGCAGCAGTGAGTGGAGCTTGGGAAAATAAGAAATAAATAAAGAAATGGAAAATGACTGAAGAGCTGAAGCTCAGTCAGCCAGAAATCAACAAAAGCCTCTCAAGAGGAAGACAACAAATGAAAACCAGCAACAACAACAACAACTACTACTACTACAATAACGACAAGAACTACAACAACAACATGTAGCAGCAACAAAATAAAATAAAATGTTAGCAAAATTGTTGAAGCAGCCAGCAATAAAAGCATTCAGCATGTGTATAGATATGACACACACAGATACACACACATACACTCCTACACACACTCCTACACACACTCCCACACACACACCACACATATAGGTTAAAGGATTTCCACAACTCAGGCACAGTTTTCCCTTAAGTAATTTATAAAACAAAGTATTTTTTCAACATTCTTGTCAATTTTTAATCAAACATTTATCTTACAAATGAAACTACTTTTATATACTATAGTATTATATCAAAATCCAATCAACTTTGGATAGACGAGGTAAATTATAATACTAGTAATAACAATATTGCTCACTACAGCCCCTCATTCGCATTGCTCGCCATCCCCTAGCTCGTTACGGTCGCCAAAAATCTGATTCGGCCGCAAAAAATACCTGATTTTTCAGGAAAACTGACGGATTTAGCGGGAAAGCAACAGATTTAGTGGAGGAAAACTAAATTTGGCGGATAAAATCTCCAGATTATGCGGGAAAATAAGTCTTTTTTCGCGGGAAATGGCTTGAATTATCCAAATTTGCTAAGAACTTGTGCAAAAGGCTAGATTTGGCGGGAAATCGTCCAAACTTGGCAGGAACAGATTTTTCAGGAAAACGTCAGATTTCGACTGCATTTGGTAATCAAAAAAGATAGATTTGGTAGGCACAAACTAGATTTTTCAGGAAAATGTTCAGACTTAGCAGGAAAAAAGACTGATTTTGCGTATAAAGGCTAGATTTGGCGTCTAACTAATAAGTAATACTAGTAACTAGTTAAAAAAATAAGTATACAACTGATTTGCATTTTTGATTTGCACAGAGAGAGACAGAGAGAGAGAGAGAGAGAGACAGAGAGAGAGAGAGACAGAGAGAGAGAGAGAGAGAGAGAGAGAGAGAGAGAGAGAGAGAGAGAGAGAGAGAGACAGACAGAGATGCAAATGATTGTTGCATGTATCAAGGAAATGATTTGCAACTTTGGCTGCAACAACGGAAGCTGCCGCAGCGACTGACAACGACCTATATACATACAGATATATGTATATATAATCTCCCAACCCCCTCCTTTACTCCTACCCAACCCCCACCCACCATCTATTACTACCCCTCCCTCCAGGTATGTCCTTACGCATCAGTACCAGCCGTTTAACACTAACTAAGCTGCTTATTTTGTGTTGTTGCTGTTGTTGTTGTTGTTATTGCTGGCGATTTTCTAATACAAAAGAAAATGCGAGGGAAAATGAGGAAAAAATAATGTGCCGCAGGGTAGATAAAAAAATTGTGGTGGTGGGGGGTTAGGTAAGTTAAGAAATCAAACAGCTGACATAAATAACATTTTAATTTAAATACGACAGGACAAACAGCAACAACAACAACAACAACAACAACAATAATAATAATAACAAAAGCAGCAGCACATTTTTTTCCCGTTAAGGTGAGCACAAGGTACAACAACAACAACAACAACAACAGCATAAACAAGCTGGGGAAGAATACATATTTTAAGAGTACCCTCAACAAAGCTGGAGGAAAAGCGACCACGCAGCGAGAAAAGCAAACAAAATTAAACAGCAACAACAATAAGAAAAAAATATACAAAAAATAAAATAAAAATTTAGATACGTAATAGAGTTAGTCGACAGCTAGCATACCCTGTAATTAGTTGACTTAAGCAGTGTATGCGACAAGGGAAAATAAAATTTTAACGGAAAACATTTTATATTCGGCATGCTTTAAAATTTAACATTCCAACAAATTCCTCCAGGTTTTAAAAAAAAAAAATGAATTGAATATATAGGATTTTATACAGCTGAAAAAGGTCGATATTTATATATTTTATTGTGCAATTTTAAGCGGAATCTATAACGTTATGTTTGGAAAATTTTTAATTTAGCTTAATTTATTAATATAGGTTAAATAAAAAATACTAGGAATCAATATTCGATCATTGTTATGTCAATCATATGATATGATCGACCGATGTATATGATATGGTATATATATTAGAGAGAGAGAGGTAAAAGTATAGGAAACCATCAAAATGTATTCACATAAATCTTGCTGAATTCTAAGGACTCTCTATATAAATAAAAGAGTTCAATTTCTTTAGATATCCCTCAACTGATATCACTCTCTTGGTCTGAAAGCTTTTGAAACCTAGAATTACGGCACTAGTCAGTATGAATAACTTATTGCTTAAACTCATACTTTAATCACGGTGGACGCCTGCTTACGCCAGTGACGAAGCAGCACGAAGGGGGCTTTTAAATTAACTACATTCTAAAAGAGATTTATTGAAGATATTGAGCCCTAGAATTACGGCACTAGTTACTATAAAAAAATCGTTGGTTACACTTAAATTAGATGTCAGTTCACGCTAGTGACGAAGCAGCACGAAGTGGGCTTTCAAATAACATACGAAACGAAAATTATTTAAATTAAACATTGCTATAAATATTAATCTGTATGAGTATTTTGTTGTTTAACCTAATTTAGTTTTAGCATTTTAAAGATGTTAGTAGCTGTTTATACCCCATTCAGCCTAGTTAAAGCTAGGGTATAACAAACGAGCAGCAGTGGGAAAGTAAATTTTATTTTAAAATAAATTTATCGCCTTATCCGTTGTCCACGGCAGCGCAGGAGTCGCCAGAGTCGCCAGGACAAACGGGACAAACGAGACAACAACGGGATACACGGTACAGGACACCAGCACAAGAAAAACATAAGGAGAGAGTAAAGGAGAAGAAGTAGGAGGAAAAGGAGGAGGTGGAGCAGAAGAGCACAAGGAGACAAGCTGGAGTCAAAGTCAAGTATTTTTTTTTATTCAGTATTCAGTTTTGTTGCAGCGCCAATTGCAGGACAACAAAGAAGCCAACGGCAAATGCTGGGCAACACATGCGACAAGTTCTCTGCCCCTTCTCCGAAGGGGGGGACTCTCCTCTCACCATGCCCCTGGATGGCAGCAACAACAGCTGGACAGCAGTAGCTTTGCCCCAGCACGAGCGCTTCATTTGAACGAAATGAAATCATAATGAGATTTTTGCGTTCGTTTTTTGTCGCACACCCAAGGAAAAAAACCAACAACAACAACTGGATAGGGGAGGTGGCTTTAAGGGGGAGGTAGTGGATGTGGCAGCAGGAGGGGGCAAGGTAGCTGCCGGTTGGGAACTGGCTATTGCCATGGCCTCGGCATAATGACAAAAATTCATAATTGGATAAAGATGCGAACGTGATTTTTAGGTTTCATTTCATTGCGTTTTGTTTCCCAAAAACAAAAAAAAAGACAAATCGAGCTGCTTTAAAGCCGTGGCGCCACTGTTTGTGGCACAAACAGTTAGACAGACAGACAGACAGATATTTAGACATATTAGTGTTGCCCATTTAGCCTTTTTCTGGATGAATCTGTGCTTCCCCATCCAGAAATCTAAAATTTGTCGATTTGGACACCAACAATCAAACTCAAATAAAAGTAATTTAGGCTTTTTAACAATTGAAAATGAAATATGGTGACAAAAAAAAACTTAAGAGACCTATTTAAACTCTTTAAAGCACAGGGTTTAAAAATATATATCCTTAAATCGATAGGTGAAGTAAAAAGCTATGTTAAGATAGGACTATATATTATAAGAACGCTTTGTGAATAATTTTCTTGCACAATTTTTAAAAATCGAATCTTTAAAGTACAAATTACAAAAATACAAATTTGTAGAAAATATTTAAAAACAGAAAGAAAAACAAACTGCAGAATTGTCGATAATTCAGATATACATAACTACAGAAACTAAAAAGCTAAACAACAAAAGGCAAAAGAACAACACTTTAGAAGAGATTAAAGCTGAAACGAATAAAGGTTTTAAGTAGTTTCGGTTATGGTCAGGTTCTGGTTTTCCATATAAAAAGACAACATTTTGAATACTAAACTATTTGTCCAATTTTCTGTCCTCTTTATTACATTTTTATCCTATTTTTTTGTGCGAGTATTTGGCAACACTGAGACACACACACATGCATACAAACATATGTGTGCGTTGGCTCATTTGTCAGTTCGTTCGCTTGGATAATTGTCCTGCGATAAACAAAATTAGCAGCAATTTACGCGGCAAGGACAACATTCGACAGGACGACAGGCTGACACCCCATTCTCTCGCTACCCCTCTCTTCCCGTTTAATACACATTAATTCGCTCCTTCTCTGTGTGTTTCTCCCTTTCTCAGTCATCATTTATAGTGTCAGGATATTCATGCGTCACATGTTGTCCCCAAAAACTCGACTTGCAACATTAGTTATAGTTTTGATGAGTGGCATTAATGAGTCGTCTCTGTGTCTGCAACTGTCTGACGACACACACACACACACACATACACATATTTATCTCTCTGTTTAGTGTCTTTCTGTGTCGCCTTTTGTCTCTCTATGGCAAGTAGGGGGAGTGGCATGGACAGGGACAGGGACAGGGACACGAGGCTGACATTAATGACACCCACACATGGCAGGCAATTTGACAGGCAACATTCGCCAAATTAGTGCAAATCACAACTCGCTCTCTCCCTCCTTTCTTCCTTTTCCACTCTCTCTCTCTCTTCTTTCTCTCCCACACTGAACAATAAAATCAAGTATTTCGTACTTAAATCTCCTTATTTCAAACTTGATTTCTCACTAAGAACCATATTATTTAAGTCAAGCATATGAATCTTATTTCAAATCCGAAAAGTATTCAAGTTAACCTTTCATTCCGGCTTTAAGTACAATTCATTGAAAAATATTGAATAATTTGTAATTATACATATATTATAATAAATATCCTGCAAGGATGAGAGTTCAAGGAATGTCCAGAGAGAAGAAGTCTGAATACACAGCATGAAAAGATTGAATTAAATTATATAAAGTAAAAACTAAATGCAGTTTTAGAAATTCTGATTTATGCTGATATTGTTTAGGTATATATTCTGGATATATGTAATTGTTAATTAAAGACTATATCAAATGGCAAAGACTCGGCTTTAAAGTATAGAAAGCAATCTACGATTTTTGATTCAAGTACCAAATTCGTAACTGGAATTCTTTCACTGTAATATTTTTCCTACTTCTTTTAGAGAAGGCAACAAAAAACTTTCGCTGTGACTTTTGGCAGCTGCTGACCAAGCAATGGAGCAGGGGATTGGGTAACAGGGGGTGTTATTGAGGGGGGAACAGGGGTCTCGATAACTATCGACAGCAGCCGAAATAGGCAACAAGCCATGAGTTATTTATGGCTTTTAAGCGACAGCTACAGCTTCAGCTAAAATCTTAGAATTTTACTCCAAAAAAAACCAAGAAAACAAAAACAAAAATCACAACAGCCGCCAAGTGTTGCGACTTTTGGCTTTTTTGCAGCTAGAATTTAGCTCTTTTCCTTAGAACTTTCCACTTTAGTTCAATACGAAATTTTAGAAACTAACACATGTTTAATTTAAAAACTATACCAATGTCTTTTTCAATGTCTATAGAAGGTCTCAAATAGCTATCCGAATGATAAACTGACGTAAAATGTATAGCAATTTATGTCAAATTGAAAGATATATATATTAAATAAAGCTGATATGGATATTGAAAAAATAGGCCTGAAAAAACAGATTATTAAATTACCTACTTGGGATATAACTTTTTATGTAATGCTAAGTTTTTTAACAGGTTTTTTAAATTTGTATAAATTGTTAAAATTACACTGTCTTTTAATAATATTGGAAATTTTTTTATGTATTTATGTATAGTAAAGTTAACTTATAATATTTAATTACAACTATTAACTTAAATAAAGAGTACTGACTGCTAAGGCCTCCGACTCTTTATATTGGAAAACATTTCAGGAGCATTTTGGAAAGCTTAGAAAAATTAATAAAAGGGTCTAAAAAATAAAAGTTTAAAAGAATTTTAAACATTTCAATTTCATAATTTATAACGTAGAAATTTTACTAATATTTTAAGATACTTCACTTTAAACTAACTCTAATATTTTAAGTTAAAAAATTGAGTACTGCCTTTACAGCATTTCGGTTTTTTCTGGCTATTTGAAGATACGGCAACACTGCTGTAAGCACCATGGGTGGGCCAAAGTTGCCACCACGTGCAGGTTGGCAGTCCCGCAGGGTGTAGAGCTTGGATTTTAGGACTGTGGATAGAATAGGGGAGAGGATGGGGCTTGTCAACTCACATATGGAGATTTATTTGCAACACATTCGAATGTTAAGCGCATTTCTAAGCATTTTTAATAGAGTCCGTTGATTCAACGGTGGTTCAACGGTGGGTTAAGTGGATTACTATGAGTGTGTGTGTGTGTGTGAGTTTCTTTGGTCCAATTTATACTTCCAAAACTCCCCATCTTGAACATGCTCTACCCTGTGTCTCTGTCTGTCTCTAGCTGCCAATTGCCCTCGTTTGCCCTTCAACAAATTTGGCTTAAGGCAGCGATTGTAACTGACATAATCGAAGTGCCAGAGATCAGCAATCAAATGGCAAAAAGAAATAGCAAAAGAAGAAGTGGAAATGGAAATGGAAATGCAAGTAGAGTTGGTCAAATTCCAGATCTTATATATTAGCTTCTTGCTGACAACTTTATTTGCACTTGATTTATTTCCCAAAGAAATTGAACATGTCCAATTGATTGTCAGACCAAATAGTTTTGTGTTGGAAAAGTGTTTGGAATATCGCTTGAAAAGTTGTTTAAGTCCTAAGAAAAATGTACTTGTAGTGACTTTTTCTCATGTACATGTTAAACTGCATGTTAGCTGAGTTTAAATTCATTTAAATTCAGTTTTTACATACTAATAACAATATCAAGATTTAAATTAGTTTGACCAAGTATAAACATAGTTAAACTAACATGAACTGAAATCTTGAATACAATTGCCAAGTTATAAATTCTAATTAGGCTCTGTTCCATTTCCAACTTGTTACTTGTTTCAATGCCAATTCGTTTCTATTCAAAGATGTACTTGCAATAACTTAATTTCCAACTTTAAGCAATTTCTTTGCATATGTCTGGATGTTAGATAGAGAAGGGAGATAGAGAGAGAGAGGAGAGAGGACATGTTCATTTTGCACATATGTATGCAGAAAACATCTGGCAACTCTAAAGCAGACAACAACACCACAGAGTGCCAACTACATGCCTGCAATAAAAATGAACCCAAATATAACAAGAATAACTAGACTAGACTAACTAGCTTTCTGTGCGTGTGTGTGCGTGTGTGCGCGTGTGTGTGTGTATGTCTGAGTGTATTTTAGCTTAATTTTATTATAAAACACAGCGAGTATTACCCAAGTGGCAACGCCGCGCTCCCGACGCTGATAAGCCGGCAACGTCTTGTGACTTTGACTTTAATGACTGGATTTATAGGTCCTTGGAGATAATCTTGGCCACCGCGTTATACCCACACACAGTACACACACCCACTCTCACACACACACACAGTCAGCACACACACAATCAGCACACACAACGCTGCCGGCTGCTGTTTTGTTTACCAAGCGTCAGGCATTTGCTTCAATGGTTTGGGTGGTTTTTGGCTTTTTATACCCAGTTCCCATTGCAAATAAGTCAAAGTAGGGTATTATAAGTTTGTGCAAAGGTATGTTAAGGACACAGAATGACTGCGTCGTTCTCATCTATATATACAATACACTTTATCCTAATTGATTCACTGACTGACGGAACATCGTGGAGACGAAATGGGAAGAGCTATGGGGCTGAAATTTTCCCACAACACAGCTAAGATATAATAGAACATCTAGGTAATTTTTTCCATTCCTCAGCTATAGGAATCAATATCCAACCAGAAATTGGCGAAAAAGTTCACCAAATGCACACTTTTTAAGGTTCTACCTTAATATTGAACTTTATTGAAAGTAAACACTCTAATTTATCAGTATCTTTCCTCCTACTCAATTGCTTTAAGAAAGTTTAAAGCTCAAGGTAGATATAGTTGTTTTAAGTAGTGACTGTTAAAGTTTTACATTTACAGATAAAATTAAGGTACAACTTTATACTTTTACAAAGAAAACAAGCAGAGTGTCTTAAGGCCTAGCACTCTTTACTTTCGCGCTACTGTTTGTTTGACTATCTTCGCTGGGTTTTTGGGTGTGAGTTGAATAGCCCAAGGGGGCGGGGTGCAGCTTGGCCTGGAGGGGGTTGGGTGGTATCGTTTGAGGGGACGGAGGATACGTCGTCGTCGTTGTTACAGGGTAATTAACATCAAAGCCCGACAAAGCTCATAAAAAGACGCTGGCGAGATAAAAACACACAAAGAGAGCAAGAGAAAGGAGAGAGAGAGAGAGAGCAAGCGAGACAAGGAGAGAAAACTGGAGACACACATGGGACATGCTACGTGTTGTAGTAGTTGGACAGTGGCATGGACGTAGAGGGGGATTGAAGTGTAGAACGGGGGGTCATCAGCTCAGTCTGCCAAGCGGCATTGCGACTTGCGACGTGAAATAATGTTGACAGCACCAAAAAGGATGTCAAAAGGATGCGCTAGACACACACATATATATATATATACACAGACACACACACACATAGATACTCTCAGTGTAGAGACAATGATGTGCAGTTTGTGCACGCACATGTTTGAAGCAATTAAAATCAGATAAGTTATAGAAAATGGCCTGTCGTCGACATTTAGACATGCCACTGTCACTTGGCTGTAACTGCCACGCCCCCACCTCCACCCGCATCCCCTTGCAATATCCTTTAACTACACTACACTGAAAAAAAGAACCAGAACCATCAAGAATATTCATCCAAATATGTATGTATATTGTTCTTAATAGAAGACCATGTTAGGGACAATTTACTATAACTAAGTATATTAATATTTAAAAATGCATTAAGCTACAGTGAAGCAAGCTCGACAGTAGAAGACGCTGTACTTATAGGAAAAAGCAAAACGTGATGAAAAGCGAATCTATTTTCTGAAAGTTTTTCAAAGTGGCGTACTTTTGTAATTTTTGAAGGTACAGAGTCTAATAATCTTATATTTTTATGTAAAAATAAATTCTAAAATAAATATACAAATTAAAATTCTTCAAAAGCTAAAAAGTTTAAGTTATTTTTAATTAAAATTAATTTAGAAGTTAAAATTTTCAACTGGTTCTAGCTCTTCTAAGGTGATAAGTATTTTAATTGATCTTAATGATTTGATCCACAAAACCACAAATATGTCAATGACTTCTTGATCTTCCTAATAAGAATTTTGGCCTTTTTTTAAGTGTTTTAAATAATTTAAGTTATCGGCGCATTTTTAGTCCAAAATTCTTAGTTTTGGAGAGCAAATTCTTAACTTGAAATCCTTTTGAGCAGTGTACTTCTGTTTCTCATTTATTGTCGCGCTGTCTGTGCCTTCTTCCGTTACGTTTGTCACGGCCTGCCATTGTCTCTCTTTCACTCTGTGTCTGCTCCATGTTACATGCCACTTGCTTGCTTGCCTGCTTGCCACTTGCCACTGCCACTGGCTGCGTAGCTGCTTCCTGGCAGCCGCTTTGCGTAATGAATTTCAACGAGCAGCCAAAGTGACAGGCAAACGAGCAGCGGCAACTGCCACTTGCCACTTGCCACATACACACACGCATTCAGAGCAGCACACACATAGGTGTGAAATATTTTTGGGTTCAAATGATGACAACAACAAGAACAACAAGAACAACAACAACTCGCGGCAGTCCACAAAAACAGCCAAAACAGGCATTCAACTGTTCATTCTATGCCCCTGCCCCAGCCACGCCCCCAACACGCAGTTAGTGGCAACCTGCCTCTGCCCCTGCCCCTGCCACCAACCTCAATCGCTGCCACATTGGCATCCGCGACATCTTCTGCTGATGTATTCATGGCCTTGACGTTAACGGAGTGACAAAATTCGCACCCTTCGCTCAAGTGTGAATGGCAAAAACACAATGCAAAAAAAAAGAAAACAACATTAAAAAATACAACAAGCAAGGGGAAAAAATGGCTCACATAACGAGCATAAAATACCCTTTAGCCACTTAACATATTATTTTTAAAAGAGTTCTACAAAATTTGCACCCGGCCTGGAAAGCTCTTGGTATTGTATGTGGTCTCTATTACTCCTTACTCATTATTTAAATTTTAAAAACGGATTTAAAATGTACAAGGTATGAAGCTTAAACTCCGATAAAAGCGCTTGTTAGTTTGATCAAAAAAGTGTCAAAAAGCTTTTAGTTCTAAAGCTAGAGTTCTACAAAATTTGCACCCGGGATAAAAAGCCTTTTGAATTTCTTCTTTTCTACGATACAGCTATTCAATTCAATCAATTTCAAACTGTAATTCAGCTGCAGGCAATAAAAAACTTAGTTCTTTAAAGCTCAAATTCTTTCTTAGACTTACATTCTTAGTGACAAAGTAATAATACTTTCAGTTAGGGTATAAAAATCACGCACCGTCACATTGAAATATTCGCACGCCTTGTTACCACATTGTTTCTGTATGTGTGTCCAAAGGGGAGGGGATTGTGAAGGGTCGCGGATTTAGCACTTAAGACATTTGGCCAACTTGAAGTGTGAATACTTTGAATGCCTTACCATAATTGTAAGCAGAGTAAAAGCTCCATTCCTGAGAACGAGAAAACTACTAGAGTGTCTTTCAGGGGATAACTAAGCAGTTCTTAAGATATTCCTTTTGGATGTTAATTTCTCTAAGACGGGATCTATCAGGAACTGAGATGAGAAAGTAATAAAATCTGTTAGGAAATTTGTTACCTTTAAAGATTTATTACTGTAAAAACACATTTTATTGAAGAAGTAAATACTTTGGGAATTGCTTCCTTAAATTATCATGAATTACTCTCCTTAAATGAATAACTAAATGAATCTTTAGAAGACCCATGAACGGTTTTAAGCTGGAATTTTAAGCAAAGAACGATTTTTTACTGGGTATTCATAAGTTAAGAGACCCGGGTATTTTTGGATGCTTTTTATTGAAATAACTTAACGAATCTTTAAATTATTTTCACTTCAAATGTGAAATAAATTGACTTAAGAAATAAGTAGTCTAAAGAAGCTACTCTAAGGAAACTATAAACTATATATACTATGTATCATTCTTTATAGCAACATTCGATCTTAAGTTAAAAATGGTTCTCATTTATTAAAATTGCTCTAAAAATATTCTCCCTTAAAGAATTTACTTACAGTCAACTTAAAGCCCCTCAAGAAAATATAAATTAATAGTAGGGCTCACTAGAAAGTTGCTGTTTGTTATTTTAATATTAATATTATTGTCTTAAGCAGTTGGTAAATTAATAAATTAGAAACTAAATAAATAAATATAAATTATGATGTTAATTTAAATTGTTTTTATATAAGGATATCTTAACAAATGCTGAGGAAGTTTCCTTCTTTCTTCATTGCAAATATATGAACTATCAAATGTTCCTTATCGCTTCTGTAAAGATTCCCATTGGAGTTTATAAATTTTCTCTAAATAAAAACTGACTTTACTTGGAATGAAGTCCGAGAATCATCTTTCAGCTCTACAAAGCTTGAAACAATATAAACTAATCTTAGATGTTTTGTTTTCGATATTTGAAAGCGTATTCTGAATTTAAATTTCGGAGAACCTTTTATTACATTGAGTACGCGATTCGGTTAGTTAAAAGGTGCTTGAAAGTTGGATTAGGCATCAATTCAGAGTTAAGGATTGTTTTCTTTAATAGAGCTTTACCTCCCTTCATATGTATATTCAATTTAAATTAAGTAATTTTAATAACTTAATAAATTCGTGTGACTTTGAATTTCGAATAGAAAATCATAAATAAATGTAGAAATTTGGTTGATTTACAAATCAAAACGAGACACGCCTACTGCAACCAAAAACCACATTTATAAGCACTCCCCCTGCCCCCTATTCTCTCTCTCTCTCTCTCTCTCTCTCAATTGTCCCCCTCTGAAAAGCAGCCACTGTCGAGCCAGGAGCGTAGAGAAAGAGAGAAGAGAAGGGGAAACCAATTGTGGCACTTGATTGTTAGCGCCTTGTTGGGCAGGCAACAGGGCGTGGCCTTGCCAGCCATATGGCTCAGCATCATCATCATCATTGTTGTTGTTGTTGTTGTTCTTATTGTTGTTGCCTCCTCTTGTTGTTGTTGTTGTTGTTGCTGCTTATTGTTGTTATTGTTGTTGAAGGCAAATGCCAGGCATTCGAATGCATTGGCCCATAATCCCTGGCAGCTGCACTTGACTTGAAATGGCAAAGCACAAAAAACGAACCAAAAGAATATGAAGAATGAAAAAAAAGCCATTCAAAATACAAATTCCTCTCTCCTTTTCTTAACTTCCCCTCTTCCAGCCTCCACTTTCCTCTACTCACTCAACAAATGCCAACTTTAGACTGATTGTTTTGGCCAAGATGCGTTACAAATTTTTGCCAATCTCGACAACTTTAATGTGCGTAAATCTGGTACAAAAAAAATATTGGGAATGTATTTTTTAAAACTTAAGAAATTTCACTTATCGGAGAGATTTATAAGATACAAGAAATCAATTAACTTAGAAAGTATTTTGATTACTTGTCAATTTGGGCTACAAAATTTGATTAAATATAAAAACTCAAGATCTAAAACTCTACAATAAAATGTCTATTCTTTACATCTAAATTCAAAAAAAAATTTAGAAAACAATTACTTTTTTTAAATGTTATATCAATTAATATCTCAAACCATTATCAAAATTACATTCCGTATAAAATTCAGTGTAGTTTTGACAAAGGTTTGCGAGTTAGAAGTTTTCAAATAAATATTAATATTATTATAATTCAATTTTCGGAAAACTTTAAAAGTCAAATCTTTTGTTAGTTTTGGCATGATTCTTTACAACAAAATCAAACATCTCAGTAAAAAATTTAAGGTATTCTCTAATACTAATTTGGGCACCAGGAGTTTATTAAAAATTAAAAATCGAGATTTCATATACATATTGAATTGAATAATGCAGTTTTTGGAAAATTCTTGTAATTATAAATAAGAACGTTAAGTCAATGATATTTTCTCACAACAGTAAATCAATAAGAAAGCATAAGAAATACATAATACAATCTATTTTCAAGCGGTTCGAAATTTAAAAAATAAACTGAAATTTAAGTGTGTGTGTGTGTTTGTGGGTGTGTGTGAGATAAAGTGTAAGTATGTGTGTGTGTGTGTAATGCATTCGATTTTGAATTAAATCGTGCTGAATAATTGAGTTTGACATTAGCTCTTAACTATATAAAAGCAACAAAGCCTGCAACAGAGTGTGTGTAGGTATGTGTGTGAGTGTGTGTGTGTGAGTGTGTGTGTGCGTGTATTTGTGTGTGTTAGCAGCTGCCACAACTAATTAAGTATAGCGCACATGCATTGGCAGTTGGCTGGATTGTTAATGGTCTGCGTAATGGGTTAATTATTTGGGGGGGAAAACGTAATTTTTGTGGTAAGGGGAAATCTCCCTCGCACAGTGCACGCTCGTTCCTGTCACAACGTGTCGCGACGTGCTCGCATCAGAAACAAATGCCTGACGACAACTTAATCACATCGTGTCCAATCATCCGAGCTAATCCCCGACTCCCTTCTACAATATCTACATACATAGATACATACATAGATAGATAGATAGATAGATGGTAGATATTTTTATTATTATTACTATTATGGCCTAAAGTGCAGACTGGCTGCTTTCGCTCACTTAGCCTACTTAAATACGCAACAGCTGCTGCATATCAATTTGTGGCATTCACGTTCAATCCAATCTACCACCACCACAAAAAAAAAACATAAACTTTTGGCCATGGCTTAGACTCTAAGCCCAGTCCGGACATTGGCAATTTACATTTGGAATTCGACATCCGCAACATCCGCATGTCACATCAGCTTCATTCTCTCTCTCTCTATTATATATATAGTAACTCTCCATCTCTTCCATCTCCCCTCCAGTCTTTCATGTACTGACATTCTCATCGACATTTTTCTAGTGGCCAATTATCGCTTAAGCCGCTGCGTTTTTGGCCTTTTAAAGTTATATGTTTTGGGTCTTGGCTTTTGCATTTGGGATCTTTTACAAAATTTCGTTTAAATTCCATTGACATTGCCATTGCCCCGCCTCCATTTTACCCACACGCCCCCTTCTATCAGCCCTTAAAACGTTAAAGCCAAACAAGTAATAAGCTAATAAATGTAAGTAGAGCAACTTAAGAGATGCCCTGTAAATTGCAATATAAAAACAACCACAAAAAGCCATTAAACGAAGAAGAGATTAAAGAATCTAAACTTTAAATACATTAAAGTGAGAGAAGGAGAGAATGGAGGTCAGATAGAGATAGATAGAAAAGAATCAAACCATATAAAGGTTATAAACTATCTGTATAAACGAAAACTCTGAGATCTACTATCTTTGGATAAGATTACTCCAAAAAACAGCAAATATAGTACATATTATTATTTTAAATTTGTATTACTTTTTCAATAAAAATGCATCTTTACTCATATTTTAATCTAACTAAAAACATTAACAAACACTAACAAATAATAATAGTAAGGGCAGTAATTATATTTAAATTTTTTATTCAGAAATCTTAGTTTATTTTATTATTTTTATTACGTTACTATTATTTCTAAATTTCGTTACTATTATTTTCCCTCTTCTTAATACAATGATTGTTCATTAAAAGCTCAAATTTAATTTAATATATATACAAAAGTCTTTGTCCTCACTGACTGACTAATTCACTAATCATCGTGGAGCTTAAAATAAAAGAGCTATGACACTAAAATTTTTGCACAGCAAACTGGAGACTAAAGCGATCAGTTTGTGAAGCCCTATAGTTATGACATAACACAAAGTTAAAATTTAAAAATTAATTTTTTATTCATTGGATAACGTTTTAATTTTCGATATATTGTTTGGAATCCTGGTACGGATAAAAGATAACTTGACTTAACTTATGTATCCAACTAAAACACAATAAGCCTCTCAAAGTTCCAAAATATAGCCTTGTTGCATCAACTTTGATACAGGGTATGTATGTAGAGAGGTATAAAGGCTGGGAAAATATGCAGTAACCGCGAAATTGAAATTTGGCTTCGGCTGCGGCGGCAGCAAGCGGCTTCTTTGCATTGTTTACCGCTTGTGTTGTTGTTTTTTTTTTCCTTCTTCTCGATGTTGTTGTTGTTGTTGTAGTTGGTGGAAAAAGGCCGGCTCACCACCTGATCCTAAGTAAATACGCCCAGGCAGTCATCCTGGCAGTCAGCCAAAAAGCCAAAGGGACGAGAGAGAGACATGCATGTGGATATTTTTTATTATGCGTCGCGAGCCGCGTTTTTCTTTTAATTAAATGAAACCAGAGGAATTGACCCAAAACGCAGAATAAATAAATATTTTTGGACTGGGGGATGGAGTAGAGTCACAGAGAAACGCAGAGGGGAGGATACAAAGCGGGGATTCCCCGCATATTTCTAAGCAGCTGCTTGTTATTTTCTTGTTTTTGTTAATAATTATTTCACTTTTTTTTTTTTTTTTTTTGACAAGAAGGGGTAAGAAACAAAAATTCAAAAGATGCCACGCAGCCTTTTGTTTATTTTCCAGAAAAAAAAAGGAAAAAATAAATAAATGAGAAAAAATCACAGCTAAACAATAAAAAATTGCTCAACAGCGAGAATTTGTGTAAAAAACAATAAATATTTCACCTTCAATAAATCATTTTCATTTTCATTCACATTTTGGCTTTTTTGGGATTTGGGGTTGGGTTGAGTTCGGTTTCTGGCCAAAGGGTTTGTCAATTGGGTGGGAGGTTTTGTTGGTTTGGGTTCGGTTCGGTTCGGTTTGGTTCAGTTTTTGGCTCGTCTCGGTTTCCCTTTTTAAAGTGCAAAAGCCTGCATAATCTTAGTAAAATATATGTAAATAAATATTTGTAAGACAACAGAAAAATATCTTAAAGGCATCCTTCAACTTGACCTTTTCATTTCATTCACACCCATTGTAAACCGCGAGATTTTCTTTTTCAATTTTCATTTAATTTAAGATAGTATTTTTTTCTTCTTTCTTTCAATTTCATTTATTTCCAAAGTCAATTATATTTAAGTTGAGCTTGAATAAATTGTTCAAAATAGATTCAAAGGCTGATTCTATATTTCAGGATATTTTTTGGGCATTATATTTAAATTGCAGTAATTTAAGTTAGTACATTTTTAACAATTTATGAAAATATCCTAAAGTTTGACATTACAAGTTCCCAAGTATTTAAGAAATAGTCTTTTTTAACTTTCGACTATCATAGATTTGCAACTTTGCCAAAAATAGATTTCGTTTGTATTATTTTCAGTATAGCTAACTATGTTATAAGACCCACTTTTTCAATGTCTATATAACTAGGGGCTCAATTAACTATTCGAATGATAAACAGGCGTAAAATGTATAGAAACTAAAGTCAAATGTTAAAGATATGTATCAAATAAAGCTTATATGTACATTGAAAAATGTGCCTAACTCTGTTATTTTCTATAGTTTATTTTATATGTTATAGAGATACAGAATTTTTAATCGAAAACTTGAGCGAATAACGTGTTTTCAGTTAATTTATTGTTTTAAAACAAAATTTCATAGCGAATAGTTAAGAATTTTGAAATTGAAACGTTTCCGACTATATGAAAATTATCTTAATAGACTTTCCACTTTCATAACTTAAGATTTTAACTAAAATTTCTTGCTTATTATTCATTGAATTTGTTATGTAATTGGTTTCGAGTTCTGTGTATATAAGTGAAAAAATATTATTTATTTAATAATAAGTTTCTGGGCAAACTATGCCCATCAGGCGAATAGAGACATCAATTTCGAATATGTAATTGCTGAGCACTTTCCTGGATGACCAATGTCATTTCTGTGCATTGTTTTGGTTTGCTTTTTTGACAAATGGCCACTCAAGTGGATTAAACGTGGTTGTAACTAAATAAATCTGCGGCCTAGACATGCACATTTGTCATAAGTCGCCGCCGCACAGGGCGATTCAATTGAACAGGGTGGGTGGGTGTTGAATATGACAGAGTGGTTTTTTCGCATATTAGTAAAACTTGCCAAAAGGTAAATATGCGAGGCAGGTGAGTTATAAAAAAAAGAAGGCAAAATCAAAATTAAAGCAATCACTCTCTGGCTCATCCTATCTCTCTTTATTTTATCTTTCTCTCTCTTTCTCGCTGTCTCTCAGTCATCAAGTGAAGTCAACTTCAAAGGCCGCAGACGCTGCGCTTATTAGCTCGTCGGCATTTTTTTGGCATGCAAAGGCATTTTTAAGTGTACTTCAGTATTTGATACCCTGTACTCAAGTGGTGATAGGGTATACACACAGCTGTTCTTGTTAGTTTCTAAATTTTATTGATGCTACAATAAAATATACCCAATTCAAATCGCACTAAACATTTTGTATAAATGCTTCTTTTTAAATCAGAAAAATTAAGAAACAGGGAGTACAAATTGAGGGGAAAAACTCCATTTATTTAAACACTTACACAACTGATTATTTGGATAAAATGGATATATTTTTTGCTTTGTAATATTTAATAATTTAAAACATAAGCAACAGAAATCTTTAAAATCAAACAAAAAGTACACTTTTTATATATGTAAAACCTTGTTGAACATAAGCTCACAAACTGATAGATCTAGAAATATTATAGAGTATTCAGTCTAAGAAGTATTAAAAGCGCTCAATTAAGTTCAGACTTATCAAGCATGTCTTCGTTATAACTAACTTTAAAGTATATTTATATAATTACCACTTTTAAAACCAATTTATTTATTCAACTGATTCCTTACAGGGTATACCACAAGGCACGCATACCTAAGCTTAAGTTGCTACTTATGCTTTTTTCCTTGGTCTCAATGCATCATTTTTTAATCATTTTTTTCCCCCAGTTGCTTCAACTTTCAAGTTTCGAAGCCAAACAAAATGAATTTGTTATTTCATTTTTATTTAATTTTTGTTTTTTTTTTAATTTTTTCTCTCTCTTCAATGAAATATTTGTGGCATGCAACATTGCTATCCACATACTTGGCGTGCTAATGAAATTAATTCATAATAAAAAGATAACAATTTGTATTTAATTGAAATTAATATTTCAAAAACTGGCCCACGACAACCAGATTAAATCAAGTCAAAAACGAAACTTAAACCGAACTGAAGGCCAACAAAAATAAACAACAAAAAAAAGACAAAAAAAAAATAAGCTGTTGATGATGATGTTTTGAACATTTTGACCATTTTTAAACACTTTGGCCGCTTTGACGATTGACAGTAAACACGTTATTTAGAGAACAGCATTCGAAATACAGAAATCTGTGAAGTGCGTTACTCGCAATCCGCATGGGGCATGTACCACTAATTAACGAAATATTGAAAGGAGCTACACTTTGTCTAATCGACAAAATAATTTTGCTTGTCATGCGGCACAGATTCAGAACAACTTGCTGTCATGTCGCACAGTGGAACACGGCCGACAGGTGAGTAGGCAAAATTAAAAAAAATTAGAACTAGGAATTTTGTAATTCCCATTTCGCATTTTCACTTGTCTTATTTTCGTTATTATTATATTACTTTTAAATAGTAAAACGTATTACCTACAAAGTCTTTATCAGACTAACAAGCTAAATTTTTATATAGAAAATTCCCCAAATTCCCCTTTATATCGATTACTATACAAGCAAGTTAGTTTTTAAGCTATATATAAATGCATTTTCTTATAGACTCTGCAAACCAAACAATATTTCGGAACGAGCCCGATCGAAACACTTTAACATTTAGTGGTCAAGAGAACAAATACACAAAACATAAAATTATAAATATAAAGCAGGAGGTATCTGAATAAAACTCAAAAGAAATACCAGTTATATCATGCTTTGCATATTCTCAACAGCCTGTAATAAGAACCGGACAGTTGTAAAAACAATCGGACGAAAAGTTAGCTCTTATATTAAAAACTAACTTCTTTATGCAAAATAATATGTTTAGAATAATATATGAGAGCCTTTCACTAACTTCAATTGAATATTGAAATGTATCGAATATTGGTATTAATGCAAAATGTTACAATTTAAAAAGGCAATCAACTTGAAGATTTGGAATAAAATACAAAAATTTAAGTAAAATAAAAAACCGGAACTCTGCTTTATTCCCATTATTCAATCAAGAATCATACGAATACTGAAATTCTTTACATTTTAACATTCCTTAACTTCAATCTCTCATCAAATGTTATTCAAAAATCATTTTTATTATCAAATTTTGCATAATCTATGCCCTATTAACTGAAAGTTAAATCGTTTCGCGTTCATTTTATCGATCCCATCAATTATGGCTAGTTTTTGATCCAATGTGGCGCAAAAATAAATTTTTACCTAACTAGAAACCGATGTTAATGAGTTTCAGAAAAAAAGATTACTTTATAAAATGAAGACAAAAAACAAAATTTAAATGAATGGCAAGTGATATAAATGTATTCACATACAAGAGTTTGTATGTAAACGAGTTCCCTGCATGCCACAGTGGTACATGTCTCATAAACACTGCTCTAAGTTGAAAATTTTACTCATTCTACAAAAGAAAAGTAAATTTAAAGAAGTATTGAAATTACTTTAAGTGTAAATTTCTTCAATTTGTTTGTAATTTATATAAAGTTGGGGAATTTTTTTTAAATGTATCTACTTTTTACTTAGTTTTAAGTAAAAGTAAGATTTTATTCATCAATTGTCTTCACTAGGGAAAATTTTAATTCTTTCAAAAAAAAATGAATATTTGGAGAAGTAATGAAATCTAGTAATTAAACTAAACTTTCTTCTAAAATGTTTTTTACTTCTTCTTACATTTAAATGTTAGTAGTAGAATGAAGTATTGAGATTCCAGTTAAAGCTTACCATCAATCAAGTTGAGTTTTGAGTGAAGATAAAGGTTTAAATTTGTTTGCAGTCCTATAAATAATTGTTAACAGTTCTTGTTATTTCAGTCAGGTTCTCAAATTAATTGCAGCTTATGAAGGATGGGACCGGACCGAGTTTTTTTTGTTATACCAGTCAAAACCAGTGTGCTGATGAAGTATTTGAATTTGTTGTAATCTTAAAACCGGCAGCAAACCGTGTTTGCCAAATCAGTGTGTTTTCAAGACCTGACACAATGACAAGAATTGGCCAGATGTTGCTGCTTGGATTATTCAGCCTGTTAATGATGGGCAGAATGGAGACGGAGGCACGTGAATCACAGGGTATGCACGTGCAGTTGCCAAATGGTGGTTGGCTTATTGGACGCCATCGGACAACGCACAGTGGTCGACATATGAAAGCATTTATGGGTGTTCCTTATGCCCTGCCACCTTTGGGTGAGCTACGCTTTAAGCCACCAGTAGAACAACCTGGTTGGGCAGGAGAACGTTTGGCCGTAAAGGATGCGCCCATTTGTATGCAACGTGATCCGTTTCGTCGTGATATGATCATCGAGGGTTCTGAAGATTGTTTGTACCTGAATGTCTATACACCTGATCCGCTGCCTGCAAAGCCGCTGCCCGTCATGATCTGGTTTCATGGCGGTGGCTGGCAATGCGGTGCTGGGATTAGCAGCTTCTATGGCCCAGACTTTCTACTCGAACATGACATTGTTTTGGTCTCTGCCAATTTTCGATTGGGTCCACTCGGTTTTCTCAGCACCGAAACACTCGATTGTCCCGGAAACAATGGACTTAAGGATCAACTGCAAGTGCTGCGTTGGGTGCGAGACAATATAGCCTCCTTTGGGGGTGATCCCAAGAGTGTGACAGTGTTTGGTGAAAGTGCCGGAGGTGCCAGTGTCACCTATCATATGTTATCCGAGAAATCTCGTGGTCTACTCCATCGTGGCATTGCACAGTCGGGCACATATTACAATCCCTGGGCACAGCCGGCTCACAAAGGTGTGGCAGCTCAGCGTGCCAAGAAATTGACCCAGCTTGTGGGCTGTGACGCAGCTGGTGAGGATTGGGCAGCGAAATTGAAGTGTCTGCGGGGTAAACAAGCTGAGGATATTGTGGCCACTCTGTACGATATGTTTGTATGTGTTTAAGTGATGTGTGAGTGTGAGGGATAATCATATAGAGTATCTCTTGACAGGTTTGGGACTTTGATCCTATGATACCCTTTCCCCCTGTGATTGAGCCCGCTCACGAGGGCGCTTTTCTTACTGTGCTTCCACGTGAGGCACCACAAGCACCACATGGCCAGGAACTACCCCTTATGATGGGCGTAACATCCGAGGAGGGATTGCTAAAGACCGCAGCGCTGTTGAATTTGCCAGATCTCATGGAGGAGTTTAAGACAAGGTTTGGACAACTTCTGCCCGTTGTGCTTAATTATGATCACCATGATGAGCAGACACAACAGCAGATAACACAGCACATTGAGAGGTTCTACTTCAAGGCGGGTCACAACTACAACAAGTCCAATCATCAGAATTTAACCGATGTGAGAATGACTTCTTCAAGTACATAATACAATGTAATTTTGAATTCCTCTTCGATTGCAGCTTATCTCCGATGGCTGGTTTGTGGCTGGTGTGGATGAGTATTTGCAGATGCGTTTGGATGAACAGAATCCTCAGTTGGCACCCACATATGTCTATCTCTTTGACCATAAGGGCGCCGCTAGTTTTTCGGAGCTATTCAAGGGTCAACGCAATGAATTCTATGGTGCCTGTCATGCCGAAGAGCTGCAGTATCTGTTTCCCATTGGACGGGAACTGTTCTATAGCGCTGTGCCCACACAAAAGGATCTTAAGCTACGTGAACTTATGTTACGTCTCTGGGTGAACTTTGCACACACAGGGTAAGCATCATTTTCTGTTTCAGCAACTGAAATGCATATAAAATGAAAATTATCTTTTATATTAGTAATCCAAATCCTGTGAATAATGACACGGAAAACTCACCCAGTTGGTTGCCATCATCCTCATATCCTGTGAATTATGCCCGCCTTGGTTCCAAATTAGACACGGATGATGACGCTTTGGTTGAAAATTTGCCGCCATTATTTCGAATGGAGGCATCAATGTTGCAACATCGTGCTGACTTTTGGCGGGAGCTTAAAGCTCATTTACCTGCCCATCAGCGGTCGCATCAACAACACCAAGAGCTATAGTTTTCATCGTTTTCATTGTTTAATATACATTTTATTTTCGTCATACGTTTACCACTTTGTTTTAAAAATATAATAAATATAGAGCGCTGCCAGATGTTTTGTAAAATTAATATGGAGCGTTGCCGTTCGTCGCATAGAAGTAAGGCTGCCACACTTGACGTTTTTGCGCCAAACTTGTCCATTTTTAAATTGGCTTTTAATTTTACCTTTGATTAGTCTCTTGTTTTTATTTGTAATTACACCCTTTCCACTCCTCTTCGCAGTGCAATTACCTAATTCGATAGTTAAACAATTTCCATATATGTATTCAAAATATGAGCAGATCAAATGAATCAACTTTTTCAACAAGAATTTCAAATGTTAAGCCGTAAAGCAACAAATATTTTAAAATGAATTAAATGTGCAAAATTTATTTTGTATAAGTGGAAAAAATGGCTTATTGTATGAAAATTGTGCTTATTTTGGTTTACTTTTATTTTTTTGAGTGGCAGCCTTGCATAAAAACCAGCGTTGCCACACGCAGCGCATTGTAATTTGCTCAGCTGCTCGGAAGATTATTCAATTAATTTATGAGCAACAACACGAACATTGCGTGCAAAGACTAGCAATTTAAATGCAATGTAATTATACGTACTAAATAATACATGTAGCAATTGTCAAATCTACATACGTGTTGTAAACACGCAGGCTGACAGGCTGGCAACTCTATCGACAAACGTAGTTTCATTTTTTTTTTCAAGCTGGCCGACATCTACATACGCATACGGATAAACTAATAAATATATACATATTATTAAATAGTCGAACAATATATTTTTATAAAACCACACGAAAATCTATGCTTGGAAATATCAACGTGCTGCATATTCGTATAACTTGACCTCCAGCTGTAACTGAAAGTGGAAAACAACAACAATGGCTGGCTCGGCGCTGCGTCGCCTGATGGCGGAATATAAACGTAAGTAAATTAGTGAATTTCCACTAGCACAAAACATTCGCCACATTCGATCACATTTGATTGCGTCTCCACAAGCGAATGCAAAACGCTAGATAAATATTATGGGTTTACAACGTTTCAACGCGCGATTGATAGAAAAATACTAAATGAATCTCTAAATTCGGCAAATGAACATTATGGGCCTTATGGAAATTTGTACAGACTGGACTGAACATTGACGGCGAATGTGCAGTCGTGGAAATTGCCTATAAATGAGCGTGAGAGAATTAATATGATGTGAAACAACAGTGTTGTTGGGTGGCTTAAGAGGGGCAGGGCAAGGGCGGTGTAAGCCAGCCGATGGCACCTGGTAAAAGTCCATTATTTGCTTGAGTATTAAATTTTACAACATTTTACTATGTTAAATTTTATGACACTTTTGTAATTGATTTTTGAATTTACATTTTTCTAGAGCTTACAATGGATCCACCCGAGGGAATCGCAGCTGGTCCCATCAGTGAGGATAATTTTTTTGAATGGGAGGCGCTAATTGCGTGAGTTTGCAAATGCCTAATCATCATTACTTGATTATTTCGTATAGTATAATGATAAGATGATAGCATCAAACACTTGTTAAACTCACTTTTCTCTTTCTTTTTAATTTTTATTTCTGATAGTGGACCCGAAGGCACTTGCTTTGAGGGCGGCGTTTTTCCAGCTCGACTGGTTTTTCCACCCGATTATCCACTAAGTCCACCAAAAATGAAATTCACTTGTGATATGTTTCATCCAAACATTTTTGCCGATGGCCGCGTTTGCATATCAATATTACATGCTCCCGGGGATGATCCTATGGGTTATGAACTATCTGCTGAACGTTGGAGTCCCGTACAGAGTGTTGAGAAGATCCTTTTGAGTGTGGTCAGCATGTTAGCCGGTAAATCAATTGTTTTATCCCTTTATAAACTGGAAATGTGAATTACTCTTTTAAGAAATATTAATATTTGATCCATATTTCCAGTGTATATAAGGCCTATACCATCGATTAAATATTTCAATTACCTTTTGTATATACTTCGCTTCATTTTTAGAACCCAATGATGAAAGTGGCGCTAATGTGGATGCAGCAATTATGTGGCGGGAACGGAGAGAGGAATTTAATAGGATCGCACAACGTTTGGTGCGAAAAACTCTCGGATTGCCAACACAAAAACTTGACTGAAGTGGCACCGCCCCCTAACCCTTCCTCACCCCTTTGATCCACAGCAATACCTTCGTTTAAACCGAAATACCAACAACAGCAAAAGCAACAACATGAGCTAACGATATAATACCAACATTCAACAAACATTCAAGAAAACGAATCAAAATCTTAGGAAAACGCATAAAGTATGCGGGTGTATGTGTGTGTAAGCGGTGTGTGTGTGTGTATGTATTCAAAATTATTAGCAAAAATTCGAAAGGATCGAAAGTTATTTCATAAGGAAATTGTGTTATTGATATTTTGAATTCCAGTAACTTGTATCTTTGTTTTGTTCTACAATATGTTCGACTTACAACTGAGAGTAATTAAATTTCAATTAGTTATTATGTTTTTGAGACTTCAATGCCAGCGCATGTATGATTGTCGATTATTTTAAGTCAACAAAGTTAAACAACATAAAAAATTGAAGAAAAATAATGAAAGAAACACCGAGTTGCTGCTTGTGCCTAGCAATAAAACTATAAGTTCAACAGCTAAGCAAAACATCAGTGCAATACTCAAGTTTAGGGACTTTTCTTTTTATTTTCCATTTATATTGTTTACGTCCTGATGCACAAAAAAAATAATGAACAGAATAGACTAAGATATAAGCATATATACAAATAATACGTACAATATGTAAGTTAAAAAAAGATGACGTCCTATTTCGTTAAAAGTCCTCAATTAAAATGATGTAATTGATGGACTTGTATTCACATCTCCCCTCCCCCCCCACATGCTGCTAAAGACAATGAAAAAGATTGCGTGTTCTAATTTTTTCTAAACCTGAATATATTTATTTTATGTTTAAAATGTTGAGATCTTTTAACTTAGATTAAGTAAAGGAAAGCCTATACAAAATTGTTGTGACGTGGTGTTATTTACAACATTCAAGTATGGCGCGTCATGCAGTGCTGCCAGATAACTATTATCGACACACTTGGGTAGCCATTTTTTGAGTGCTGCCACCAAGTGTTTATGAATATTGCGCTTTCACGATTTGGTCACACCATTGAAAGGTGCTAATGTTTTTCAGTCGTTGTTTTTGCTTTTGCTTGAACACCGCAGCGTGCTGCGTTCGTGAATAATAATAACATATAATTCGGATTGTTGTTTTCTTTTTGTTGTTGTTGTTATTGTTACATAGCACGCCGAAAAACAAATACTTTAAGGTATGTTAATGAAAACGAGATCACTTACATACAGAGCTCAAGTATATCAAGTGCTAATTTTAAACAAGAGTTTAATCAAACAAATTTGTGTGTGCGTTCGGATGGATTGATATGAAAATAAGCGCAAAGTGAAAATTGTACTAAATAAATACAAAATCAGAATTTTACTAGGGAAACATGACGCATGTTGCTGCCGCATTGGCACGCCAGTTGCAGTGTTGCCAACTTTTGAGAAGCCAAAAAAGTTGTTTTTGGCGGTTTAAAGGTCGAAAAAAAGCTAAATCTTCATTAAAAATATCTCGATGGGATTCTGATGTTTGTTCCATGTTTATTAAACTTTCTGTTCTTATACATTTTTATTAATATCCAATATATTAATGCTTCTCAAACCAAAACTTTTGAACATTTTGTTCTAATACAATTCAGATTAGAACTTTCAGAATTCGGATATTCTCCTTCAGCGAATTAATTCATTTTTGAAGTAATACAAATTAAGTAATAAAATCACACAAGTAAATACTTATTTACTTGATATATCGCGATGAGGCATTAATATCAAGTGTACAAATTTATTTTCAACGTAAAAATTACTCATATAATTTTTTTAAAGAAAATAAAAAGCGGCAAAAAAGCTAAGCCAGATTTGACGGCTGCTTTGGCAACACTGGCCAGGTGTGTGAGTGTGTGTGTAACTTAAGTAAGTGCGTGCGTGCAATATGTGACCACAGTGGGCATTTTAAGAATTTACCACATGTGCATTAAGCTTTGGCGGCCTTTGTTTGGTTAGGCATAATGTGTTTTAAATAAATAAATAACAGACATTAATTTCATCAGCGGTAAATACACTTACGCATTCACACAGACTAACACACACACACCTTAAGTGGGCATGCCAACGCAGCTCAATGTCCAATCAGAGTTGCCAGCCAGCAAGTGCATTTTTCCCCACCGTTAAACATTGTGTAATGTTTATTTAATTTTTTCCCCTAACAATTAGTGCAAGATTTATCATTGTTACTAACTGTACAAGTCGCATGGCAAAACCAGCTGACCATACGGTACAGACATACACACACTCACACATACACACACCTACACAGGTAAATGCTGCTGCATAAAATTTCATAAACAAAACGAAAATCTCTGTCATTTACATATTCCGCAAAAAAAATAAAATGAAAACAACATTTAGGACAGTTGATAGTAAATTGAAGCCTTTGTAAATCATTCGGTATAAATGCATATATTCGCAATATATATTCAATTATTTAAAGTTCGGTTACGTTGTGGCGCAACTTCTCCTCTGTTGTTGTGCTTTCCCCTCCTGTGAATTTTTTTTAGACATTGTTAACAAGTTGTTATTGTTGTTTCGCCCACATAAAAAAATAAGAATCGAAAAAAGTGAATTTAATTTATTTGTAAATTATTTTGAGTGTGTGTGCGTGTATGTGTGTTTGTAAACGAGACACATGAATTATTGAACATTGTCGCACGTGACGTCATTGCTGGCTTAAAATTGACTTCAAATTGACGAATGTAAATTCATTATAATACTATGCTAAGATGATACTTGCAATTACACTTCAACAGTGATCTGGCAATGTTGGCAGTGCCAAAACACAGTTATTGTCATGTTCTATGTAAATTATAAACTTTGTTGTTCCCCTTTTCAAACAGTTATTTCGCTTTAAAATATACAAAAATTTAACATTTTTACTTTTATTTTTAAATAAACAAATATGAAAATAAATAAACTATAAACTCTATGGTACTTCCCAATTTTCTCAACAGTTATTGTATTTGAATATAAACAAATACTAAAAAAATAAATTTTAAATTTTTGGTCTCACTTGTACCACCAGTTATTGCATTTTAATGTAAACAAATTTAGAAAAGATAAATTCTAAACTCTCTCTCTTTCTCATATTTATTATAGATACTGCTCGGACCATACAGAAAGAATGCTTTCGCTGCAGAATCAACGGCAACCGAAGACGACGCCACTTGTGGACGACTTTGAAATATCGGACACTGTGCTGGGACTAGGAATCAATGGAAAAGTGGTACAGTGCACCAATCGACGCACGAAACAGAATTATGCTCTTAAAGTGCTGCTGGATAATGAGAAGGCGCGACGTGAGGTCGATTTGCATTGGCGGGTCAGCGGTTGCAGGCATATTGTCAATATCATCGATGTCTATGAGAACACCTACAGTGGTCGAAAGTGTCTACTCGTGGTAATGGAATGGTGCGTCCCCATTGAACACATTTTAAACACACTAAACAGCATTGGTTCAAATTTGCACCCGGGCAGGAAAGCTCTTCGACAGATAGAGTGCTTTTAAAATGAAAAATACAATTAAATAGTATTCATTCTAGTATCCCACTGGGAGCTTTTAGCGCTGAAACATAGAAAACGAAATGCTTTCTCGCCCGGGTGCAAATTTTACCGAGCACTGTTCTTAAATCATTGAAGTGGATATATACCATTTTAATCAGAACTGATTTTAAGCCTTAGGATTAACAGAAGACCTCTTGCCTATCAAACTTTTCAGCTAAAGCAATCATATTCATTTCACCAATTGCTCTGCTAATGTCATAATTTAGCCTCCTATAGTTTATTGAACTCTAAATTCATAGACTATTTCCTTAAGCAAAGGATCCTGTCCGGAACCTCTTTCTAATCCGAAATCATTCCCAACGGGACAGCATTCATTACTTCTTATGTACTTAATTGGTCCACTTAGGTCATCAATCAATTGTATGTAGTTACAATTAAGCTAAACATTGACTTTGTTAAGCTTTGAAGCTTTTAACATGTACTTTTAGATGATATTTGATTAATATTTTGTTCTGCCACTTTTTATATGAGATCTGCCCACTATTTGTAGTGGTGCTGTCCACTTGTCAACGTAGTTTCGTTTTAGTAACAAATTTACATTACGATTTCTTATCACGAGACTAAAAATATCACAGCTACTATTAGAATTCACACGATATTGTGAAAACAGAACAATTCCTCTTAATGCGTCATTCGTGAACGCTTTACAGACATTGCTGGAATGCAATTGAAGCAGTAGTTCAGTTGAGTAATACAAGAGATGAAAGTTGAAGATATATGTAGATGGAAAATAAGTTGTATATTAATATAACGTAGCATATTTTGTACATTATCGGTTGATTGATTAATTGATTAATTGCTTCCTTCCTGCAGCATGGAAGGTGGCGAACTGTTCCAGCGCATTCAGGACAAGGCAGATGGGGCATTCACGGAACGGGAGGCGGCACAGATAATGCATGAGATATGCGCGGCAATACATTATTTGCACAGTCGCGATATAGCACATCGTGATCTTAAGCCAGAGAATTTGCTCTATACGACAAAGCAGCCAAATGCGATATTGAAACTGACGGATTTCGGTTTCGCCAAGGAGACATTTACCAATGATACCCTTCAAACGCCCTGCTATACGCCCTACTATGTCGGTCAGTTACCCATGTCCATTTATATTCTCCTCTGTCTTTCGACTTTACAAATGGCATGACTAATTAATTTTATTTCTATTTTTTGTATTTGTAGCCCCCGAAGTGCTCGGTCCGCAAAAGTATGACAAAAGCTGCGATATCTGGTCGCTGGGCGTGGTCATGTACATTATAATGTGCGGTTTTCCGCCGTTCTACAGCAACAACGGTTTGGCCATATCACCGGGCATGAAGAAACGAATACGAACGGGACAATATGATTTTCCCGATCCCGAATGGACGAATGTTAGTCAAGCGGCCAAGGATTTGATCAAAGGTATGCTGAATGTGGATCCCAGCAAGCGTTTACGCATCGAGGATGTGTTGCGCAACAAATGGATTGCACAATTCCATGCCGTGCCACAAACGCCGCTTTGCACCGGTCGCATGCTCAAGGAGGGCGAGGAAACCTGGCCCGAGGTGCAAGAGGAAATGACACGATCACTGGCCACCATGCGTGTCGATTACGATCAGGTAAAGTTGCTTACACACACACACAAATAAAACAATCCCTAAAACGAGGGATCTTAAAAACAATCGTTCAAATTAATAAAAATCACATATATTCCTTTTTTATTAATTTTTGATTGAGTTGCAGAATAAACAATTGGATTAACTTTTATTTTCAATAAGATTCCTCTTTTTTTTAATAACACAATGTTACAACAACATAAGGACTTAAAAATCAGTCTATTCCCTTCCAATTAAATTTCAATAAGGAACCAACTTTTGTTATCACAGAAATATTGTTCGGATTTCAATTCCCTACAGACAAACAGTCTTAAACATATTTACTAAATTAAATTAACGATTGTAATACTTGGAAGATTAATTTCCTAAACAATTTAATATCTAATAATAATAGTATCTCAATAATTTAGCAGGAAATCTCGATTCACACTTTTCATTATATATAATGTAAAGTAAAAATTAAATACAAGTTAAATTTAAACATTTTATTTAGAAATTCAAATTCAATTATTTTTTATAGCCATGCCAAATAATAAAATGTGTAACCATTTATTTAAATTATGTTTATTATGGCTAATAATAATAGTTAAAATGAAAAATAGAATTTAAGTAAACTTTAGGTCAGTTTATTAGTTAGTTTATGAGACCTTATGTAGATATGAAAAATATAGCCCTTAAATTTACAATTTTAATTTGAAAATTTATAGTCCCTCACTCCCTGCCCAAAACATTTGACCTAACATAAACTATATCTGTACTATATTTGTATATAATCTTTGCAGATGCAAATAAAGTCACTGGATAAGTCCAACAATCCGCTGTTGACCAAGCGCAGGAAAAAGATTGAAGAGATTTATGCGGCGCAAAACAAATGAGCTTGCAACAACAACAGCAGCAACAACAATAACAACAACAACAAAACAAGGAATAAAGGACAAACGCCAAACCCTCCCCGAAAAAACCACAACAATCCCCCCTCTTTGACCCTAAAACCAAATGAGATAAATTATCCAAGTTGGATTCTCCATAATATTTAAGCGAGTTTGACAAATGCTTTAAAAAACACACACACAAACGACAACAAAAGATGAAAAGTTCTATATCTATATACCCAATACAATCTCCCGCAGTTCCCCGTCTTGATCTATGTTACATAATGTTTTGTTTGTTTTTATGTCCATTACATCCATATTTCCATATTTGGTTAACGGTTTTTAAGGGTATTTCTTTTAGTCTGATAAAGTGCTCTTTCATAATGAAATTATACCTACGCATCTATATGATATATGTATGTACGTATATGTATGTGTAACTGTATCAACAAATTATTAACTAGAAAAGATCCGGCTATAGCCAGTCCTCCAAAAAAAACAAAAAGAAAATGTTCGAAAAACAACAAAAATATCCAGAATTTTATTGATTGTATTTTGTGTATTCATAATTTTGTGACTTTTGTGAATTTTATTTTAATTTTTTTTTTATTGTTTATTGCATAATGATAACTACGATACTATACCATAAAGATCTACTGTATGTTTATAATTTAATTAATGAAATATTTTATGTCCAATTTTGCAAGTGGATGAAATGATGAGATGATGCCAGTTAACATTAACTTTAACTTTAGCCTTGCTGCAGTTTCACGTGTGTTGATTACAGTTTCTGTTTGCCTATGCAGACTCTATATGCAAGCTATATACAATTTATCATATAAATAAAGTATTTGTAGTTTATAAAATCTATTACATTATGCGTTTTTTTTAGACCCTGTACGTTAAGTTTGTGCAAATCTGCGTACCAGGCAGAATGAGGCGTGGCAGACCCCATAAAGCAAGTATATATATTCTTGATCAAACACTATTGTCTGAACCTGTCCTGAAAATTTCAATTCAATCGGATGATAAACGTGGAAGTTATTCAACTAACAATGTTACGGGAAAAAGGAAGAAGAAAATGACACGCTAGCGACCTCTGTGTTTAACAACTGATATCTTCGTAGTGGCGCCATCTATTGAAATTTCTATTAGGCAACTTTGAAGACCAGTCTAAAGTGACCGCGTTGCAGTCAACGATTTTGTTAATAAGTGACTTTCACCATTTCGCTTTTTACCACCACAGGGTCTACTGCTGTCGAGCTCGCTCCACCATAGCTTACTGCATTTTTTGGGTTGTGTTTGACAACAAATTCAATGTAAGTTGAAAAAGTATACTGATCGAAATAAGTTTGACTATTCATTTTTCCAGAAAGCTTTTTGAAAATAACATTTGGTTTTACGTCTTTTACTTTTGTATTGTATTTAAAAAAAAAACTTTTATAAATTTCTTGCAATTATGGAGCGTATGGAAGTTGAAAGGTCCCCCGGCAGATCAAACCGTAATGCACCCGGATATTTGCCGCCTTTTCTCCTGGGGCATCCACAGCTATGGATGCCAGATAGAGATACTTTGCAACATGTGGCGGAACACGAATCGCAGGCCAATAGCTGCAACATGCAACATGAAATGGAAAACAACAATGGGAATCAGTGCAATCGGTTATACTTAAGTGATGATTATCGCTCTTGTGGTAGAAATTCGGATTCTAGCATCGATATAGACATCAACAGCCATGATTCCTGCAACGATGAAGATTACGAATTGCCTCAGCCGGAAAATCGAAGCCGCAGTGTTTGGAACCCAATACAGCCATCAAAGCTGATAAACTCTAACATCAACAGCAATGATTCCTGCAACGATGAAGATTACGAAATGCCTCAGCCGGAAAATCGAAGCCGCAGTGTTTGGAACCCAATACAGCCATCAAAGCTGATAAACTCTAACATCAACAGCAATGATTCCTGCAACGATGAAGATTACGAAATGCCGACTTTTCAATATGCTCCTCACCCGGAAAATCGAAACCGCAGTGTTTGGAACCCAATACAGCCATCAAATCTGATTAACTCTAATATCAACAGCTATGATTTTGCAAACGATGATGACGAGATTCCTAGTTATCGAAAGCCCAAATTTTTGAAACCGATGCAGTCACCAAATTGTTATAGATCAAACATCAACAGCTATGATTCTAGCGACGATGAAGATGATTTGATGCCGACTTTTCAAGCTGCTCTTCAGCTGGAAAATCAAAAACGTAGTGTTTGGAACCCAATACAGGCATCAAATCTGATTAACTCTAACATCAACAGCTATGATTTTGCAAACGATGATGATAACGAGATTCCTAGTTATCGAAACCGGAAATGTTTGAAACCGATGCAGGCATCAAATTGTAAGAAATCAAACATCAAATGCTATGATTCTGGCAATGATGAAGATGACGAGATTCCTGCCTTTAAAGCTGCTCCTTCGACTGAAAATCCAAACCGCAGACTTTTCAAAAGTGTGCCGGCATCACAATGGACTAAATCGGACCTCAACAGCTATGATCCTCGTGATTGTTGGACGACTATTTATGGTTTCTCTCCGGGAGACAAGCCTTTGGTACTTAAGCTCTTGGCGAATGTCGGCACAATTCTAGAGGTGGTGCATACACCAATGTATGCCAACTGGATGCATGTGCGTTTTGCTACGAATATTGAAAGCAACAGGGCATATCTCTACCATCAAGGAATAATATCCAACAGGTTGATGATCGGCGTCACATATTGCATGGATGAAAACATTATGAATAATAGGAATGACTATCTATTGCCTGTAGTCGTTAAAATGGGACATTTTGAAACAATCAAGTTAGCGATCCGTCCCCTTTGCGATTGCTTTCCTTGGTCCAAGCATGATGTACTGCAGAAAAGCTCTGCACTGTTTTCCAAGGCCATAGACTTTATATTCGGTCTATTTCTTCAAATGATCAATAATATTCAGTCATTTTCTTCAAATGAAGATCTACATTCTGAATAAACTTCATTCGAAAAACATATACACCTTGCAACATCAAATCCTTATACATACACTTTTCAATTATATACATACATAATTAATTCAAATACAAGATCTGATTCGGAAAAGTAATCAATAGGAATTTGAATTTACATATCAACATAGGTTGGGGTAGATCAATGGACAGATTCGACTTGGATTAATAAAGCTTCTCAGCATTCCATCATTAAATTACAATTATCTAACATGACCCCATGGTCAACAGATTTCAAACTTGCATAACTTTGTCAAATCTAAACCGATTTTCATGCGGAATGTCATTTTAGTTACGTTTTCACCTATTAATTGACTCGACATTTTAAAATAATGTACTTTCTTGTGTTCTAATTGAATTTGCCCTACAGAAAAATTATACGTAAATATCTTGTTATCAGTCACCCTATTACTCTCTCTCTCTCCTCTCTCTTAAATATCGCTAATAGCTAAATTCGGCCAAAAGTCAAATAAGACTTATAATGATCTCATCGAATTGTTGACGACCCATTTACCGACTGCAACAAATTGTATAATGATTGTGATGCCAAATATTCATTTAAAAATAGTTTGCGCCTAAGAGACAATTGAATAGATCACCATATACTCGCACACCTTAAATAAGTATATATAGTAGGTATGTCAAGATATCAGACGCCTTTTAAAATGTGTTATACTAATATATATAAGTTGGAATGAAAGGAAGTACTTTTAGTGGAATTAACAGCTTTTACAAAGTTGATAAATATCTATATGTAGGTCTATTCATAGTTATCTGATAATGATAAAGTCGCATTTTAAACAGTTAAAACTTAGTATCCTTTAAAATATTAGAACTGATATGTTAGACAAAGTAGAGATCTGACCAGATCTGATTGTGAGACTTTTCCTAGCCCTTTAAGTTTATTAATTATAAAGAAAAAACATAGTTTAACTTACCTCAGCTATACAAAAGTTCAGTTCCTCATATGTGTACTCCTTTTTTTATTAGGAAATCCTCCAGATGTCCAGGATAAAAGTTAAGTTCTAGAATCTTGAATTTTTAAAACTAGTCCGTTTTTTGTTGTTGTTTGTTTTCATTCATTTATTGACGTTTGTATGTATATAATATATAACAGTGCAATTCTATACACACACACACAACACTCGCACACACACACTCTCTCACACACTCTTCAACTCGCACACACACACAGACGTCAGGCAGATCCCTAAGGCTAATTTAGTTGCGGATTAAAGGGTTCGGGATTTATTGCGATTGCATTGCAAATAACAGTTTGCTTAATGTGAATTAATGGGTATCTCAGTTCTGGCGGGTATATTAGTTAACATTCTCACACGCAAATCAAAAAAAAAAAAAAACAAATCCAAAGAAAGCGTTTAACAAATACAACAACATCAACAGCTAACAGTATATATGTATAAATATATACATATGTGTGTATCTATACATATAATATATATATAGACGATCCTACGGCAATAGTTAACAATTTGTTTTGTGTATTAAAGTTGTGTGGAGTTTCTGTTGGTGGTGCGGGTGGTGCAATAAAAAGTGTGCACATTTAGCCTAGGTAGTACCATATATTATATAATTATATATACGTATATATAATCATATTCACATTGCTTTTACAAAAATACATATCTTGTATGTATATATGGTATCAACATATATATATTAAGGTATTTTTTGTTTTGCAATTGCGGATTGCGCAGGTTGTGGTTTTGTTCCGTGTAGAAGACAGTTTTTGGGGAGTAGAGTTTTTGGTTGTGGAAAAGCCTTATAACTATTTGAGTATTTTATGGCAGATTTCGAGATTTAACAGGCCCTCCTTCTCCTCCTCTTCTTCTTCTTCATCTCCTTCTGCTTCTTCTTTCTGACTTCTGCTTGTAGTTGAACTTTAAGATTCCTGCATACGTTTTCTTTGTTTTTGTTGTTGTTTGTTATTTGTTGTGTTGTGACCCAGGGTATGTACAGTGTGTGGGTTTCTTTTGTAAACTGAAGGTACTTCATTACATTTGCTTTTTTATACCCCTCCCCCTGTGAGAAAAAGGGTCTTGGGTTTTCTTTTCTTTTCTTTTCTTTCTCCAGCTTAGCGAAAACTATCGCAGCTATTTTCCGTCTCACTATTGGAACAATCCATTGCTGGCAACGAGCCTCCTCTTCTATATCCCCATTGACGGCATTGTTGCTGATGTTGTTGCTGATGTTGATGTTGCAGCTGCTGCTGTTGTTGTTGTTGTTGCTGCTGACGTGTTGTTGTGGCACGTTCACTATCACAGCTACTGCTGGTGCTGGAGCACATGTGGCTGCCACGACGATTCGTTGTACTCGGCGTTGCGACAGGCACAACAGCATTTAAGCGAGGAAAATATTTGTAAATCTCCAACAGATTGTTTAGCTTTATGTGCGGCTTATAATCCACATCATCCAGGCACTGAGCGGCGCTACTGCTGTTCAACGGTGTCCAAAATGTCAGACCCAAATGAGCCAGGTGTCCGCCCTAAAAACATTGCGATAGAGAAAGGAATTAGTAAAATACATCATCACAATATAAATGGATTGGAGAGAGAAGGCAATAGTTTTCAGCTTTTGAAAAAGTATAGTACAACTTTACTTAAATATTGCTTAAACAGTAAACGTAAAAATTTGCACCCGGGCGGGAAAGCTTTTCACAAACACAGAGCTTTTAACAACGGTCTGGCTAGACAAATTTAAATAAAATTGTAGAAGTTATTCAAATTGCGTATCTGCCTGTCAAGCCCACAAGAAGCTTTCTCGTCCGGATGAAAATATTAATGATATCATCATAATACTATCTTATCATCTGAGATATCTAGATTTTTTTATTTTTAAATGCATCATTTCAGAACAATTGATAGAGCTTCTCTTTACTGACGTGATTACGAATCATTCGTAACTAATCATTCTTCATACTCAATACTCAAATTTGTAGGTGTATTCGGTAGAATTTAAGGTAATACGGAAAAAGATCTACCAATTTTGGTTTTTATAAAACAAAATATATATATTTTTGTTTCATCTTTTTTTCTACAGACCCAACTTAAAAAAATTAATTAATTAATTACTCTATATTTTTTTTATTAAATTTACATATTAATACTATAATTTTTTTATTCTGTAAAGTGTTCTCTTCTTTTTCCGAATAAAATGAAGGTTTTATTTTAAAAATGTTTATCGTAAAATATTAAAAACCGCAATTTTCTTCAATCATAATGTTAATTTAATTAAAATGATGCACTCACCTTGATATCTGTCTCAAGTTTATCACCGATCATGGCGCATTCCTGCGATTCGACATTGAGAAAATTGCATGCGGCATAGAATATCTCCGGATGCGGTTTCTCCCACGGTAGATCCGATGAGACGAGAACACAATCGAAATATCCCCGTACACGTAACTTGGCGACCTTCTCCCATTGTGCATTCGATGGACCGTTAGTGATAAGTGCCAGGGCATAGCCGGCACGTCGCATACGCTGCAATAGTTGAACATAATCCTGAGGTACGGCTAAATAACGATAGCGTAGTTTTAACCACTGCGGATAAATGACATCGGCCAGATGTTTATGCCTCTGTTGCAACGATTCCCGCCACAAGTGTGTACGCCAAGAATCCAACGAGGTTTGAGAATTGTCCGGACATCGGCGGAACGATTTTAAAAAGGTTTGTGTCGCCAAATTGGCCTCATCTTTGGTAAAGCTATACTGCGTTTCCAGCACGTCGGAAAGCTGCCAAAAACAATAAAAAACGCAAAAAACATTACAAACAAAACATAAATAAAAACATATGATATGTAAGTAGGAAACTTTTTGCGCTAAAAAACGTTACAGCTATGCGCTCATGAGTCATGACACTTGTTAGCTACTACATTCCCACGTAATGACATTCACTAAGGCAAAGTCTGGAATGACGTTTTCGGAAGCGCATTTAAATCGTACTGATGGGATTTCCCAGTAACTAGTTACTTAAAGAATTGAATACTATTTATATTAATTGTTAATTTCAATTTATAATTGGATTTTAGATAGAACGAAATAATCTATCTTAATTTTAAATTTTAAGATACATTAGAATTTTTATGGTGCAAAATAAATAACATCAATTTTACTTTTAAGGTGCATTTGAATTTTTAACAATACGAAGTAAATGACTCATATTTTAAAATTTAAATTATTCTTTTTCTTATTATTAATAAACAATTTAAAAGTTGGGAATGCTTGGAAGTTACAAAAGAGTAACTTAAATTTAGGCTTGAAACAAAACGTGGATTTGGAAAATGACGTTTACAACTTAAAGTTTATCTCACACCCTGAGATAGAAACAACTATTACACGGAACAAAATTTAAACCAGATATTATCTTAAGTTGGACTTTAAAAAAAAAAAAAAAAATTAGGGAAAAAACTGCTGTTTGAACCCACAAATGTGGCAATTATAAATCAAGTTTGCGTTAACGAATTTAAATTAATTAATGAGCATGTTATTACAGCAGGTTTTTCTTTTAACAGGTTTTTTTTAACTTTCAATAGTACATTTTTTAAATGGTTTGTTTTTCTACAGAATATTCAACTGTTTCAATTCAAAAATAAACACATTTATTTAATTGAAAACTCAAATTTACAAATACCAATTAGTTGACAAATTAAAACTTTGTGAGCTCATTTAAGTTTATCCAAAAAATAAAAAATATAAAGGTGTGTCCAGGTCTTAGTCAATGTACACGGCACGCAATAAAACTTGTTCGCAATTGATAAAAAATGCATATTTATAACTTGTTCCAGACATTTTGAAATTTTTTTACGTCTTAACTTCCGCATAGGTGCGTCATAAAAAGACTTTCAAAAACCCCATTAACTGTTAATTTAAAAAACGAAGAAGAAGATAATGTTTGAATTCAATTTGATTGATCTTCTAATCTTGATCTCTTTGTTTATAGTAAAACAAAACAAAACTAACAAGTGTCATTCGCGGTTTAGAGATGTGCATGATGAACATTTATTTTTATTTGTTATGACTTTGACCTCTAGCGATGGACCGACAGACAGACAGACAGATAGACAGAGACAGAGACAACGTGCATTGATCAAACTTGCATGCACTCTCACACTCACACACACATATGCACATGCACACACGTACGTATACCCTATAAGAAACGAGCGCGTGCCGACGGCTGATAGTGATGCATACTATATAGAAATCATCATTGACATACGTAACAAGCGCATGCAATGGAAAATTTTTAAATTGATGTGTCTGTGTGTGTGTCTGTTTGTGTGGGTGAGGCATGACACAGAGCGCGCGCACTTTCACCCGTCCCGACCTGTTATATTTGTACATACCTTGCGTATTGCTTTGGAGTCACCGGCCCGCGTTGGGATTAGTGTATTATCTAAGTCGAAGTAGAACGCTGAGATTTTCGCACAAATGCCATCGAATGGTTTTGTTACCGTCGCTGTTGAAAGTTTGCTAGCGGCCATGAGTTATTGCCACGCACTGTAGAAGCAGCACTAGAATCTCAAGGGGGGTCTATGGGAAGTGAGGGTGCCAGCACAAATATCATAAGAGGGGTATTTAAATTGGTATTTAATATTTAAATATTTGGCGCCACTCAAACAAAAAATAAATATATATATTAACGCTTCGACCCTTTGAGGTAGTTGCACGCGTTTCGTTAGTTGAACAGCAACTGAATCTAATACAAAAAAAACTTTGTACTTAAGTTAAATAAGGGAACAGGTAAATGTAACCAAAGTGAGAGCGAAGCAATGACTGAAAGAAAGTGTATGGTACGCACGATTCTACAGTTGGGCGCGTAAGTTTGTGTGCAGTATCTTTTTTTCAACTCGCACAACTCTTTATGTTTAATTGTTTTTCAACAAGTATTGGGGGCCCTAAGCGAATTAAGTATTATATCTTTAGTTTCCATCACATTTACATCTGACTTAATATGTAAATAAACGAATTTATTTGTCGTCCACAGCTTTTGAACTCCCACTGTAAGTTGAATATAGAGAGAGGTCAGGTCGCTTGTCAATGAGTAGGAGCGAACACGCAATATAGTCTGACAAGAGAGCGCAAGAACATGTCGTTTGCATAACTATAAATTAAACAAATTGGATATCAACTTGATATCTAGTTAACATGAAATAAAACAAAAAATGCAAGAACTCAACGTGTTTACTAAATCAAGCTCTTAATTTATTGTTTTCATTTTGCTTTCTGGATGGTAATAATACCAAACAATTTCCCACAACGCCATCACATAGGAAATACTGGCAAAACAAATTCCTGGGCTTGCCATCTCATAGGAAATAATACCAAAATACTGAGTACGCCATTTCATAGGAAATAATAGCAAACATAAGATTGTATCGTTATCGATACATAAATATATTTTCAGCAACCCTACCAATTCAGATTGCGGACAAATTTTGTTTACAATTGATGTAATTATTTTGCTATATATTTTTTTAAAATTGAGACAGAGGCTTAAGCGATGACTAGTGTAGAAGCTGATATGGAATTGTTGGAGCCAGGTTGGTTAACCTTTATTTTATTCTGAACTATGTTTGACCCACATTAAACACGCAGAGACAATACTGAAGACTGAGACTGAGACAGGTAATGATGCTCCTGCAAATGCAAACGATACCAAAAAGACGAATGCCAAAGAGGATGACTTGAAATCGATGGAGACCTTGCGTGAATCGCCCGTACAATGGCCAGAAAGATGTAAGTACATACCACAAATACACTATCACACTTGTTTTATTTCAATATCAATTTTAAATTTAGTTCCTGGAATGGAGGAGTTTCTGGTCAAGAGCGAAACTCCGATACGCACGCCAAATATCGACACTGCCCAAATGTTGTCCAATGCCAACATGGCGACCATTAACCGTAAGTAAATAACATAGTTTGCAAAACTGAAAAGTTCTCATATTCTAATAAACATTTTAGAATTTGCACGTTTGCCGCCAGATCAGCTAATTGAAAAGATTAAAGCGATGCATGATGAAATCTATAAATTGGAATTGCGTGAGTCTAAGGAGAGGACACGTGGCAAACTTTTGGGCATCTTTGATCGCGATCGTCTTACCAAAACGAAAACTATGAGAAATTAATCTTTCGTCGTTAGCGTGGACTGCCGTTCACTGTGATTGTGCATGTGCATGCAAAGAACACTTCTGACGTTAGACATGTTGAGTTTTAGTTTATAAGGCCCACTCAATGTCTCAATTATGGTCTCAGTTAACTATCTTGTCGATATTTTCGTATAGAAATTATGTAAAATTCAAAAATATCAGTTTCTTTAACTTAACTATGAAAAAGCGGGCCATAGTCTCTTTCCACTACACGTAAAAAAACGTACTTTTCTCTTAGTTCGTTCGTACCCATCTTTTTCATTTATAAACTTTTACAGTTTTTGCATGGAAAGAGCCAATTATAACATCCATCGTAATTATATTAATGATTATTTCGCTTGAATTGCAAAACGCGTCGAATACGCTAGTCAACAATAAATAACATTTATTTCCATTAAAGCATTTTTTCTGATATTCATACAGAGTTTACGTATATAGTCCCATTATATTGAAGAGAGTTGCCAGAGAGCTGGAGAGTGTGGGTGCGAGTGTGAGTGAATGGAGGGGGATAGTGAGGAGAAGGCACAGTTTATAAATTCCGCTATGCTTAAAACATCATTTAACTTTGTTCATGTGTGTCTATGTGTTGGTGAAGTTATAAACCATAATGAAATTATTACAATGCGGCGAACACCAACTTCACCATGGAATAAAATAAGGACTCAATTTCACCTTATTGATAACTTCACCTTGCTGATGTTCATATGTATGTATGTATGTGTGTGTGTATTTGTGAATATACGTCTAACACATATTGAAAAGAAGCATCCTTAGAGGGTCAAGGACATTGAGCAGGTTTCTATTCCTGCCACTGCATGCCAAAACGCTGCTCAAATGTGATGCGATTGAAGACACCAACATCGGCCAATTGCATGGGATCGGTATAGTAGGCATATCGTCTAATATCCAACATGGCCACATCGAACATTTGCTTCCAGCTTGTCAAATCCGTTACACTCATATGGATGGGCATCTGTGGATCGGGTATATCGATAGCCGCCTGCAAACGATCAAATGCCTCGGCAATCGGACCCACCGATAGATTTACCCAATATTCAGCGGGAAAACGCTTGTTTTCACAAAATGGCGCTCCCTTGCGCATGATGAACACCAGCATGAGAATCTCATAGCGTTCGGAGCTTTCGTAGAAACGCTTGGTACGTGTCTTTTCCACAAAATCAATTAATAAAATTAAGGGTGTATAATTCTGTAGATGCATTAGCAGCTCACGATCGGTCCAAAGATAACGGGACCCACCTCCTCCTCCCTTGACCGTTAACATGCTCATGTTGCTGGCAAGATGATGTTGTTGCTGTTGCTGATGAAGATGTTGCTGTTGCTGCTGATGATGATGTTGCTGCTGCTGCTGCTGTTGCTGCTGGTGATGTGATGTTACTGTTGCAGTAACAGCACCAGCAACTGTGGCAGGATTTCCTGGTGGTGCTCCAGCTCCTGCTGCATTCGATACACTCTGATTGGGCATGCCAACAAGAATGCCAACAATGCCGCCAGTCTGTCTAAGACAGCTGACCTCCTCGACCATGTGCAGCTGCAGCTGCAATTATAGCCCAAAAAGTGTTGTTGCTGTCGCTGTGCAGAGCCAACTGGGCCAAGGTCAGTCACTGGGCAGTGGGTGGCAGTCTCAAGCCCAAAGTTAACACACACACACACTCATACACACCACCCACCACTCTCGACTTGTTGCAACTGCAATCGGTTTTTCCTATTTATTTATTTTTGGTGGCTATTTCCGTTTCCTTTTTTTTAATTTGAACTTGAATTTTAATTTCGATTTATATTTATGGAATGTAAATTGCAGTGAAAACCTCAAATGCAGCTGCTGGTGTCGCTGTTGCGTGCTGGCTGAACGATTGTTGTCACGCGAGTGCGTGACCAAGAAATTGACGAAACCAAAGCGAACTGCAACGAACCCAATTGCGAATGCATCTCTCGGCTGCTCGTCCATCATATTCGTTATAGAAAACCCTTTCTCACACGCTAGTGACGAAGCATCACGAATAATGCGAAAAACGACTAGCAATATATACAGGAAGAAAGCAAAAATTTGCTATGAGAGTCCAATCAGGGTGAGTTATGAACCAAAAAGATTTTTAATTTAATTTCAAAACTATTCAATGATACAAACAATAGTTTGGAACTTATTTGAATGGAATAGTATACCCATCTATCAATTTGAAATTTAAGCCTTGAATTTAATTTCGGCACTGGACTTTTGCCCAGTCAAGATGTCTTTTTTTTTTAATTTGGACGAGTCAATTTTTTAACAAAATATTTACGTTCTCTTTGAAATTCATTTCTATTTACATTTAAAACACTTTATTCGGTTCTGATTTAGATTCCGTAACAAATATGTTTAAAAAGCTACAACTTATCTTATTTAATATTATTATTATTTATTTATCTTCTTAAAATTAATTCTAGCTTACAATATAAGAATTTTCGGCCAGAGCAACAAAGGGCTTTAGGCTGTACCTTATTTATCATAATTCCTAGTATGCTGCATTATCAAAATGAATTTAGTATATGTAGTATAGAGCGCATTTTAGTCTCTTACTTGACCCTGATAGCTTATATATTATATTTAACCAAATGATTGATATATTTATTGTAATGGCTCCTGCAATCTGTAACAATCGGATGCAATTTTCCATTTATCATTCTCGGCGGTTATGACAAAGGATTGTTGAAAGTTTCGAATTGATTGTTCAGCGTATTTAACCGTCCCGCTAGCCAAGATAATATATGTCGATTGATTCCCCACTGCTGCATCCAATATAGGCTGTGAGTCCAGGGTCGTCACTTGATGACGGGAACTCGGTAGTTCCAGAAAGTACCGTTCAATAGTTTCCCGGCCCCGGGCACCATTGCCGTTCCAACTGAATGTCGCACTATCTATATACAGACGACCCATTTGCTGTGAAAAATAAAAATGAGTACTATTTACATATTTATTTCGTCATTGCCGGTAATTTTTACTTACATGTCGCCGGTTGTCCAGAGAAGCATAGTATAGTCGCGTAAAGTCCTCGGCCGTACGGCAACAGGTTTCCACTTTGCTTTTGAGTTCCTAAATTAAAATTCATTCACATTTCTAGTTTATTTAATTAAATTATTAATTATTGTCACTCACGTTGCTCATATTTTTGTTCGAAACAAGACACCACGCATAATAAGTGTTGTTTTTGCAGCTATCGATAGCGTTCGATTTATTTTAAAGTGAAGTTGGCTGCGGCTAGAAGAAAAATAAGCGCCAAGAACGCAGCTGCCATCACTTGAAGAAAATATTTGGCAACACTTTAGAAAAGTAATAGTACCATTTGCAATAAAAGTGTACAACAAAAATATACCTGTAAATATGTACCACATGTGTACTTTGCAAAATGTGTATCGAATTATGTGTGCAGCGTGCAGCGTTGCCACTTATCGATTTATGACGATTGTAGATTATCTGATATCTGCAAAGGCAATCGATTAAATAGACGGAAATTAACAATTTATATACGCTTTTCTATATTTTACATAGGAATGAATGTAAACAAACTAGCTAGTCAAAATAAATAAACCCACACAACTGCAAGCGGTCAAGAGTTTGCCAGTTGCAATCCCTTCTGAAGGTATTTTTCCCGCCATCCCGGCCGTTCAAATTGCACAAGCAACAGTTCCAAACCCCTTACAATCTCTTCATTCTGCTCTGAGGGAATGGCATAGAATATGCCATTGCTTAATATACTTCTGATTTCTTCAGTCAAGGCACGTTCCAGTAGCGTCGGCTCATCTTTCTCAATACAGCGCTCTACACAATCCACCAGCTCTGTGAGATGCTCGTCGATAGCATCGGGGAATAGTTCACGCATGGCAATCGACAAATTGAATAGATACTCTCGATTGGGACCGCTGGGACCAGCTGAGGTAAAGATTTGCCGGGCAATACATGGAACTTGCCACACATCTCCGGCATATGAATCATTAGCCTGCGATGCCATGTACATAATAACCTCAATAGGCATCGTAATGGTTGGATATTCATGGAACTCCAAATTGACACGATCGTAACCGTTCTTTTCACGATAATCCAAGTGATCCAATACCTGAGACTTTTGCAATGCTGCAATACGATATGCGACACCATAAACACGATCCGAATTAACGTCACCCGGCAACAAGGTGACCACACGGCCAGGTTTCTCTGGAATGCCACGATGATCGATGCTATGTTGATAGAAACGTCGCTTGTATCCACAAATAAAGCCACGTCTGCGATCAATATAGGGGAAGTCCGCCTTCCACACTAGCGATCCATAGCCAAAGATCCAGACATCATCCGCTGTGGGCGCTATCCGCTCCGATTGATTGCTGGGCTGGGCATCAAAGCTGTCCAGCACTTTCAATGATTGCTGTCCATTTAGTTGGTGATTTCCACACTTTGCCTTCTCGGCGAAATATTGACGATAAATCTCAGCGGCAGCGATTGACAATTCTTTCATCGTTGCAACACTGGTGAGACGGAAACCTCGAACAAATTGCAACATTTTTTATCGCAACTTCACTGCCCTCTGCTTTGCTGTTGACGTTCAAGTGTATGATATAAATTCTAAATTCTTAGCTATTATCATGTTATCAGCTATCGATTTCGATGAGTTGTCAGTTAGCATACGTGGTAAAGCTTCAAATGCAATGGATTAAGTTCATTAGTTGAATATGTTTTCATATTTATTATGCTTCAACCTTAACTAATTGCTAAAATTATCATTTATATAAAGTCTTTTTTTTTGTAAAACAATCGATAACGTTAGCAGTTTGTTATCAACATCTGGCAACATTGTCCAATCAGCTGTTCTGCATAAAGCTATTTCACTCGCACCCACACGCTGCCACAGCAACAATACGTAAAACGTAAACAAACCAATTTTTTTAATTTATAATTTATTGAGAAACTTTACCAAGGGCAAAATGAGTGGAAAGGACGATCGATCCAAGGAGTAAGTACGACGTAATCACAAGCGCAGCAAATTCTGTAGCTACAATTAAAATTAAATTTTGCACAGCAATCGGAAAAATATGAAACAGCATAAATATTATCACAAGCAGCAGCAGCAACAACAACAACGTGGTGGTGGTAATAATACCTCATCCAGCTCGCCACAAACGACGGCCGTGAGGAGTCTTGTGGATGTTGCCGATTCCAGTGATGAGCCTCGATTCGCTCGAAAGGGATGGTCCAGTGGAACACGCTCGTTGGCACCACAACAGAGCCGTGAAATGCCAACGGACACGGATGATGCGGAACAATTGGGTGTGGATGGTGCACCAATTGATGAGAATGCCCGGGCACAGTTGCGTGCTGGCGATTACAAGCAGATGTCACAGTTTCCCAGCATGGGTGGTGGTCATTTCAGTTTTGGCGCCGAAAAGGAATGGAACAACATTGCCGAGGGTCAGACTCAGTTGCATACGAAGGCAGCCAGCAGTTATTTCACTCTTAATCTTAGTCTGCTTAATTGTGGCCTTCAAACGATTCCATTCTATAAACGCATGGATTATCCTACAAGCATGTTTACACGCCGTCAAATTGTTGCCCAAACCGAGGCAGCTGAACGAGCTGAGCGTACGTATCAGGAGCGTATCCTACGGGAATCCAACGGCAATGTCAGTGCCTCTAAATCTCGTGCTGCCTCTGCCAAGTCCGTTAAAGAGCCGGTTCCGATGCCAGTGTCTGTGGCAGCAGCAGCAGAAGCACCCGATGAGCTGGACGAACTGCTGGCCATGACAAACACTCAACTGGAACAGACCACGCTTGCCACAGCTCAAACACTGCCCCTTGCCTCACCAGTGGTGCAACCAGCGACGCCCACAACTGCTGCCAGTAAAAACGATGTAGAGCAATGGCTGGACAGTGTACTCGACGAGTGAGCTGGCTAATCTATGGACTATCTTAACTATTCCTTCACCCACAACTAGCTTGATGCGCCTATTAATCCTTAATTTTCTTCTCTTGCTTTAAAAGGTACAATATTCGTATTAAAATGCCTGAAAACCTGAAATGAACTTCAGTTAGCGGGAATTTACTTAGCGGCAAATTCGCTTTAAGCGCAACAAGATTCGGTCCATACACAATACGGCTTAAACAAATTCAACAAACTACCAAAATAAATAAAAAATAATGAACTACTGAAAACCAAAAATGACAAATTTTTTTATATTTTTTATTTCTAACTTTTTGTTTTTGTGATTAAAAATAATGTATTCCTGCTTGCACTCGGAAAAATATTGCAGGTTATTCTCACACAGGCTAAACAACCAAGTATGTAAGTGAACTTTTCAAATGAATGCCTTAAATAAGTAGCTTAAATTTGAAATAAATATCTATATGTTCTGAATTATACTATAAAACATATTATTATGCTGTCAATATTCGTTTTCCGAAATTTCAATTTGCGGCTAAACTTTTCCGTATTCTTTGTTGACCGTTAAAAATATTTTTAAATATTCCTCACTGTGTGATTTAAAAGTTATATAGTACTGAAAATAATCAAATAGAGTCCTTAAGTTCTGCTCCAAGAAGTCTTTCTCTCTTAATTTGTTGGCATAGCTTAAGGTAATTTGAATTATATGCGTGATTAAAATATTTATTTAGTTGTGCTTTAAGAATTATAAAGCAAGGTAATAAATACATAGCAGTAATAATTTATTCAGTAAAAAAAAACACATTATTTCGACAAAAGTTTACAACATCCACTCGAAATCCTCGTCGTTTTCGCACTGACTATCGGAGATGAAGCCATCATCATCAAAATCGGTGAATGTATAGAGATTCTGATAGAACTCAGCCAGATTACCGTGCACTAGTTTCATAAGCTCGCACGATATTTCCAGAATAACCATGCGTTCCTGGACACGTTCGTCGCGCTTTTGAAGTTCAGTGCGCAGTTCCTCGACAATCTTGTTGAGCCAACGGAATAGAACAGCGGCATCATCGCTGGGTAACAGAAAGATTTCTTGTGGCACACCCACCTCGTTGCGTAATTTCTCCGTCGAACCATACGGTCCGGCAATTAACAATGCCGCAATTACACGGATTATCAAATTGAGTGTATGCAAATAATTTTGCAGATAATCTAAAGGATTTACCATTGAAATGGGCATCAATATTTCGGTATAGGCACGCAGGCGATACGTTTCAAAGCCCAGATCTGTCAGTTTATCCAACATGGCCCAAAGGAGACAGGTGCTAACGATTTGAGCCATGGAATTCAATGGGCTTGCACTGCGGCAACACATAATCATATTGAGCATAACGTCTGCATCATTAATATCCATCAGGCAAAGGATCTGTGTGCACAGGTCATGAATCTGATTAAAAAGAAAAAAACGTAAAATTACGACTCCTTTTTGTTTTAGTTCTTGTTTAAATAGAGCTAAAGAAACATCGATGCCACAATGATTTTAGAAATTTTCTAATTTTCTAATATTCGATTTTTTGTCAAGTTAATTTAGAGTAATATTTATTTAATTTAAGCACTCAAAAATTACATCGAGAGACAAATAAATAAATATTTACTTTATATTATTGATTCTTCTGAACTCTAGGATTCATTCTTAATAATTTGTTGTTGTTAGCGTCCTAAGTAGTTTACTCGGTATCTCTTCTTGTCTATTATCTTACAGTCTTAATAAAACGTATAAGGAAAGTTTAACCTTTCCAGTTTCTCTATTGCCGTAAGGTTATAAAAAAGTTATTGTAAATTATATCATAACTCTTAGACAAAATTTAAATAAGCTTTGAAAAATAAGAAGATGATAGAAGACTATTGATTTAATTAATCGAAGAAGGTTTTTATTTAATTAAAGCTAGAGTTCAAAAATGCTAAAACATCGATAATCTAGTTTTCTTCAGCTCTAGAATGTGTTGTACATATGTATATTTACATGTGTTTCCTCGGTGCAGGCCATATAGTCGAAGCAGCGTTGCATAAACACGGTGCGTTGCATCAGTGTGCTGGCCAAATCCTCGTGATGCAGCATATAGACCATCATGCCGGCCACATGAAGTGCTGCCAATGGTTCAGCACCAAATTCGATCTCCTCACGTGCCATCAATTTGCCAAGACCCTCAATTAACTGACCATTCAAAATTTGTATGAGTTTTCCCATTTTCCGCTCGCTTCTATTTGTTTTTGGCTCACTTACCTCCAGCACATTGTCGCTGATGTGTATAAATTGAGTTTTATCCTTCAGACACGATTGACCAATTATCTGACGCAGCTGCTCGATATCAAAGCCCTGAGGGCGTATGGCAAGGTGACTGCAAACTCTAGAAAAATATCAAGTCAAATTTAATACAGCGACCTGGGAGCAATACTCATTTGGCTCAAATGTAACCAGTATATTATATAGATAACAGTTGAAATTTCAATACAGATATCTGTAAGGGTATGAAATGTTGTGTATCCGTTTTGTATTTGTTGTGTTTATTCAGTTGTTTATTAATACTTTATATTTAAAGGCCCATGTTTTCAATATCTATAAAAGGTCTCAAATAACTATTCGAATTCTAAACTGACGTGAAATTTATATAAACTTTTGTCTAATTCAAAGATATCTATCAAGTATAGACATTGGAAAAGTGGGCCTAAATAGTTTCTAATTTTTTGTCAACTGCTCTTAGTTGTTGCTTTTTTGTTTAAATCGAACAAGAGAATATTAAGTATACGCGACTTGATTTGGCTGTATATTTGAATTGTTTCCACAATTTTATTATATTTAATATTTATAATAGGAAATTCTATCTGTGTGCTTAATACTTTTTCTATTTAAATCCTAGATGAAAAATCAAAGATTTTGTATTTATTTATGCTGTGCTTTTCATTAGGTGCATATTTGAGAAGATTACTGGGTATCTAAGACTCGACTACAGCGAGTTTACTTGTTAGTTTCTACAATTTAATTATATTTAATATAATAAGGAAATACTCGTATAATTTTCTGTATGTGTATATATGTATGTATGTGTTTATGTATGTATGTACATATGTTAATGGGCAACATGCCAGAGACAACTTAACACTATTTTAATGAGCTCCAAAAGTTCGCCATTTTGTTATCGTTTTTGTTGTTGTTGTTGCCTTGTGTGTGGATGATGTTGTGGAATGTGAGCTACTGATACTTGCTTAAGATTTCCACTGTCTTGGAGAGAGAGAAAGACAGAGAGAGAGAGAGAGAGAGCAGTTAGAATACACACACAGACATACCCACTCACACACACACACATACAAATGTAGATTGTGTGTGTCCTTCTGCCTTATTGTACAAGAAACTGACAAAATGCAAGTGCACGCGCGACTCGCACATTTTAGCATAAAAGTTACCGCCTTCCTTCCCTCCCCCTCCCCAGCCACCTGCCACGCCCACTGCTTGAAGTTTCTTTGCACACTTGGAAATATCTGCTCATTATGCATTCATATTTTGCAATTACTTGCCTCGCACACACACACACACACACACCCACACTCATGCACCCACGTACAGACGGCTAAAAGCGCAAATATGCAGGAGTGAGAAAGAGACAACAACAGTAGCAGCAGCGAGGCCAAAAGCTCTGACTGTTAACGAGCAACGGCATCTGTTAAGTTGCTGTCAGCATATGACCCAAGGGTGCTGGCAAGGGGGTATAAAAAGGAGACCTGTCCCCTCCTCCTGGCCGGGTCCAAACAATATCAATCATAGAAACAATCTGCAAAAAAATTCAGAACCTTCGCTTATAAAATCGGAACCAAGTTTTTGCCAAATTATTTTAGACAAGTTTTTACTACCAGTGTAGCAATAGTATACATTTATTTATATGAAATGTTTATTTAGAGGGAAGGCAGCAAAATCACTTTTTCTAATACAATCGAAGAAAAAATAAATATTAAAATTTGTATGCGTTAGTTTTTTCTCTAAGTTTCTAAAGATGAGCAAAATTTTGCTATATAATTTTTAACAACGAATGTGATAGCAACTACAATCTTTTGGCTTTGTAATTCTGGAAAATTTTGTTCAACTTTTTTCTTTTATTTACATAATCCCACAACAAGTAAAAAAACCTTATTTAAGTTCCCGGATTTGATGTGACGAGACCTGAATTGCATTCATTCCACATCGTTTAAGATAAGATAATGAATCAATAGAATCCATCAAGAAATGGCAAAGATAATAAAGTTTCACTAAGCCTGCCCATTAATAATATTAAATTTGTTAAAACTTGTACTGTTTATTGCTCAGAAGGTCTAAGAAAAGATCTCACCTTTAAGTTGACGAATGATCCACTACGACTAATAATTATTATATAGTATATGTAGATATGTAAATATGCTGTAAACAAGATTTTAATTTAGAAAATATACTTTGAGAAATAGTTAAATGTTTTGGGACCCCCTTCGCTTAAAGCTGGCTACGCCCTTGCGCATGACTGTGTGTGTGTTTAAGAGTTTGCTTCCTTTTTTTGTGATTTTATTTTTTTTTATTTATTTATTTTTGCCTTTTGCATTTTTGTTATTTGCCATTTGGCCCATTTGGAGGCGCAGGTAAATTTCATAGAAATTTCCATATTCAGATTTTAATTATGCAGCTGCATGAAAAGATTAACAACTTTTGCCAAGACGCCGACGTCGACATCGACATCGACATCGGCAGCATTGTGCATTTTATATTTTAATTATGCATATTTTACAAAGGCAGTCAAGGGGCAAAGCATATGTACATAGAACACATTCATCTTATAAATAAGATTATACATATGCATAAGTGCTGCGTGTTTTCAATTTAAGCTCACAACAAAACTAATTGCTATTTCTCTATTTTAGATATTCATAATATGAATATGGTGAGCGTGGTCCTTATTTTTCAGGCCCGAACCCGCCCGCCCAACCCCTTTTTATAAAAGGTCCAAGCGGCTTCAAAATTCCAAAAAATGTTATAATTATTTAAAATTTGTATTCGAAAATGCAAGTGTCTTTGTTGTGTTTCGGTCCTTGAGTTCTTTCGACCCGAAATGAGATTTTAGGCCCGAGTCCGATTATTTTATAAACCGGCCCGACCCGTGCCCTGTTCTAATTCCAATGTTGATCTGCAAAGAAATAACTAAATTGTTGGCAAGGTGCATGATTTATCTGAAAGCTTTGCTTGAACAATGCAGATACAATTATATGCAAATCAGCTTTATGGTATCTGATATGGGCTAATATATCTATTATTGTCCATCTGATGACAATCTTCATTCTCTAGTCATTTACATAAGTGCGGCATTGTCAACAAGTCCCACCTCTTAAATCCGCCCATTGTTCTACAAAGTCGCAATCAATGCCCACTGTATTTTCACTTCAATTAGATGGCATAAAAGCATCAAATTAGCAGAGGGGTTGATCTTTCCACTCATCCCCCCCTCAATTGAAAAGTGTCAAGTGTGGACCGAAAAAAAATGTGGATTAACAATCATAACGATAATCATGATGATGATTATAAGCAGCAACTACCCTTTTATTAGCATACAGATTGAGTGCCATTTATACCCTGTAAATGTGTGTGTCAGTCAAGGGGAGGTATAAATTCAAAAAAACAATTTCCATTAATTTCTAATTGTATTTTTAAGTGAAAAATAGATTATTGGGTATCTACTAGACGTACACTATTTTAAAAGAAGAATTTCTTAATTGTATGTCAATTATTTTACGCTATTTTCGACTTGTCTATAGGGTATTTGTTAGTCAATCACTCTGCTGCCAAAAGAGGAAAACTGTCGCTAGATAAATAGATAGATTCTTTTTCTGGCACTTCAAGACATTTAAAAGCTTACTGCGACTCGAGGGTATCTGCTAGTCGTGCAATCTACTAATTGTCAGATGATGACTTGCTTTTTTATTGGGGGTGGGTTCGTTGTTTATTTTGCAAGCGGGGCAATCTGTAAATTTTACGCCTAATTTAAGACAAATTGTTGACATACAGTTGGCACTTTTGTGGTTTACAGATGCCACTGTAAAAGGGGCATGGGCCCAGAGGGGGTTGCCATTGGCGTGGCGAGGCGAGGCGGGGTAGGGGTGAGAATAGGGGCGGGGCTGAACCACAAAAGCCAACAGATTTTCATATCATTATGGGCTGATTTGTTGAAAAACCAAGCGATAGCTGTTGATGTTTTTGTTGCTGTAGGCGGTTTTTTTTGTTTGTTAACGAAGTTGTTCAACATGTAAATAATACAGATGGCGACAGTCGGACAGGGGGATGGACAGAGGCGGGTGTGTGGAGAAGGGGAGGGGAGGTTATAAACATAGAAATGAGGCACTTGCCTCAAAGCACAAGTTTATTTTCATATTATTTAAAGTCGCTAAATTGCCAATTATTTGAGATGTTCTTTTCTTCCTTCTCCTCTTATCCTCTTTTTCTTTGTCTCTCTCCCCTTTCATATTTCTGGAGGTAAACAAGCGTTTCGTTTTCCATAAACATAGACCGCTTTTTTCTATAAACAAAGCCATCGAAAACTAAACCGCAGCTCAGATTTGTTTATATTATCGGAATTTCAGCGCCATGGAACGATTCTTTGGCAAAATAAACATTTAAATTAAAATAAAACCCAAATTGAATACGGAAAATCCCATTGTTTCTTTTAGAAATGACACTTAGAATGATTACTGATTATATCTGAGAATAATAAATTATTATAGAGAAGATTTTACTTTAGTAAATAGCGATTGACAGTTAGTAAAGTTGTAAACTATTATGGAACGGATTTTATTTGGAAATTGAAACTTCTTATATTTTAATATTATGTTCAAGAAATATATTATTACAACTATAATTGAACTTTGAAGAAATTAGATAGAATAAAATAAATAAATAATATAATCAGAAATGATTTCAGCTCTCTAAAGTTGTGTAGACTTGCATTTAAATTTTTTTAAAGACTAAGACTCATTAATTGGATTTAATGATATAATAATCATATTCCATATTCTTATACGATATTATCTTTATTACATCATAGTTCTATAAATCCATCTAGATTAGTTTAGTTTACCTTAGAACAAATTTGATAAATTAGGATTTTAAAAAGAAATAAAATAAATAAATAATATAAACAGAACTGATTTCAGTTCAATTATATATAATCTAAAGTTGTGTAGACTTACATTTTAAATGTTTAAAAGACTTTAAGATTCATTCTATATTCTTATACGATATTAACTTTATAGCATCATAGCTCTATAAATCCATCTAGATTAGTTTAGTTTACGTTAGAAAAAATTTGTTTAATTTGGATTTGAAAAAGATAATATCATATAGGTCAGAAATTGGAATATATTTTATATTCGTGTTTTTATTCAATGGAAATTTAGGAATTCGAAAGATAGAATCTTCTGAGAATACATGTCAAATTTGCATTAAACTTAGCTGACTCCATTTCTTTCTTCTTTTCCTTTCTCTGCCTTTGCACTATCTTTCTCACTGTTTCTTATAACGTTGCGTTCCAGGCAACGCACCAATATCAACTGTGCCTCGGACCCTTATCGATCGAGACTTGAAGCTTCCCTCAACATCAAACAAGTTCGCTTTCCTTATTACTGTCCGAGTCTTATCAATGAGCATTTAAGGTTCGATAAGGTTCGATCGTAGCTCTGACTCTCTTCAGCTTTATGAGTTCTTAACGATATTTGATGGCGCTACAAACTGGGCTTTAATTGCAACCGTTTAAGGTTGGATTCTTTTCAGCAAAACTTGTATAGACTTAAGAGAGATTAGGGCAGATGAGGGAGCCATCATTTTATGATTGAAAGTTGAAAAAGTAGTATTGCAAAAATATATGTAGATGTGTTTGAAATTCTATTTAGCCTGTAGTTGTATACATATATCCGTTTTATCGATAGTAAAAGACTCATAAAAGAGATAGTTAAAATAAATAGTTTGTATAGCTTTAAAAATGCTTTATCTGTTGGATATACATGTTATAAAACGTTGAGCAGAAAATCATAACGTATAGTCTTCTAACGATAGTATCCCTATAACTATTGATAGTTCATCATTTCGATAGTATGTTCTATCGATAACTTTGACATTTCGCTATTTTAAAGCTCATTTTCTGCCCTATTCGATGAGCTAAAAACCACCACAATAATAACAAAAGCCACTTGACTTCCGACTGAGATTTTTAGCCGGAAGAAAATTGAGTTGTCAGTTCTTGGTGGTGTGTGTTTGGTGTGTTTTATTGTGTGTGTTTGTGTGTGTGTGGTGTTGCTGTTGCTGCTGCTGCTGCTGTTGTTGTCCTCTTTTCTCTTGGTTCGGTGGTGGTTTCAGTTTCGGTTTCAGTTTCATTTTGTGATTAAAATGTTTGTCATTATCCGTTTGGAAAAATGTTGCAAATTGTGTTTGTGCCGCAGGGCGTGATGACACTTGTCTGGGTGGTTATTGCCCCTTCTTGTTGCCACTGTTGTTGTTGTAGATGTCACCATCGTTAGCAACAGGGAACACTGCCTTGTTAACCATTAATTGTTTGTGTGTGAATGTCTGTCTGTCTGTATATGTGTTAAATTGTTTAGTCGTTAACAAAATGCCAACAAAGCTTCTCGTTTAGCTCTGATTTAAAAAAAAGAAAAACAGAAATCAAAGGCAGTCTATCTGATTCTTTGGCATTAATTTAAATCTGTTAGATTTTAAACACATCCCTCTATTGAAATTTTTCCTTTATTTTGTTCTGCTTCCCAAGAGAAGAATAGAATAAGGATGCAGCAGGTTCCTGGTTTTAAAAATTAAAAACCTCAGAATTAAATTTAAAGTTGATTAAACGTCACAACCTGAGTTTTAAAATTTGAAACTTTTTTTGAATTCTAAAGTTCCAAAAAATGTTTGGGAATAAATATTTTTGAGATGTTTAAATGTAGAATCAATTTATAAATCAAACTAACTTTCCACATGAAAATCGGGTTAGATTTGCCAAATTTATGCAAGTATGAAATCAAAGGCTGGATTTGACTTCGAAAAGGATAGATTCGACTTCAAAAAAGGCTAGATTTGGCTAAAAAATTTAGATTTTATCTCAAATAAGACTAGATTTGGCTTTAAAAGATACTAGATTCGCCCTTTAAAAATCTTAATTTGGCACAATTTTACAATTTTTAGTTTTGGCTCCAATGAAAACCTAGATTTGGATTAAAAAAGCAGAATTTAATTCAAAGTTGTTTTGTATACTATACTATACATGAATAATGTGACCTATAAAACCTAGTTATTTGGTTTCTTCATACATACATATGATGGGCATTAAAAACTTGTTTGTTAAGATAAAGTTGAATTTATGCAACTCATTAATACTTGTATTTGTAACTTTATTTCATTGGCCTGGCCACTTGACAGCCAGTCAACCAGGCTATGACTTTGACCGCCTTTAATCCTTTATCCTTTTGAGGTTGTATTTTTGCTTTTTTTTGTTTCTGTATATTCGTTTCCTCGTTTGATTTGCAAGTTTGTTGGATTAATTACAAAAGCTGAAAGCTTAATGCAATTAATAACTCATTAAATAAATACAAATCAAAGTGGACGGAGCAACAGCCACAAACGGAATACAAAGTTGGCTCAAAAGGCGAGAGAGGATCCTCTTTTTGGCCCTCAAAAGGATGGCAGACGTAAAATGTACCAATTAAAAATGCAATTGAAATTTCAATAGATGCGCAAATGAACCGCAATAAAATAAATCTATGTAAGGGGGTAGGGAGGCGGGAGGCGGGGAGGACAACCAAAGGGAAAGCTCAATGAATGCAAGGGAGAAGGAAAAGAGTGTGTGAGAAGAATTTGCTGTCTATGTTGCATTTTATTCATTAAATTACATTCACATTTCATAGACGATTTCATGGATAACTGTAGCGTTCTAACAGTAAAACTTAACGTAAAGCCAACTTACCAAGCCCTCCTCCCCCGCCTCCTAAACTTACGTTACCCCTTAACCCCTCTACGCCCCAGTGCAAGTCAAGTGTCTTTTTAATTAGCGTTCTGCGCTGCTTCCGTTTGCGGACACTCGAACTATGACTACACTCTCTTCTTTACCTCCTCTTTACTTACTCTTACTCTTCCTCGCCACTCTCGACTCACCTATCACAGTGTCTCTCTCACTCTCTCTCTTTTGCTCACTCTCTCTAAGCTTGCTCTCACGCTCACTCGCTCACAGCTGCTGCTCGTTAAACTGAGTCTTCGTAAATTCAATTTGTGGCTAAACATTTCTCGTCCTTTTTGTGTTTCGTTCATCCGCACTATGGGGTAAAGTCCAATTTTTTGTTGACAGAAATGTGAAGCTTGAGATTAGAAAATTTGCATAAGCGGGAGTCAAACTAAAATTGATATTTATTTTATATTTTCTCGTGTTCAGCCAAAGGCATTTTAACAACTCTTAAATTTGTTTACAATATATTCACCATCTTAAAGGTCGAAAGTTTTTAATTGAAAGACTTCTTTTGATTAAGACAACAAGAAATTGAGTAAGAAGTCCAAGAAGAACAAGAAAAAATTAAAAAAAGAATGAAAAAAATGCCATTGAAAAACAAAAAAGAAAAAACAATAAAACCAATTAAAAAAAAACACAGAAACATGCCGGGCACCATTAAAATTTACCCGAAAAAATATTTTAGTATGTAAAAAGGTTATTATACCAAGTATATATAGTATATATACTTCAACCGTTTGAGAACTCTAAGTAGAAAATGTATAAAAAACAGTGCTTACAAGTATGCAACATTATTTACATTTGTGCTATTGTCAGATTGAAAATGTAAAATTTCATTATCGTGTTTATCATCTTCACACTTCTTCTATTTTGCCAGTTTTTCTGAAGGGATTCTTAGATTTTGAACGTTTTGATTCTTAGAATTCGATCAAATATTTGATAAGGATCTTCAAATTCAAAGGGAAGGCCGTAAGAAAAAACATTTTCTATACTAACTTAAGTATTACCATTTAGAAAATCTAAAAATTCTTAAAATTTTTACTTATTTTTCCATTGTGCATCCTTGTGAACTAAATGTGCATGAAAAATCAAACCGCAAAGGACGCTGACTGCGACGCTGACGTTGCGTTGTCTGCTGCTCCGCTCCTCTCCGCTCCTCTCCGCTCCTCACTCTCTGTTAACCTCTCTGTGCTTTTGTTACTATTGCTGTCTCGTTTGGGCCCACGCAGATTGCATATGCCAGTGCTCTTTGCGGTTATGTGGCCCGTTATAATTGCATGCAGAGTTGTTGCTTGTTTTCCGGTTGGCTGACACGGCATGTCAGACATTTTTCCTTGTCCCCCTTTACCCCATTTCCACCACCCCCTCACCAAAGCATGCCCAACCAACACTTTTACATACAAGTGTATATGTATAGTGTATATTTATATATAGATAGCTTGCCATTTACTACTATATAGCGACAAATTGATATCGTTTTGTATGATTCGCTCAAGTTGATTTTTAAGCATGACTCAATGAATGAGAATTCGTATTGGAATCAGTATTCCAATTGGAATCGCAGTGCAAGCTTTTATGTGTCAAGTTTGAATACAACGAGTTGACTAACGGTGAATGTATTAGTATTGATTTAGATACATTTTAACAAATTAGTCAATCGAATAATGATAGCCCTATTAAAAAGTTAAGATATTCAATTTTTACTCTAATTCTTAATCTTTGGTTTCAATGGTAAAAGTTTAAAATTTATTTTGGGTTAGGTTTCTAATTTGTATTTGTGGTTTTTAATACAAAAGTGTACTCAAATCGTTTATTCACATGGCAGAGCTTTAAAAATGTTTGAAGATTAATACAAGCTTCTAAGTCTGGCTTTTAAAAAAAGGATAAACTAAAATATATTAATAAATTACTTAATTTAAAATTCAATAACTTTCTGGCAAGGTATTTACATTATTACCGTATATTTTACTAGGTTACTTAAACTCTGTTCAACATCCGAAAACCATCCAAAATTTCCCATTAATTTTAGTCGTACATTTTCATAACGAACTTTATCAAATATGCAATCCAATTTTTATTTTTCACAAAAAAAAAACTTTTATATAGTGCGTGGTGTTTACAATTGTAATTGCGTGTATGTGTGTGTGTGTGTGTATGTGTGTGTATATTACAGTTAATTCGACTAAGCCTAATGTTAATGATTATATCTGGCGTGCGGAGAGAGGAGGTTTGGGGGAAAGATGTAGGAGCTTGGGATTTGTTTGTTAACCAGGATTCGACTCGATTATTCGATAGCTCGATAAATCATTTCATCGAATATTCGATAAACCAGTTGATCGATTAATCGATAAATCTGTTTATCGAGAGAGCTAAGCACAGATTCGTGTATTGCACAAAAACAATTCAATATTATTTACATAGGCAAGCGAGGGGAGGCAATGGCAATGTGGCAATCTGGCATGCTGCATGTGGCATGGTTCCTGTTGTCTCCGGTGGTATCCTCTACATGGGACAGCCGTGGACATAGCCAACATTGCGAAAATTGCCGCCGCAGCAGCCGAGGTCAAGAAGTTGCACGGATTACTTGCCGCAGCGGCGGCAGCGGCAGCGGCACTAAAAGAGCTGGACAAACCGCTTGGGCAACATCCGAGAGCACCACCGCCTCCATTCTCCTGCACCACAAAGTCCTTCTCCAGTGTGGCCTGATGACGTAGCTGCTCCAAACGCAGTTGATTCTGCCGCTTCCACTTGGTGCTGCAATTGAGGAAGGGAGAGATCAAGAGGTTACGTACACTGTTCGAAAACGGCTCTTAATTTTCTCCTGAATTGCTGTTTTTCTAAATTTTGTTTCGAAATTATAAATATTCTAATTATTGTTGCCGATGGTCTTATAGAGACTCAGGAAATCAGGAATAATTATTCAAAACTTTTAAATAAAACATTTATAGGGAACAATAAAAAAATGACAACTTTACAATCAAGATGTGTCTTCTAATTTTAATATGCTGTTTGAAATAATAATTTTTGGTAAAACTAAGAATTTGTTGGTGGTTATTTTTCTGGTTCAGTGTAGCATTGTTAACTCACCGTCGATTCTGGTACCAGGTCTTGACTTGCGTCTCGGACAGATTTAATGTCTCTGCCACATCGCTGCGGTCGGCAACACTCAAATATTTTTGGCAACGAAACTTGCGCTCCAAATAAGCCAACTGAGCATGCGTAAATGCTGTGCGTCGTCGCCGCGGCTTTCTACCACTCTTGCTCAGTTGCAACTTGTGCTCCGCATAGCTGCCACTGCCATTGACATGACCTCCTCCCGGTCCGCCGCCGCCACCTCCTCCTCCTGGTCCCTCTCCGGCAGCTGCGGCAGCCAAAAGACCCGCTGTAATGCCTGCCGCAGCAGCTGCCGCACTAAGCCAGACCCATGGCCAGTGGCTGGTCCTGGTGTTGCCGTGCCACACGACTCCACACTGGAATCATCGTTGTGGTTGTAATGATGCGACAGCATCAACTCCTGCTGGCAACCATTCACTGTTGAATCCGGCGTTGAGCGATCCTCAATATCAATGTCCGAATCATCGTTGGATAGCTCGATTTCTAACAAACGAAATTAAAAGATTACACATTTTTTGAGTTAAATGATGCTTTAATAACAAATTTTATATATCGAATTTACTTTTTGAAAGCTTCATCTCAGATACAGAAGTTTTGAAATATATGTTGGAACAAATACAATTAAATCATAGATTTCTCTACCCCCACACGAAAAAGAAAGCTTTCTCATCCGGGCACAAAACTTTGACTAATACTGCTCTGTACCTTACAAAATTTGTTTATTTTATAAATTTATGGATACAAACAAATCAATGCTTAGTGAGTTAAACGAACTTTTTGTAACCTACCAGGTAATTTTGAACTTTGACCCCGATTTTGAACCCCTTCCAGTTGGAATTTCGCAAAACGCCGTCCTATTACACCATGGTTATATCTTAGTTATGTTGTGTGAAATTTGAAGTCAGCCCCATAGCTTTTCCCATTTTGTCTGCACTATGAATCAGTGAATCAATTAGGGCAAAAAGTTAAATACGTTGATATAGGATCTATGCCCTGAAAAACATCTATATCGCTATACCTTGTAAAACGATCTATGCTATGTTATTAATTTGCGCAATTAATTTAAATTTAAGTTTACAAATTGATAGACTTAAAATAAATGTACCCCATTAAAAATATTACCCAAAAAGCTTTACTTTTACCTTTACAATTAGGGTTTCAAATTGAATCGAACATTCATAATACAGTATTAATACTTGAAATAAAAACATTCAGTAGATGGTTCAGTTAACCTCAAAGTTAAACTAAACTTTGCATTACTTTTCAGGATAGGAATGTGGTTTATTCGTTTAATTGAAAAGAATTGAACAGAACTTGATATTAAAATCAACTTGGAACATTATTAATATTAACTGTGTGTGTTCTACAAGTTTTCCATTTCTATCAATTGCACTTGAAATTCCAAGTACATTTATTGTTTCGATCGTTTCGAGTGAAATTTGAGGTTAAAAATAAATTTTAGTCTGCTTTTTAAGCGCAGCGTGGCGTTAATGCGTTCCACAAACTGAGAAATGAGTCTCTGAGTGTCTCTGAGTCTGAGAATCTGAGTATCTGAGTATTTGAGTATCTGAGAGATGCGAACGCGTGCAAGCACTTTTGACTTGGCTGCCCACGGACTCTCATTATCATCCTGTGGCGAGACAACAACGTTAAATGAACCCCAGAAAACAGAAGAAGAATGAGTGTAGAGTAAGGTTAACAGGAATAGAAAATTGAGAGAGAGAGGGGGCATTAAGTGGGCGTTGGTTGAGGTCCATTAACAAGACAAAAAGTCAAGTACACATCATGTTGATTCTGATTTCGAAGAGCAATCAAACATGTTATTTATATCCGTCGCGCAATATCCTTAAAAATATATATATATATATGGTACATATGGTATATGTATATCCTGGAATCGCAACGGGACGCTGCCTGATTAAATTCACGTGTCTTCTCGAGACGAACGCCTCAATTGTTCCTTTCCTATTGGAATTCACTCTATTTCCCATATATCCCCAAAACATCAGGAGCATTAGCAAGGAAACAAAAACAACCACCAGAGGAAGGATTCTGGCTTATGGCAGTCCACGGGCCGCAGGCGCTCACGGTGTGTGCGCCCAGCAAGGATTCCACTTTTATAATACCCTGTATTCAATGGCAAAATGCGCAAGTAGGGTGGTACATGCATGTAGCTCATGTTTAATAAGATTTAGACACAATTTTGGGGCCTTTAAAGCTAAATTAAATAAAAACAATAGTTGTGAATCAAGCAATAATATTCTTTAATGCAATTGAGTGATTTTAGAGACAACTACAGGGTATCTGCTTATGAATGTATATCATTATAATGATATCTCAACATTCTGTAGGGTATTCTTTTCAACCCCTAGCAGAAATTATCAGCTTAATTTCTTTGCTAGAATTGAATTCAAGCTAGGGTATCTGATATTTGAAGTTACCCGTTTAGAAGATTTTACATCTATCAGCAGGAGAAAATGCAGTTATTTCCAATGAAATTTATAAGTAGAGAAGTGTGTCTATAACAACTTTAAGGCTATCTACAGGGTATCTCTTACTTGAGACGATTAACTAAGAAAATAAATCCCAACAGATGGAAGTTGTGCTTGAAGAAATGCAACTACAGGGTATCTGATAGTCGAGTCCACACTGTTTTGGCAAACTGAATTGTATTTTTATAACTTTTCTGCGGATATTATTTTTATATTTTAACCCCAAATGGTTTTGACTTCTATTTATATGAAGCAGACAAACATACAGCGAAGAAGAACAAGAAGAAAATGACATATGAATGATGATTCAATTATGCACGTGTGTGTGTGTGTGTGTGTGTGTGTGTTGGACTATGGGGCGTCTCAAGTGAGTTGCTTCAGTTTTTGATAAAAAGTCACGTCGTATCAATTTGCGTCACAATTGCCATTTAATAGGCACTTGAACTGTGAGATACGAGAAGAAAAAAAAGAATCTCGCATGTGCCGACAATTTAAGTTAAGTAACAGATAAATATAAGGACAAGATAAAGATAAAGATCGATAAACATATGTGAATTAATAGTAATAAGTTATAAGTTAGTTACGAATCTCGATTATTTTGGCATATAAACCATGGTCTAGTTAATGCAATCCAAATGCATTTTGTCGGCAGGTATAATGGGTAGACTTAAGCAAATAATAACAATATGTAGTTCACTTAAATATTTAATTAAATATTATCAATTCTTTAAGAAGTAAAAATAACATCATTCTCTGCATATCTCCTGCATACTTCCAGCATGTCCCTATATTTCTTCACCATTTCCCATTTTTAGATCCTATCCTATTTTGCACATCTCTACCGTTACTCTATTGTAATCTCTGTTGCATCTATAAAAATAACATAGTTATAATTCAGTCTATAACAATAATAGTTACAATATATATAATCACCAAATATGTAAACCGTTCTCCTGCAAATCTCTAGACATTCCCTATTAGAATAATATATGTTACCTTTTTAAATCAGAAGCTTTTATGTTAATAAAATTTAAATAACAAATTAATTTACTCCTACAAATATATACACATTCTCTCCATTAGAAGTTTCCTTTTAAATCTGAAGCATCAGTATTAATATAATCATCATATATGTAAATATCACTTTCACCATTAGATGAGCTGTTAAGTATGCAACGAATTGTAAACTTGTCTCTCACTTGACATAACCTCACACATTTGCTTTCACTGAATGTCAGTCTGACATTTTATTTTTCATATTTCTTTGCATCTTTTGTTTCTTCTTTTTGTGGGCTATGTCTTACATCATTCTTAATTGTCTCACTGGCAATTAGCTGCCACTTTACATGCTCCCAACACTTTTGATGTTACCACTGAGTGTGTGTGTGTGAGTTTGTGTGTATAGGAGGGGTTGTAAAGGGGGGCGGGTGAGAGAGGGGTTGTGGTGTAGAAGGGGAAAACTGCTGACAACTGGCCGTGGGCATTTAAATCTCACACTTCGCCTCAATTAGAAATGACAAGGAAACTTTTAGCAAGCAAATTGTGCGAGGATGGCAAAGGATGAGAAGAAGGGGTGAAGGGAGAGGGGAATGGAAGTTGGGGGGTGTGGTTGTGCAGTTGAAGCAACAAAACGCTTTAGGCAATAATTTAATTTGTTGTTGTTGTTTTACTCGTAACTTGCGCTTGAGCAATTTGTCACGTACAACAATTTTGATTGTTTAGCCTCGAATCAACCACAACAACAACAATCGAAACAACAACGACAACGCAAGAACAATAGCATACAAATTCTTTTTTAAAGCCAACCAGAACAGGACACATTAAGATACCCTGTAGCAGTAACGCTCTAAAGTATGCTATGAACAATTTTTGTTAACCTAAACCAAAGAAAGAAATCATTTTAAATAATTTTCTAGTACCAGTTAGAACTTCAATATGATATTTGAATGCACATGTTTTATTTTGTAAAAAAAACTTTAATAAAAAATTAAACTTTTGTTGATTTTTATTAAACAATTAAAAAAGCTCATATTTTTCCCTGATAGTATATGCTTAAATTTTTGAACAAAAATTGTAAGCTAAAAATTTCTTAATGATTTTATTAAATAGTTGAAAAGTAACTTTTATTGTTTGATCCACAAAAAATTATGATACCAAATAAAATATCAGAATTTAACTCGTCAGTTTTTATTCTAGAAATCTTATGTAAAAGGTAAGACATATATTTATTTTATATTTATTGAAAGTAAAGTATTTTAGTAATTTTGTGCAATTTAAAAATTTAATTTTTAATCAAGTTTAATTGTTTGTAATAAATGTTTTAAACTAGAGTTATATTTTGATTTTTATATAAAAATTTAAATGTAATTATTTAGAGCTAATATACCCGCTTGAAACCTAACTATAGGGTATCAAATAGCCTCAGGTATTCGCTCATTTGTATATCTTCCATTTATGAGTCTCTCTCTGAGTGTGTGTGTATGTTTGTTAGTGTTTTTGGGGTTGTCTTCTAATTATGCATGACATTAAATAAAGTTTAGCTCAACAATTACAACTATTTAGTAGCTAATTGTTTTGCCACATATGTGTGTATGTGGGTGTGTGTTTGAAAAAAGGTAACTGTCTGTGTTTGTGTTGCTTTCTTATCCTTTTTATACCTTTGAACTCTAAGCAATCCAATTTAAATTTGGGTCAATTCTGAACAAGCTTAAGTTCAATAATCTAAAAATGAAAAATTTATATAATTTTTATAGAGCCCTACAAATAACCATACTAATCTTATTTGAAACTAAACTCAAAAATAAATAAAGAAATCCTTATAAAATTTTTGATGCTTAGTCATATTTAATAAATGGAAATGGGTCGTAAAGAAAAGGATCTCAAAATAAAATTCTGTAATACCAATAAATAATAATAATAATAATAGTTTTAACAAAACAAAGAAAGAACTATGGAGTGTTCAACAGATGCTTACCACAAGCTTAGAGTGTGAGTAATTAATAGTTTTCGATTAAAATGATTTCAAAAGTCATTCAAATTAAGAATAGATCGATTTTAGATGTTATATTTTATTTATGAATTTTAGAATTTGGAAAATGGGCAATAATCCAAACTCTTCATGTTCTTTAAGTTTAAGAGATCCTCAATTTTTAAATAAATTTAGAAATCGCCGATATTCCCTATTTTTCTGTACTTTAAAATCAACACTTTCTTACCACAAGCTAAAGATCTGAAAATTTCATTTAATTGTATTAAAAAAGTCGTTCCCAGTCCGATCCTAAGTATGCGGTTTATTTCGAAATTCCACTCCTGCATAAATTAAACTGACATAGTTAAGTTATATAATTAAATTAGTGCCCATTTCGCCAAATTTAAATGTTGAAATCTATATAAGTCTATATTTAAATTAATATCCGAATTATTCGAAATAAATATTACTTGTAACTCACCCGAATCCGTTTGTCGACGATTGATTAGGTCTCCGAGTAGATCGCGTATTAAAAACGATTTCGAACTTTGCATTTTATTTTTTCAAAATGCTGCCGTAGTTTTTAATAGATACACACTGGGAATTTCGATTTTAAAATAACAACTATTAACAGAAATTTAAAGCATACTTGTAATATGATTTATTATAGTTATATAGTGTTATAGCACATGGCACTGATAAAAAAAATAAGAATTAGGTATTTTTAAAAAGCGCTTTCCGACGGCAGATGAAGAAGAATATCGACAACACGAACTTGTAAATATTATTTCTATATAAAAAATTGAAGCTAAAGAATTTTTTAATTGAATTGTTGGTGACGCTGGCAGCTGAACCGTTAAGCGCAAAGTCAAATGAACAACTGAGATGTGAACGTTTATTAATCCTTTTAGCGCAGAGCAAGGCTCACACACACACACATCCGTGACACACACACACAAACAGAAGTGAATTATGGGATTTGTTGCTGTAAACGGGACAGTTTAGCGTGCACAGCCGGCAGTCTCCACTCTCTGCCTCCTCTTACACTCTCTTTACCACCTTCTCCCTTGCTCCCATACACACACACACACAGACCTGTTAACATCTCATTTAGCTGTGATTAAATCACAATCACGACAGTCGCGCCATCTCGCTCGTACACAGCGACAAGTGCAAGTTCCGTTACAACGTTAGCCATTTTGTTTTTACAATGCAGGACATACACAGTATACTATCTCACTCTCGCACGCCTTGCATTGCTGCTCGCTGATTGGTCAAACGCTCTTCAAGCAACAACCCTGTGCACTCTCACACGCTCTCACACACACACACACACACAAACCTTTGGTCACTCAGGTTTAGATTGAGCTTAAGCTTTGAGATTCTTTTTCTCTTCATCCTCAGTCGAGTGCAGTTTTTGTAGTCAACACATCTTATTAGCGACGTTTCCTTGCCGTCGGTTTATCGGTTTATCGCAATTCTTCGTTGTGTGCTTTTGCCGACGGAACAGTTTATTGAGGTTAGATACTGTTCCTGTAGGAGAGTTTAAATTTAAGCCAAGGCTGAAAACTTTTGAATCACAGACCAAGGTCTTATTTAAGTTTCAGGAACTCCTGAACCATGGTTTAATTTTAAAGAACCCTTTCTTTGAATTTCTTAGTTCTTTGTTTTTCTAAATTCATAACTTTTTGAAGCATCTAAGTTTTTCTTAAAGTTAAGGTAAATTAATTATAATTATAATTGTAATTATAATCATACAATACGAACTCTTTTTTTTATCAAAGGAGTCCGCTTTGTGTTCGGGTTCAAGAAAATTCGGAAAATCTAAGACGAACAATAAAGTTGTTAGTTTGTGAATAAAACAGATAAAAACAATTTTGACCAAAAACTCATTTTAGTGCATTTCTTTGTATTTAGGAATAACTTTTCGGTTCCCAATTTTCGATGAGACTATAAATCAAATTATAATACTAACATCCATTAAACCGATTGATCTAAAAATCAAAACAATATGCAATAGAACTGAATGCAATCCAAAGTTAACAAGCAACTTATTTTATAGGGTAATTACAGTCAGTCAGCTGTTCCGGAAAAAAGATGAAACAATTATCAAAGCATATGAGTTTCCCATCTTAAGCCAAAACTTTCAGCATTTGCATTTATTTTTCAAGAGAAAAATAATAACTGTTGGGAGCTCAGCTCGTATTACCGTCGAAATTTGTTTAAGGAATATCGCGTGGCATTATTATCGAGAATAAGACACATGTTTTAACAAATACGTTGAAAAATTGTTAAGTTTGAATTACTAGAGATTTAATTATAGAAGGCCTAGTTGTAAATACATGGGGAGAACGTATATACATATGTTATGTATACGTCTAAATAACGTTAAAATTTTGAGAGGTTTTCAAACTTTGATCCACTGTCCCACTCATCTTCAACTGGTGATGATTTATCCACCGGATGAAAAGCATTCAGTGCTGTAATCGCCGCACCAAGCAAATGTATTGAGCCCGTTACGAGAACATCCAGTTCCATATTGCTGGGATAACGTTCCCGGATCGCCAAAAAGGCCTCCAACACTGTTTCATACATTTGGCCATTATTATTTGTATCCGATTCGATGCATATTTCTTCCCAAAGGCCCGCAATCATTGTAGCCCGCTTTCTTTGACTGTCGGCGCTGACAAAATGCGTCGTCTGGTTGGGATCACTTTTCTCTGGAATGGCCAAGTTGGGCAAGAAAAAGATCATATCAAATTCACAGGCCCCATGGAGTACATAGAGTATGTCCTTTGGATTCGATATGCCAGTTCGATTGAATAGCAATATCTTGGGATTATCAACGCTGTAAAAAGAAAATTTTTATTACCATTAAAAGAAAGTAAGATTTATGAGAAATATAATAAGAAAGCTGAAATAATCCGAGCTGAACTAAATTTTGCTACCCTTTGGCTTAAATTGATCTCGAAAATCGCGAATTTTTTGAATATTCTTTTGCATATTTTGAAAAATTCACAAAATTAAGAACTTTCTTTTCTCTGTGTATATCTGCTGATAATTTAAGCAACTCCTACCTTAACTTTGTGCTTTTTATAAACCAATCACAGCAGACGCACATACTCTCCACGGTATGTGCTCCATCCAAATGGACACGCATATTCAGATATTCAACGAGCTGACATCGTCCTGGCCAATGGGTATTGGATAAACCACGAAATACCTCGGGCGACATATTTGGCTCATTGACGGCAATATCCTGATGCAATGGACCCGTCGTTTGCCGCAACCAATCGTACGCCAATTGTGTGGCCAAAGAGCCATTAAGACGCACATAATCATTGCAGTTATCCAAAAACTCTTCATATTGTTGGTTATTTTTGAAATATGCATCCGTACTGAGAACTTCAACAATTTCCGCCTTCTTTTCGGCTGCACGTTCATAGATCACCTTCAAGCATTCGGGCTGTGTGACATGTGTATAGACATGTGAGCCTGGCTTAATGATTCCAGCCTTTTGCCACGCAATATGTTGCAATGTTTTGCCCAAAAGATGCGTGTGTTCAAGTGCCAATGAGGTAATGCCAACTGTTTTCACATTTCGCAAAATATTCGTGCAATCACATTCACCACCAATGCCAACTTCAATTACCACAACATCGACTTTCTCGGCCACAAATACATGTAATCCCAATATGGTTATGAATGCAAAGAATGATGGCATATCCGTTTCATGTTCACGTCCATCAACCAAACGATTGTAGACCTTCCAGAAGTGATGGGTGAACTTGTGCTTCGCTAGCGGATCACCATTGATACGGATACGCTCATTTGTGGACACCAAGTGGGGGGAACTAAAGAAACCGGTTCTTGCACCATAATGCCGCAATATCGATTCAGTCAATGCGCAGGTTGAGCCCTAAAAATAAAAAACATCAACCACACGAAAACAATCAAAAATAATGAATAGAAATCTAAATGAGTAAATTCACAAAAAGGTTGCCCATTTGACCATATCAAATACCAGATTAACAAAGCTCAATAGATTCTAAAACAAAACGACAGCAACAACAACAACAACAGCAAACACACACAATGCTTATCAGTTGTAGACCTAAAAGAGCGACATGGTAATCGATAGTCACACGGTGAGAAATTATAATGATCTGAACAAAAATATAGATATCATATGCTAATAATAACAAAAGATAATGCTTTTGATGCTAATGCTAATGCTTATATTAATAACAGTAGCAATAATAAAAGGATAATGATGATGATTACAATAATGTTTATCAACATTTAATAATAATGCTTTTTGATCAATTTAAAAGTATGCAACAAAAATGATGCTAATGCTAATGTTAATAAGAATGGAAATAATAAAAGGATAATGACAATGACGATGTTTAAAAGATGGCATTTAAATAAAGCTACTGCTAATATTAACAATGATGATAATGGTAATGATTAATTTATCACTTGACGTGAATTTTGAATTTCTATACAAATGGTAATGCGCAATAAGAGCAAGCTTTAAATTGTTGCTAAAAATTAAATATTTAACTCAACTGCTAATATTTATAATAATGGTAATAGTCATAAGTACAATTATTGATAATGCTAGTTAATTCAATAGAAAAGTTTGTCTCAAGCCAATACTAATGTTAATGCTAATACCAATAAATATTAGAACGAAACTGACTATTTGTATAAAAGCTGATGGTAAATTTAAACCTTATTCCTATACTAATATCAATAAAAATGTTGATTTTCTTGCTAATGATAATGGTGTTGGTAATTGAGAATAATATTATGTTTTAATTTGTAAATAAAATCTTTTTTTTCCTTCGGTTTGAAGAATTTTTGAGCCTTTTCTTTTCCCAAGCGATATCTACCATACAAATTGAAATTACAATCAGCTTAGGTATTTTATAATCGATTATAACATACATATTTGCTATTTCTGATATATTTCTTTATCAATTAACTACAAGTAATCGCTCATTGCATTCCACACATTGAGCATTATCTTTGTAAATCCATTAAAGATAAAGAAATATGCAATATTACATAATATTATACAATAAATAATGCAGAAATCAATAATATTACTACAAATATTCGAAATCTCTCCCACTGAATCAATGTCTGATACTTGTACTAATTCTTACAGAGTGACTTCAAATTAGTGATACATATATTTTATATAGATTGTAGATTTTTTTGAACAGTGTAGAGCTACTCTCACGACTTAAATGCGTACTCTGAGATGAGCTAGCATTTTGATTGTCATTATTGCGCTCCAGTTGTTAGCATCATTAATTTTCGTTTTTTTTTTTTTGGATTAAATCATTTTGTGAAATGAACGTGTTTGGGATGTGTAAATTATAGTTGGAACTGGAACTCACCTTGCCCTTGGTGCCGGCAACATGTATTATGGATAACTCCTCCTCCACACTGGACAATGCAAGACCACTACGTTCGAGAAATTTGATGGTATCCCTAATTGAATGTGTCTTCTTATTCAATAGGGATTTTCGTATGCTTTCCTCATTTGGCATAATTTTGGTAAGCTCCTGAATGCATTCCTTTAAGCGTAAAAAGTACATGTACATATTTCATAATTCGGAACTTTCCTACACTAAAATAATACTTACATTGTATTCGGCATTCTCTTGGGCAATGCTATTTTCATCCTCATCTTTAACTCCTGGTCGTCCATTGGGATAGAAGACAAGATCTTCAAAGAGGACTTTATCATCGTGAGGTGATTCTGATCTATTTATATAGCCATTTGTGTGTAAATCCATTGATGAGTCTGATTGTTTTTTGTGTGTCCTTGGTGGGGCCGGCTCTGTGCTCGCTCTACGAATCTTAATGTCGTCCATGCGTTTAAATCGAATGTGGCTCACGATACGCACATCTAGCCAGAGCTTGCTGGTCTTAAGTACTGGACGCATTACCTTGCGGCAAAGCATTTTTTGTAAATTTATAACGCTTAGATTCTCTCTCTCTCTCTACACACACACTCTCTGAGTGTTTCTCAATCTATTGCTCGCGTATCGCACGCTTTCAAACTTGTTCGAACGGTGAGAATCAACAGTCGTGAGGGTGGTAAACGGTGAGCGGAGTCTGGTGAGCGGTAAACTCTGTGGTCACTAAATAAAATAAAAAAAAATAGTAAAACAACAAAATATACAAATGCCCACACACATGCATGCATTAAATCATTGATAAAGTTAATTGACACATTTATAATATAAACAACATGAATGCGTGGCGTGCCCTCTGTAACCTGCAGGTAATTTGCTTAATTTCAATTGATAAGATTTGCGAAAGCACCTAAATAAATACGCATACGCAATCATGACAAACCAAACAATTGCTACGCGTGCATACATATAGAGAGAGATTTAGGGCTAATCAGTTTAGCAATTTGCCGACAATTAAAAAGATAACGGTTATTATTAGATAACGCGGCATTTGCTCGATTGACCAAGCGTTGTTATCGGTAAATGCGATTACGATACATGCACGATATACACCAGCGAGGTGGCAACACCGCAGCGCCCACACAAATATCGCCTAAAAATATCGATAGCGATGCTATCGTCAGATATACAAATATCTATCACTGCGAGCTTCACACAACATACAACACACACACACACCCACGAAAAGCGTGATAAATATAACAATAATCAATTAACTTACATGACATGCACGGCTGGACCTTGAATGCGGCTTGTCACCGTCTGCGGACAGCTTCCGAATTATCAATAGAATACATGTATATTCCGTAACGTGGTGTATGGCCGAATCCCAAAATAGCGCTTGTGCTTGTGTAGCGGTGTGAATGGCGGTCGGGTTGAATGGCAATGGGCGCCACAAAACAAACAAGAGGAAGAAAAGAATAAATGTGACAATTTTGAAACAGCTGTTGCTGCGTACAATTCAAAATATGAGTATAAAACTAATATAAACCATGTCTGACTCTAAAACCAAAACTGCCAAGTAATTACATTGTTTGCTTTATCATAGTTTTATTCTAAAAATCAAGTTTATTCATGTTTTTTGTTTTTTTTTAGGAACAAGTCGCGTCTGGGCAACTGCGAGGTGTGTGACAAAAACGAGGCACGTTATGCCTGCCCCAAGTGTGAGGTGAAAACATGTGCTGTGGCATGTGTCCAAATCCACAAACGTGAACTTAATTGCGATGGAATACGTGATCGCACCAAATACTTGCCCCTCAGCGAGATGACGGAACGTGAATTCCTCAGTGATTATTGTTTTCTCGAGGAATGCACACGTTATGCGGAGAATCGTAAAAAGGATCTGTCCAAGCACTATACACATCATCAGAGGCAACTTCCAGTGCCCATTTATCGCATGCGACAGGAGGCGTCAAAGCGTGGCATTAAATTACACTTTCTACTGCCCAATTTCAGTCGTCACAAGGAGAATTCCACGTATTTGAACTGGAAACTGCATCGTTTCTATTGGCATATTGAATGGTTGTTTACACATACGGACAGTGAGTCCACAATGCCAACAACACGCCTTGTGGACACTCGCTGCGATGAGAATCTAAGCCTAAGTGACGTCCTACATAAATACTTGGATCTGCAAGAGGAGATGGCAAGGGAACAGCGTAAATCGTTGCAACATCATCAGACTGCTGGCATTGGCCAGTTAACCCTTTGGCTGCGTGCCGAGGGTGTCAAGAGGAGCGGTAAACGTTGCTATCATCTGGCCGCACACAAAACCATACGTGATAATCTGGCTGGCAAGACAATTGTGGAGTTTCCCACCATCTATGTTAGCTAACGAGCAGCGTCCTCCCACTGGCTATGACATCATTGACAGCGGTAAGTGGCATATCTTTTATAATCTTCATTATTTTCAAAATTGCCTCCTAGTTATAAGTAAATGGCTCCACTAAGGTTTCATTCCCCTGCAGGGACAAGTTGCCAGGCTTCAAATATGTATAACCTTGTTAATAGTTCACCTTTTTATACCCTTGCAGAGGGTATTATAATTTTGTCACGAAGTTTGTAACGCATTGAAGGAGGCGTGTCAGACCCCATAAAGTATATATATTCTTGATCAGGGCGACGAGCTGAGTCGATATAGCCATGTCCGTCTGTCCGTCTGACCGTCTGTCCGTCTGTCCGTCTGTCTGTCCGTCTGTTTCTATGCAAACTAGTCTCTCAGTTTTGAAGCTATATTGATGAAACTTGGTACAGGTCCGTCTTTTTGCTGCACGCAGTACATATGTCGGAATCGGCCGGATCGGATAACTATATCATATAGCTGCCATAGGAAAGATCGGTTGAAAATAAACATTTAGTATGAAAAACTTTTTGTTTCTCAAGATTATCTCAACCAAATATACACATTATGTGTTTGATTAAGTTTTAAACAGGCTGACCAAATTTGGTGTAAATCGGACTACTATATCATATAGCTGCCATAGGAACGATCGGTTCGAAAACAACATTTAGTATGAACAAATTTTTTGTTTCTCAAAATATCTCAACCAAATATACACATTGTGTGTTTGATTAAGTTTTAAACAAGCTGACCAAATTTGGTGTAAATCGGACTACTATATCATATAGCTGCCATAGGAACGATCGGTTCAAAATCAACCTTTAACAAATTTTGTAAAAAATCTGACGGCTTACGCAGGGCACTGCAAGGGTATTCAAACTTTGGCGCGTCAAAGTTAGCTTGCGCTATTTTTTAATTTAGAATGTTATTTTAATCATGAATTGATTTATACATTTATTTTACGTTTAAAGGTAGTTTTGAAAAGTGCTTGTTGCTGCAATTTTTGGATTTGTTCAAGCGTTATTTTATTTGTGGCTTACTCTATAAATAAATTCCACTTTTCGAAGTTGTTTGTTTTCAAAAATATTTGTTCTTCTTGGAAATAAAATCGGAATTCAACAACATCAGCAAGGTCTCTAGTTCTCAATCGACGAACTTGAAACAACAATATTTAATTTACATTACGTTTAATTCACTCGAAGTTCTTGGATGTTTGTTCAAAATTACGCTTCCTGATCCTTTAGCTTTTTCCTGCCACTCTTTGTAAATTTGTTGCCATTGAAAGTCTTATGTTCCTGACATTCACTCATCTTCAAAGTCCTTCTGCAGCATATCATCTGAACCAAATTTCAACGAATTTTCTGTACTGTACGATTTTGCACATTGGAAATACGGCAATTACAAAAGCAATAAAAATATTGACCCAAAAATTGGTTACGCTTCCATCAACTTAAAAATAAGACGCCCTATCGAAACACCATCATTACTTAAATCATAAAATCTGGGTTATATATTTGAAATCAGCAGTAAATGATGGAAATCCCAAAACTTACTCTTGCAGATGAAGAAACTGATGTTGCAGATGCAACTGAATCTTCTACCAACAAACGTAGCCAGCAAACAATCAAATTGGAGAAAGAACAACAACCAGCTGCCAAAAAAAGCAAATCTACAGCTACAAAGTCTAAGGAACTGGCCGAATCGCATAATATGTATGGTTTGGCAGGTAGCTTTAAAGCTGAAGATGAGGACGACGACGACGATGATGATGATGAGGTTGAGGATGAGGATAATGGTAATGATATAGATGATGATGAATCTGAAGCGAGCAGCGATGAGCTGCCCAGTGAAAGTGAAGAGCCGTTAACTACTTGTATATATTAAGCTGAATCTAAGTTTAAGTTATTATTAGTTGTAATTTTCTAAATGGAGCTACAAAATATGCATGTTCCAAATATAAAACATATTTTATACACTTAAAGAATAATATCTTACTCTATTGTAATCAGCGCTCTATTTGATATTGTTATGGGAGTAAAAGTTTGGAAATTATGATTTGTTATTTGAACGCCAGATTTGGATAAGGATTGAAGTTAAATTTTTAGAATAGGTAGCGTATGGAGTACTAAAATTCAAGTATTCCGTAAAATTCTATTTTATTTTAGGTTTCTTTTTGGTTGAATTGAAATTCACTTTGCCTTTGTATACGAATGGAGTACTTATTTCAGTTATTCAACAATTGTTTGAAACCTTTATTTAACATTTAACTTAATTGTTATCAGCTCTATATGAATTTGGTATAGGAATAGAAGTTTGGAAACTATGAATTGTTAATTTTACTGCAAGATTTGGATAAGAATTGAAGCTTAATTTTAAGAAAAGTTGAAATTGAAATTCACTTTGCCATTGTATACGAATGGAGTATTTATTTCAGTTATTCAACAATTACTTGGTTTCTTTATTTATTACCATAGCTGCCTCTCTTTCACTCACATTCTGTCTCTTTCTTTTGCGTGTGTCAGAAGAAAATGAATTTGAATGAAATGCATTAAGTATTTACCATTGATTTATTTATTTAAGGTTTTTAGGCTAATTAAATGATAAGAACTATACCACGTTCTCGATTTCAATATCGATATAATATATCAATCGTATAGTTGGGAGAAAAAAAACACGTCAGTTACAGCCCGCATACATATGCATCCTGTATATAGGCATTGTTATGCATAATATATCTCAGTGTATATTCAATTTGTGTACAATTTGTTAACGCAGAGTTTTCACTTCAATGTTTCACACACAATCTAATGCATTTGTATAATTTGTTAATAAATGTCGTTAATTTTGAAATACCAATTGAAGGATGTTTTTTTCGTTTTCGTTTGCGTTTCTGTTAAGTTTAGTTTTTGTACATAATACATAAGTGCGCTAGTACACAATATACATATATGTTTAAATATATCTCGATATATTGTTTAAATTTTCTTTTTATTTGTTGCCTGCACCAGTTTTTTTTGTTTGCTTTAAACTAAATAAAAATTAACTTATAAAAAAATATTTAAAATACGCACAACTTTTTAACAAAAATGAACATTTTTCAAATGCATTACAAAAAAATATATATATATAAAACAAGCATTTCAACATTTGCTCTATAAATTAATTGGAATAGTTTTGTAAATATATATATATATATATATATTGTATGTGTATGTAGATGTATTTTGTATGTATGTATATGCACACCGAACAAAAATTCAACACTGAATATATAGAGAAATAATAATGAAAAAAAAAATATGTAGAAACAAACAAATTTGTCTTTAATTGTTTTCAATTAAACTAGTTGTTATAAATATTTTAATGGTTTTTCAACCAATTCTCTCTCTTTTAAATATTTTTCTTTATCTTTTCGCTATTCCCACTATATACGTACATGCGTTTAGCTCTCTCTTTCTCTCTCTCTCTCTTCGTTGACTTAAGACGAACAAAAAACTCTATATTGATTTATATATATATATATATATATATATATATATATATATATATATATTTATAATGCAAATATAGAAACAAATAGTATAATTATGCAAATTGCCTGTCTTTACGAATTATAGTACAACTAAAAAACGATGCAACATACAACAGAGCAACAACAAAATAATATAGGAAAAAAACAATATTGAACAAAAGACTTGTTGTTGCTTTAATTAGGGTGGGTGAAGGGGGGGGGGGTGGTACATAGAGAAGAGAAAATTTACACATATACATATATATTTGTTGCTAATAGTACATATAAATTTGTTATCAATTCGCTAAACGCGCACACACAGTTGACAGTTTTTGCAAGAAGAAATTAAAACAACTAATCAAAATGAATTCATAATTATAATTATATATGAAAACGACGAATGAAACACATTTCGATTTCTTATTGTTGTTTGTCGTTGTCGTTGTGGTTGTTGTTGATGTTGTGGTTGTTGTTGTTATTATTGTGGTATACAGCAGCATGCAGAAAGTTGTTGTTGTTGTTGTTCATGTTGTTATCTTCCTGGTGTTGTTGTTGTTTTTCATTTTTAGTGTAGTTGCCGCCTTGGGTGTTGCTGTTTTCAATTGTGTGTTGTTTGTTGTGCACGCATTGCAAATTTTCAATTTTACGTATTGCTCGAATTGCTGTAAATATATATATATATTTGAAATATTTCCAAATTGCGTTTACTTTTCGAACAAGCTTGCACCCGGGCGAGAAAGCTTTTTAAGGTTATTATATAAACTGAAATTATTGAATTTATTCTATATTGAATATCTGTGATTTGTGAACTTTAAGCTTTGAGCTTTCTCGCCCGGGTGCAAACTTGGACAAGCTTTGTTTTAAACACTTTGTTGTAGACTTGACACCTACATTTGCTACTTCTACTACTGAGGCTGTTGCTGCTGCTGCTGCTGTGTGGGCACTGCGCCAGGCACAAAGAATCCGCCCTGCGGCACGGCAACCGGTGCCATAATTGGCGCCATCACAGTCTGTGGCGCCGCTGTCATGGGCGCACCCGATGGATTGAACACATCAACATATGAATTCTTCAACGCTGTAGAGAAAAGTTGAATTTAATAATATGATGATATAGATGAACAACTGCATACAGTAAGGAGCAATCTTGCCAACTTAGAGCTTTCTAGCTGTCAACACTGCAGAGTTGTTAGTAACATTCAAAACTTACTGCGATTGCGTTTGATTTTGAACATGTTCGATTGTAATTTTGGCTGTGCACCGCCGGGCGTTGCAGCTGGCGTTGGCGCTGATAGCGCTGGTCCTGCTCCTGGTCCTGGTCCTGTTACTGTTCCTGGCATGGCTACAGTTGGTATTGGTGATGCTGCTGGTGCTGGTATAGCAGGAGCAGCAACTGTTGCTGGTGTTGATGCCGCATACATTTGCTCCGAATAGTTGGCATATTCATAATCAGTTTGGTTGTTATCATAAACACTGGCATTTGGCATCTCGTGTGTCTGTTGTTGTTGCTGCTGTTGCTGTGGCAACAATTGGGGCGTGGCAATTGGCGCTGGTATGCTGCCCAGCGTATTGAGTGTAGGCGGCATTCCCATGCCCATACCCATACCCATGCCCATATCACTCATCTTTGGTGGCGGCTTAAATGATTCCGATTCTTCGGCATTGCCCTCCGTATTGGTCCAACATTTGCGTTCCTTGTCCCAAACAATTGTCGGATTTTTATCATCCGGTAATATCATTTGATTTTTCGGCTTTAGCGAAAACTTATTCCACAAGCCACCAAACCAGCCAGCATTTTGATTGCCCTGTGCGCTGTAAGAAAGGGAATAATGAGCATAAATAGTCCTTTAGGATGATAATAAGAGAGGTTTTCAATAAGTCTATGTACAAAACGTTGGAAAAACTGTATTTTTCTTAAATATTTTATACCATTTATCAACTAAGAGTCAGGTCTGTAAGCCATTTAATTTGATTTTACATTCCGAAATAGCAAGATGTATTTATATATATGTAGGAAGCTAGATTTTGTACAGACTTATTGAATACAAAAATTGTACCTACCCAGGTAAACCTCCGGCTCCCGACTGTTGTTGTTGTTGCTGCTGCTGTTGCTGTTTGCCCGCTGATGTTGCTGATGAAGCATTCTTTGCATTGCCGGCTGTGGCAGCAACACCAGATGTTGCACCTCCATCATCATCATCGTAACTCTTTGATTTTGGCATCGAAATTGTTGGTCGCATTTGTTGTTGCTGCTCATGATCATGTTGTTGTTGTTGTTGTTGATTTGTTTGATATTTTTGTTTGATTTATTATTATTTTGCAAGTTTTGCGTGTGGCATGAAAAAAGTTTCGAGTTGTTGATGATGTTGTAGTTGTAGTTGTAGTAGTTGTTGTTGTTGTTGTTGGACGTGGATGGGAAGGGGGTTTGAGAAATGGCAGTTGATTAGTTTTGGTTATTTGCAAACGAAACACATAAAGAGATTTTCGGTTATTGTGCATATACATATATCAACACATATAGTATATACATATTCAAATGGTAATTGTTAGTTTCAACAAACAAACAACAAAAAAACACATTTATACAGAGGAGAAGAAAACACATATATGATTTGTTTATAGTAAACTGGCGCAGTCAAAAAAAAAATTTCCTTCTTGCAATTACAAAAGGCGCTTTTTCATTTCAAAATTTTGCAATTATACATATGTTTATGTGTTTTTGTATGTACGGTTATTGTATGCATGTATGTATGTACATAGCTTAAGCTTACTTTAATAGTTTTTTGTTTTTGTTGTTGCTTTAGCTAATTAACATTTTTTTGGTTGCCTAAACATCACAGAGTGCCATTTTTACATTTAGTTTACAGTTGTAAATATGTATGTTTATTTTTTCTTTGTATGTGTGTAGCGCGCAGGTACATTAAGGGGCTAATATATATTGTAGAAAAGCTGCTCTATTCAAAACTCTTAAAAAGAGATTCTACAATCTGTTCAAATTAAATACTTTTCCGTTAACAATTGCACTCTGGCAACGCTGCGTACTAGGCTTCCACATTCAAACCAGTGTTGCCAGCTTTTCGAGACACAAAAGAAACCGAACAGTAGAAAACGGATTAAAAAAACGGATAAAAATTTATAAGAAATTTAAATATGTTTATTCTTTAAAAGTGTTGACTATTTAGAAATGACTGGGTATCTTTTGTGTTAACATTTGTGCCTGTTATTCTCAAGTATTTGACCTAAAGAGGCTAAAAACATGCTTTTTATCTGAATTTCAATCTGTTTCTGTTTTTTGTGATTAATTTTTGAGTTTATATAATAAAGTAGTTTTAAAATAGTACAGATTTTGTGCGGAAAACGACTTTATTTAAATATGTTTGTCCTTTAAAAGTCTTGACTTTAAGTAAATATTATTAATCGGAAACTATTTAAAAATGACTGGGTATCTTTTGTGCCTGTTATTCTCAAGTATTTGACCTAAAGAGGCTAAAAACATGCTTTTTATCTGAATTTGAATTCTGTTTCTGTTTTTTGTGATTTATTTTTGAGTTTATATGATGAAGTAGTTTAAAAATAGTACAGATTTTGTGCGGATAACGTCGAAATTGGCAACACTGATTCGAATGCAAAGTTTACAAAATCAAAATTGAAATTGAAATCATAATTTGCAATTCAACTAATTAATCTAAAGCTGTTTCTTAGATCTAAGAGCCAAGCCGGCAGTGCCGTTGCCATTGCCATTCCCATTTCCAGTCCCATTGCCATTCCCACTGCTGCTGCTAATCCTGATGTTGGTCCCGGTGGGTGCATCAATATCAAAGGTGCGCACCACCGCTCTTGCTGATGTTGCTGATGATAATGATGATGATGGAGCTGTTGCTGTTGTTACATGCTTTTTGGCATCCAAATACGCTTCGAATTTGCTTAAACTTTGTTCAACTTCGCTGCACATTTTCTTATAATTGATCGGTATAGCCGGATTGGCAATTAACTCCTGCATGGACCAAACATGTTGTGGTGTTGCTGCTGATGTTGTTGCTGCTGCTGTTCTAGCTGCTGCTGCTGCTGCTGCTGATGTTGACGACGACGACGAGGAGGAGGACACTGTTGTTGTTGCACCAACAGCAACACGTTGCCGCGACTGTGGTTGCTGCTGCTTGATGATGCCCAATTTGCTAAGAAAATCATTATTATGATGTTGTTGTTGCAGCATATAATAATCATCAACATAATCATCATCATCGTCATCATCGTACAGCTCATCATCATCGTCATCGTCATCATCCTCCTCGGCCAACTCCTCACCTTCGGCATCCTCATCGATAACATACTCGTGCATCATATATCGATAACGTTGCAATTCACTGCGATCGGCATTCGCCTCGGCATCATAGCTACTGCGCTGCTGCTGCGACGCCGGCAGAGCAGCAGCTCCCAATAATGGCATATCAATCGGATATGTGCCATTAAAAACAATATGCGGCTTGTTGCTCTTCGGCTTAAATAGACTATAATTGCTGTGATTCGGATGAGTTTGAGTTGGAGTTGGTCTTGCCAATGCTAGGCTATAATTGTTATCGATATCAGTATCGGTATCGTGCTCGTTATCGTTATCGTTATCATGCTCTTGCTCTGCTGCCTCATCGATTGTTGTTGGCAAATCAAAATTGACGCGCTTAACACCGCCTGTTGCTGCCGTCGCTGTGGTTGTTGCTGCTGCTGCTGCAGTTGTTATAATTGTTGTTGCTGTTGTTGTGGCTGAACTGGCTATAGGCTTGGCTAAAACCGGCTTGGCTGGTATAAAGCGTGTGGGCGTGGTTAGGGTTTTCGGCACAGCATTTGCCAAATTGTTGCACATTTTTTTATGATTAAAACTATTCACGCGACTAGCAGCGCTTGTTGTTGCTATTGTTGCCATATGCGCTGCAGCTGCTGCTGCTGTTGTTACTGTAGCTGTTGCTGGTAGCATTATGACGTTTATTTATGTTTATAATGCTACTTACATCATTCAAATTGAATGCCTTTGTTGTTGTGATTGCTGCTGGTATTGCTGCTAGTGAAGCTGTTGCTGCTGCTGCTGCTGTTGTTGTTGCTGTTGCTGCTGCTGCAGCTGCTGCTGCTGTATCTTCGGTTGTTTCAAATTGCAATTTGCGTGCCAATAATTTGCTTTTATCCTTGCCAGCAGCGGGCAGCTTCAAGGCATTGTGTTTAAAGCGATTGTTGTTGTCAATGTTGCTGCTGTGCATATGTTGTTCCTGCAGCTGCAATTGTTGCTGTTGCTGCGGCTGCTGCTGCTTTTCAATTTCAGCTGTCATTGTTGTTATGTTGCTATTGCTGTCTGCAACGTTGTTGTTGTGGTTGCTGCTGCTGCCACTGTTGTTGTTGTCAGCAATCATCTCATTGTTTTCCAGCTGCATTCCATGTTTGTGTGTGTGTGAGCATGTGTGTGTTTGAGCGTATATAGTGTGTGTGATTAAAAACGTTAGCAACATCATTTTGGTTTGCATTGCATGCAGCGCGTAAATTTCAAATTGGAATTTTGTGTTGCTCTCTTTAGCCAAACAAACAAAAAATTATATAGAATAAATTTAACAAATACATCTTAAACTAAAGCTTATACAAAAAAAAAACAACAAATAACTACAATGACAAAAAAAAACTATAACTTAAGTCTGCAACTACACAACAATTCAAATAATTAACAAACATAAATAATTACGCATATTTATCAAATTGAAAAGTTATAAGTATATAAAAAAAAAGACAATCAAAATCAAAAAGGCCATTGAGAAAATGTGTTTCAACTAATCGGGATGTGTTGCTGCTGCAAAATAATTGGTGTTGTTGTTGTCGTTGTTGTTGTTGCACCTACCTCATCGCCATACGGCTGTTGTTGTTGCACATTGCTGGGCCAATAATCGTAGCCAGCTGTTGCAGCTGTTGGTGCACCATATCCAGACGTATTGGATTGTTCACCATATGCCTCGCTGGCGGGCTCAATGTGACCATAAACCGAAGGCTGTTGCTGCGAGGGATCATACAGTTGTTGCTGCTGCTGTGCTGCATTGGGATCGTAGTACATTTGTGGCGCATAAGTTGCTGGAGCAGCAGCAGCAGCAGCATCGCTGTTTAGCGTCTGTTCATGACTCTGCTGCATTGGCGGCGGCTCATAATATTCTGACTGCAATTGTTGCTGCTGCTGCTGTTGTTGTTGTTGTTGTTGCTGCTGCTCCTGCTGCAACTCTTGCTCACGCTGTTGCATTGTATCCTCATATTGCATATTTAGTTCACGCATTTGTTTATTTATATCCACAAATTGCTGATCAATATCGCTTTGTTGCTGCTGCTGCTGCAGTTGCTGTTGATCCAGTTGTTGCTGTGGTTGCTTTAAGACAATTGTTGTTGCATTAGCAATTAGTTATAGTTGTTGCATACAACAAAATGTAAACTCACCAGATCAGCAAGGTTGCGCAGTTGACGCAGCCATTCCTTTTCCTCAGTTGCTCCTCCTTGTGCTGGCGCCGATTGGCCAGGATTATTGCTGGCATTTGGTGGACTAGCAAAGGATACACGATTGATCAATATGGGATCATGATAGCGCAAACGTTCCGCCAAACCACAAACCTACAAAAAGGGATAAACATATATTCTATAACTTAGAAACTGAACAAGTTGTGTATTAAGCTTACGCGTTGTATAAAATCATTATCGTAACTATCCGGCTTGAGCTCAATATGCTTGGCGATCTGTTCCAAATAATTGGTGCAACGGAAATGCTGACCATAGTCCAGGATCCGTGTGGCCAGCAGGAACTTGTAATGCTGAAAGTTGACAATGCTAAACTTCTGATCGAATAATGAACGAGCATACTCGTAAATTTCCGTCATAATGATGGCCTCGTTGCTGGCAAACTCATTGAAGGGCTTGTAGTGCGAAGCGCCCAGCAAGATCAACCTGTGAAAGCAGTAATAGTGTTAATCTATAGCTAGTCTCCTCCTCTCCTTTCGTCACTAGCTCACCTTGGCACATTGCCGGTCAGCGTGCTCAACTCTGTGGCAGCACTATCATAACGTCCAAACTCCTCCTGTGCCACAAGATAACAAAAGTGTGCCGCATAAATATCGCCACGTTGAAAGAGCGTATCTCCCAGAGCCACAACCGAGCTACGATCGTATTCGGGTTGACGTGACTTGTTCGTCACTAGTATGGACAGATGGGAACGCCAATCGCCCCAATGCTCATCACGCAATTGGCTAACACATGATGGTGTGTGGCAACTCTTCATTTGATACAGCGTCTGCAATGGATCATTCGGTTTGATTGCACGATTGAGGAACTTTTGTGCCACATCCGTCAATGCATAACGATCCTCATAGAGGGCCAAAAAGAATGCATGTGTCCACAGATTGTGATCGGTTGCCCATTGCAATGCCTCTTCCACATTGCCACGCAGCACATAGCTACGAAACTGATCTGTTGCCGCCTGCTCCGACATTCCGACTCCGGCATCCGTTGCAGCCACATCTGCATCAGCATCCAGCACATCCCGTTCAGTTTCACCAGCTGCAGCAGCAGCTGCAGCTGCTCCCGTTGCAGTCACAGGCTCACCATCTGAATCGTTTAGCAACTCGCCAGAGTCTGCACGTGTCTCGGCCGTTTCGGCATCCGCTTCGGTATCTGGAGCATAGGGATATTCCCGCTGATTCTCCAGCAATAAATCTCCAACATCTGTATCAGCAATAACCTGAAATTGCAGAGGAATTATTATCTCTACACAGTTGAATCTACAAGTAGCTGAAGTTTTAAGAGCTAGTGATAGTAAACTTTCTATGTAAGTTCCTTGAGAGCTTCCTTGTAAGAGCTAGAGATAGTAAACTTGCTATGTAAGTTTCTTAAGAGCTTCCTTGTAAGAGCTAGAGATAGGAAACTTTCTAGTAAAGTTCCTTGATTATCCGATTATACAGTTTTAATTTGTATGAGAATTCTAAAATTAAAGTAGCAGTAAAAAAGGAGTAGCTAGCTCAAATGATACAGATAGGAAACTTTCTATGTAAGTTCCTTGAGAGCTTCCTTGTAAGAGCTAGAGATAGAAAACTTTCTATGTAAGTTCCTTGATTATCAGATTATACAGTTTCAATTGGTATAAGAATTCTAAAATTAAAGTAGCAGTAAATAATGAGTAGCTAGCTCAAATAATAAAGATAGTAAACTTTCTATGTAGGTTCCTTGAGAGCTTCCTTGTAAGAGCTAGAGATAGGAAACTTTCTAGTTAAGTTCCTTGATTATCAGATTATACAGTTTCAGTTAGTATAAGAATTATAAAGTCATAGTAGCAGTAAATTATGAATAGCTAGCTCAAATGATACAGATAGGAAACTTTCTATGAAAGTTCCTTGAGAGCTTCCGTGTAAAAGCTAGAGATAGGAAGTTTTCTATTAAGGTTTCTTGATTACCAGATTATACAGTTTCAATTGGTATAAGAATTCTAAAATTAAAGTAGCAGTTAATTCTGAATAGCTAGCTCATATGATATAAACTATCTAAAGCCTGTCCTGAAATATTCATCAAGATCGGATAATAATCTCAGTATTAACTGAGGAGGAAACAAACAAGGAAACATACTTCCCGGACTCGAACTCTTATTAACTTATTTTGAGACAGAAACTTAATGGATTATAGAACACACTTACCCCATTTTGACGCAGCAATAAGATTAGTAGATGCCACATTAGAGCATGTGAGGCACGATATTTCTCCACGTTGCCCAACGGTTTCTTCTGTGTGGCATACAACACGGTACAGGCACGTGCTGGTCCCAAACGTATCTGCTCCTTGCAGAAACTAATGATCTTGTCCTTGTGCAGTTTGCGTCCTTGCAACGGACCCGGATAGGCGCGTAGCAAACTACTTGTGGCATCCTTAATGCGTGGCGCTGTCACTTCCACATCATTGCGCAAACGACCTCGTCCAGCGTATTTGGGACGCACACGGAGTAACAGACTCATTGAATAGGATGCCACCAAATGTGGACGATTGTAGAGCAATGGAGTGCGACGTCTCGGCGGACGTGCCACAGTCGTTGTGGTTGTTGTCGTTGTTGCCTCCGCATTGCTGGCATACGTTGTCGTTGCAGCACCAACAGCTCTATGAGATGAGAGATTAGTTAGTGCTTAAATTCATTACATTCACAATTCTACGGGATTTCCCATTTGTTCTTTATAAAAACTCGGCAGCAGGCAAATCGATAATCAAAATCAATATTCAATAGTCAATATCCAAATCAAAAGTCAAATACATGCAAATTGAAAATATAAATAAGGAGACTAGGGTTGGGGAACTTTGGTTTAAAAGTAGTCGTCATTTTTCTTGTATTTCTTATTTTTTCTATCCTGATTATCATAAAAAACACCCACACCATATGTAAACTCAGTCTTTAGAGGAAAAAAGCGAAAGATAAGATAGAGAAATATCAGCTAGTCCAGTTGTTGATTTGATAACTTTGAAATCTGTTATAGAAGTTGAGAGAAATTGTTCTTTAAAGCCATAAAGATAACTTAAAAATGTTACATAATTAAAACTTAAGCTCATTGTAGCATTTTCGCATCAACATTTCAAGTAGATGCTATTTAAATTAAATATATGATATGGCAGCACTAGTCAATCTACAAGTTAAGTTTTTGTAACTTGTAGATAACTTTGATCGTTTTCTAAGATATAAGAATATTTTTTATTTAAAAAGTTAATGTTTTAACCTTCGGAGCAAACCTATATTTCTACAGCGCTAAAAGTCCTGAAATAGCTGTTAACTCTAAAAGGTCGCTGTTACTAACACTAAAAGATGTAAGTCCGGATTATGTTAAAGCTGAATTCATGCTTCCATTGCTTAACATAAAAATAACTTAAGCATTAACAGCGTTATATTAACATTGAAAGCAGTTAACAGCAACTCCGAAGAGATCTTCAGGATAGATTCTAAGATTAAAGAACTCTTCTCCCTTCCGGGACAATCGAAAGCGAAAGCAGAGAAAGAAACGACAATAAAAGGGGGCATCCGAAGGAAAGCACAAAAGGATCTTTTTTCTTTTAGTTTTGGGTAGAAATGTAAATGTACAATTTGAATGTGAATGAATGAATGTAAATGAGATGCATGTTTTGATTAAGCCAAACAAAAAGGAACACAAATGACCCAGACAGAAAGTTGTAGTTTGTAGAATGTGATTTGTTGTTGTAGAATGTAGAACCTACTTGAGAGAAATGAATTTTGAATTTCCCATCAAAGAGAATGTCTATTTATTTAGTTTTTAGTAGAGAATTCAAAGCGAGAGAGTTTGAGGAAGTCAAGGAGTATGAGTTTTTTGGTTGTTTTTTGTTTTTTTTGGAGTGACCACCTGATATCAACGCCACATTCCGAGCCAGCATAGTATCTTGGGTATCCTCCTCCAGTTCCAATTCCAGTTCCAGTTGGAGCTGCAAATGGAGCATCCTCACTGTTCAAATTGCTGAGGGAACGTGCACTTGAGATGCCATAGGAAGCCAATAGACGGCGACTGCTGTGTGTATCACTTCCATAAAGACTGGCTGTATCTTCACCCAATGTTGTGTTTAACAGATCCGTGTAGTTATGTTGTTGCTGTTGTTGTTGCTGTTGCTGATACAGATTGAGTTGCTGTTGTTGCTGTTGTTCGTGACGACGACGATGGAATTCATTGGCTTGTGTTATGTATGCGTGTGTGTACCTAAAGAGTAAGCACATGGCGGCATTTTGTGTGTGGTACGATTTTGTTGTTTGTTTGTTTGTTGTTTGTTGTTAGAAACGAAACATTATTTTTTTTTTGCAGAGTTAGTAGAAGACAAAACACAACTGTACTTGAATGGAAAGGTTTTGTTTGTACTGGATTTTATTTGATTAAAGGGGGAATTACACAAAAAGCGCAGCGAGCAGAACGGAGCGAGGTGAGCCAGAGAGATACAAAGAGAGAGCGAGAAATACACAGTGGGAAAGATTTTAGGAGTCTTTTTTTTGGAGGGAAAAACCTGGCAAGGGAGCAGGACTAGGATCTAGGAAATGCGACATTTAATAATTAATTCTGGGGTTAAAAGTTAAACAACTTATTGTCCAGTTTAATTCGTTATCATTCATTAACCATTATTATTTGTTGGTTTTTTTTTTATCAATAAACAACTTTGAAACAAATATTAGCAGAGCCTCTGTTAGACTCAATGTTAGATCAATGTTAATTAACACAACGAGTAAGTAACATTTCTAAAAGTGAGAAAGAGCAAAAACAACGAGAGAGCGAGAGAACAACTCTACTGCTGATCGAGCGAGTTCAGCTAGTATGGTGAGTAAGGGGTGTGTGGTGAGTTAAAGTGACTGTGACTACAACATGCCCCAAAACAAGTGTCAGATTAAGAAAAGAAATTTTAAATAAAATAAAGAAAACAAAACTCTAACGAAACGAGCAACAGCTTCGATAGAAACCGAAGAACCAACATTTTATAATTGACTCTGCAGACAGTTAAATCTTTTTTCTATAACTACAAGGATTTTCATATATAAAAAGTAAATTACTAGCCACAATTATCTTAACATACTGTATAAAAGTGTCAAGCTTTGATACAATTTGAAACTTAAACTAATTTCTGTATTCCACAACAATTTTGCTTTTAAAATGTTGTGACTTTTGACTCGGAACAACGGAATAAATTATCTACTTATTGAAATATGTCTAGGAATCTTTTTGGTATGAAACGATGGAATGAAATTGTTAAGAAATATTTAAATTTTTGGCTATATAGTTTGCTGTAAAATTGCCTAGAAGACTGTAACGTTTGTTTCTCTAAATTTGCAATATTCAATTTATTTCAGTAAGGAACCATGAGAACCGAAGTCGCCTTGTAATCTACGTTTCATTGGGAACAATAGTTTTTCTACACTTTGCTGTTTTGTTTCCAAACGTTTCAATTCGCCTAAGAATCTAATGTTTAAGCAATATACTCTCTTGTTCCTATACTTCCCTAAGGGATTATGTTTATGTCCTTAATTTCAGGGAATTTTTATATGCAACGATTAAATTTGGTAAAATTGCAATATTTTTAGGACATCTTGAAGTTTTGTCAACATACGGACAGTACTATCAATATAATTTATCGTATACTACAATATTTCTAGCCTTTGAACCTATGAAAAGTTAGTTCAGTCTGCAAAGTTGTAGTCTACAGTAGATGTATTAGTTAAATAAGATTGTTGGCACCTACCTTTCACGTTCCCTGAGCAATGCTGCCTCATTGCCATCGGTTGGCAACAGTTGTAGTGCTGCTGCTGCACCACCCAGTTGTTGTTGCTGCTGATGAGCAGCTGCCATTTGAGCAGCAGCAGCAGCAGCAGCAGTATGTGGTGTTGTTGTTGTCTTGGAGGCAGCAGCTGCTTTCAATGCCGCTGCATTCACAGCAGCCATTGTCATAGAGTTCATCATTTGGCCATAGAATTTGGCATACATGTCCGCGTAGGCATGTGGATTCCTTGACAATTGCTCATACATGCCATATGGATCATAGGCAGCTGCATTTGCATATTGATCATAGTTGCTGCGTTGCGAACGTTTACCACTGTTGCTGCCAGCACCACCACCACCACCAGCACCTCCTCCTCCATTGGTGCGTTCCTTTTCGAGATCGCTGTTGCGTGAACTCTTGCCACGATATTCCTCATAGTCACGGGCATCCCACTGTGAATGTTGTGGATGTGGATGATGACGACGCTCACGGGCACCACGACTCTCGTTGCCATCATGACTCCGTCGACCGCCACGTAATTTATCATGTGGTTGCTTCTCACGACGTGACTGATATTGACTGCTGCTACCACGTGGTGCTGTCTGCTGCTGCTGCTGTTCATAGTCATCATAATCATCATCCGCAGCAGCTGCAGTTGCTGCTCCACTACGTCTGGGTCGACTGGCTTTGCTGTTGCGTCCACCTGCACCACTCACACCACCTGCATTACCACCACCATCGCTAGCTGCTGCACCTTGAGCAACTGCATCGACAACAGCAGCATCCGATTCGCCATCATAGTTGCTATTACTGTTGTTACTGTAGCGAGGACGACGCTCTGGTTTCTGTTCATCACGACGCCACAAATTACGTTCCCTCTCACGCTCCCTTTCACGTTCCCGTTCACGTTCCCGTTCCCTTTCCCGCTCCCTGTCGCTTCTTTCGCGTCCACTGCGTTCAGGTTCATGACGTCTTTGATTGTCTCCATCACGACTACGACGTTTGGCATCGCGTCGTGACTTGCTATCGTTGAGACTGACCGCACCACTAGGATTAACAGCACCACTTGCACCACCACGCACTGAATCCTCAGTTTCACCTTCATAATTGTTGCTGTAACCATGTCCACGTCCACTTCGCATGCTACGTAAACTCCGCTCATCTGTCTGACGACGTGGCGGTGGCTCATGTCGATCACTTAACAGCCATTCATCCTCGGACTCATCCTCGGATTCTAGATCCAATGAGGCACCTGGTCGTGGCTTGCCACGTCCATGCTTCTTATCCAGCCCAACAACTGGTTGCTGTTGTTGTTGCTGCAGCTGCTGCTGCTGTGGATGTGGATGTTGTTGCTGCTGTTGCTGCACTGTTAACTGTGTTGCTTCGTTTTCATCATTGTTCATGTTCATGTGATGATGTGTCTCTGCTTCCAAGTCCACGCCAGCGGCAATTGTTGCTGCTGAGGCTGGCACAATTTGTGGCATTGCCGACATGGGTTGATCCTCTAGATTTTCACCATCCAACACCACTTCACGTTGTTCGCCTGATAGCACCACAGTGGTTAATGTCTCCACGCCAGTGACAACACGTCGTGGCGGTGGCAGCAATTGTTGTTGTTGCTGCAACTGCTGTTGCTGATAGATATCATTACGTGTTGGCATTGCCGTTGGCTGTTCCCCCTCAGAGGTATCCTCACCATCCGCTTGACGTTCGGACATCATGTGCAATGCATTTGGCACACTGTTTGATGGCTGCTCTGTGCCGGTCACAAGACGCTGTTGTTCCACCAACTCGGGTTGACCCAATACCAGACGTGACAAGCCTGGTGGTGGCAATAAACCATCTGCCTCCCAATTGCCCTCATTTTGCTCCTCCTCGGGCTGTTCGGACAAATGACTTGTCTGCAAGTATTGAGCACGCTCATCATTTGGTGCAGCTAACAGCACTTCTTGATTCTCATATTGCAGCTCGGGATTATGCTCCGGCAATAGCCAAGGGATAGGAGCTGCAACAGGAGCTGGTGGTGTTGGAGCTGCCACAGGTGCTGGTGTTGTTGTTGTTGTTGTTGCATCGGGTGTTGCAAGTATATTGACACGTTTGCTGAGTCCACCCGAACGCTTGAAGGGATTGCCTGCATTTGCGGCTGTATCCAATAAAGGCGGCGGCAGAGCAGGCGTGGATGCAACTGCTGGTGATAGTGTTGCTACTGGTGGTAGTGTTGCTGCTGCTGCTGCTGGTGGTGCTAGTGGTGGTGCAACAGCTGGAGGTAGTGTTGCTGGTGGTAGTAGTGGTGGTGTTGCCGCTACCATAGGGGGCTGATTTTGAAAGGCGCGTGGTGGCACAATGGCATTCAGTTCAGGCTCTGGCACCGCAGTCAATTGCTCTGTAGCTGGCGACAACAATGGCGGCAACTCCAACGTTTTGTTAGCTTCAGTGTTGTTGCTGTTAAGCATGCTGTTGCTGTTGCTAACGTTGCTAACATTGCTGGTGTTGCCAAAAGCATGCCAACTTCCTTGACTCTGTACATTAAATGCATCCTCCACAACACAGTTTAATGTTGGCTCCTCGCAAATGTTGTGGTTGTTGTTGTTGTTGTTGCTGATTATATTGTTGCTAATGTTGTTGCTATTATTACTATTGTTATTAGCATTGTCATTCCAATCGCCCCAATCATCCCAGCCATCATTTTTGCCACTATTATTGTTATCAAACACATCCGCTGGCAATTGTGATTGCTCCAATTGCGATGGTTGCTGTTGCTGCTGCAATTGCTGTGCTGCAGACTGATAGAATTGCTGCGTGGGCAGTTCAGTTGTTGTTGGTGCTGCATACAGTAATGGTTGCTGTTGCTGTTGTTGAGGCGGTTGTTGTTGCTGCTGCTGTGTGCTTGCATAATAGTTGTTGTAGTTTAGCGTCTGCTGCTGTTGCTGCGGCTCCTCTGGCCAATATTGTTGAGTTGTTGTTGCTGTCTGCTGTGGCGGCGGCAACTGTGGCTGTTGAAACATTTGGCTGGCATAAAGCTGCGGCGGTTGCTGCTGCGGTGGTTGTTGCATAGTTAAAGGCGCCTGTTGCTGCTGCAATTGCTGCTGCAGTTGTTGTTGCTGGGTAGCGGGTAAAGCTTGTTGAGAGTGATGTAGTGTTGCAGCCTGTTGCTGCTGCTGGTGTTGTTGTTGTAGTTGCTGCTGCTGCTGCGGCGGCGGTGGCAACCAGTTAGCGTTGTTGTGCAACATGCTGTCGCTGTAGGCAAACTGCAAAATAAATACAACAACTACAATTAATTCACACTTTTTACATATCCCTAATTTCTTAAGAGCTGCCACTATTTTTAACTAGTAACAGTTATATATTACAGCGTTGCCACACAGCTTGCAACTGAGCAGCTGATGCTTAATTGCCATTAAATAACTGTTGTCCCCGAGATAACGCAATAAAATACGTTTTACCTGAACGTTACCCTCAAATTGTTGATTAATTTGCATAAACTGGAAATCTAGAAATTTTGATTTTGCATTCGCACGATGCTTTAGCCAAGACATTTTTCTATTTGGACTTGGGCTTTGGGTCAGTTTTCAAATTAGTTTGACGGATGACAACAAATGAATTGAGAAGAGAAAAACCAAAAGAAAAAAATCAACTACATATATTTGTACATACTTGCAAATTTGTTATGCGCTGCTTCTTTTTACTTTTTTTTATAGTTTTCAATAATTTATTGTTGTGTACACTTTTGTATAATCCAACAAACACAATGACAACCAGCAGCAGTAACAATAATAGCAACAACAATAATCACGCTGAGCTAAAAGTTTACGTGGACGTTTGCTATGCGCTCCCCTTCTTTACCCGCTTTCTGTTTCACACTCTTTTCGTCGTTTTTGTTACCACCGTTTCGCTCTGAATGTTGTTGTTGTTATTATTGTGCTGCTTGACACAGCAGGTTTTTTTTTTTTTGTTGTTTTATATAGCGATGTGCGGCTTTTTTGCCCAGGTACAACGAATATTATTTACACTTTGAATTTAGCCAATTTGATTAATATGCATATTAAGTACTTATTTATGATGAATATGGTTCGACATTGGACATAAAGTCAAAAGTGAAAACAGCCAAATTGGAGCAGTTTTTGAATGTTCGAAAAACCAGTGGGGAACGAGAAAAAGAGCAAGATTGAGAAAGAGAGAAGTTGCCAGAGAGAGCGAGCTGCAAATACAAATAGTACGTACTCTCACACACACACAAACACACGCACACACAGGAGGGTTGTAACCGCTCAAATATATCTGCTGCAAGTGCCCAGGGGGGTAGGGTAGCAGCACTTGCAGACATTTAATTTCGCATAATTAGTTGGAAAGCAGCTGATTAGCCGACGACCGACCTCCATGATTTTGTAATGAAAAATTATCAGCAGCCGTAGATTTCATACATACATTTGCATATTCACACGCACCGTCTCACAGCTCCTCTCTCTCTCTGTCAGACGCACATCAACACAAACACAAGGTGTCACTCCTTTGCCTTTCTTTTTTTTCTTTCCTTTTTGCTTTGGCCTAATTATTAATTATTAATTTTTGTTTGGGACCAAGACTTACACAAAACTGTTGTTCAATTACGCGTACTGGCAATGCGTTAATAAACCATTTACTTGTTTAATAATTTTTAAGCAGTCGGGTTTATTACTTTAATTAAATGGGAACATTTACAAATGCCAACTCGACTTTTTGCCAGAGTTGTATCGAATATCGATAGAACCGATATGTTCATAACAGTCTACTTTTAAAACTTAACCATAGGTGGCGTATTTATGTTTCGCAAAATAGACAAAATGTGGCGCTACAGTATTCGAATTGTTTGGTGTTTCGGGCGCCAATCCTTCATTGACTATCTGTATATAATATAATTTAAAATTCAATTGGTTTGGTTCAGTTTTGTTTTATTGTTTAATTAAACAATTGTTTTAATTTGTGTGATCGCAAGTACCAAGTCTGAAAATACTAAATAAAGATACCGAAAATACTATCAGTATATAACCATAACGAACGCTGTATTGTTGTGATTTAAACATATGGTCACTAAAACGTGCTTTCAATCGTTGAACACAATAATTTGAGTTTATATTTTATAAAAATGGGCAAAAAAGACAAGAATAAGAAGAAAGGCAAGGGTGCCGAGAAGACAGCAATGAAAACGGACAAGAAACTGGCGGCCAAGCAAAAGAAAATGTTGGAAAAACTGGGAGAAGTAAAACACGCGTTTCCCGGTTTTTATAATACGATTTGTAAACAACAAACTTTCCACTAACAGGCCGATATAGCTGAAATTGTAAAGACTTTGGAGGCAGAGGAGGGACGTATTAAGGCCATAACCGAGGAAATATGTCCACCGCCAACACCACGTGCTAATTTCACACTCGTATCGCATCCTGAAAAGGAAGAACTTATTATGTTTGGTGGAGAGCTCTACAATGGCGCCAAAGTCTCTATATTCAATGATCTGTTCTTCTATAATATTCCCCGAAACGAGTGGAAACAGTTAAAGTCACCCTCGGGACCAACACCACGCAGTGGGCATCAAATGGTCGCCGTTGCCACCGATGGAGGACAACTGTGGGTAAGAGGACTCTTCATTTAATATATGATAATTTGTCTTTCTTTCGGATTTTCATTAATTTTATCATAAACTATAGTTATTTGGCGGTGAGCACGCAAGTCCGTCACAACTGCAATTCTATCATTATAAAGATCTCTGGACAATGAGTCTTAAATCACGTCAATGGTCGAAGGTGACGGCACCAAATGGACCAAGTGCTAGAAGTGGACATCGTATGGTCGCTTCCAAGAAGCGTCTTTTTATTTTTGGTGGCTTTCATGATAACAATCAATCGTATCATTATTATAATGATGTGCATGTCTTCTCCCTGGAGTCCTATCAATGGCTCAAAATTGAAATTGCCGGAACAATTGCACCAGCTGTTCGTTCAGGTTGTTGTATTGCTGCGGCACCTGATGGAAAGATCTTTATTTGGGGCGGATACGCGAGAACCTCAATGAAAAAGGATCTGGATCGTGGCATAACACATACAGACATGTTTGCCCTTGAACAGGACAGTAAGTGAAGGATTCAAAAATTCTTATATACAAGTAATTCTTAGAATCTTTTCTTTCCCTTTAGAATCCGGAGGTGACAAGTACAAATGGAGCACTGTCAAGGCTGGCGGCTATCGTCCAAAGCCTAGGAATAGCGTTGGCTGCACTGTGGCACCAAATGGGAAAGCCTATTGTTTTGGAGGTGTCATGGATGTCAACGAGGATGATGAGAATGTTCAGGGTCAATTTGGTGATGAACTTCTTGCCTTTGATTTAACAGCACAATCCTGGCGTCTACTTGAGGTAGTTGCCAAGTCCAAAAGCAGTTCCAAGAAGGACAATGAAAAGCCCAACGATATGGAAATGGATGAGAATGCTGCAGAGCCAGCAAAGTCAGTAACAACAACCACAGATGGCATATTTACTGTAACTGTTGGTGGACCTGGCGCGAGTCAAACATCCACACCTTATGTATCTGCCATTCCAAGTCTGTTTGGCCATACTCGTCGCACAGATGCTCCTGCGTCCCGTATGAAACCTGGACTTTGTGTTTGCAAGGGCAATTTATATCTCTTTGGTGGCCTCTACGAGGAGGATGAGAAGCAGCACACTTTGAACGATTTTTATGCCTTGGATCTGCATAAGTTGGAGCAATGGAAGGTTATTATTGCGAGTAATCAGAAAGCTCATGATTGGATTGATGATAGTGAGAGCAGTAGCTCTGATGAGGAATGCTCTGGCAGCGATGACGATGATGATGATGATAGTTTGGGCATGGACACTGATTGATTTATTGTTAAATACACAATATGCTTAAGAATCAACTATTTTTCAATAAACTGCGAAATTGTTTGTAAAAATCGGGTTCAAGTTCATTTTGTCCAAGTTCATTCTAGTTCAATTGAAGAACAAAATGAACGATATAGTTAATGAATTACTGAATAAGTTCATTCGCTCATTTGAATGAACCGTTCATTTGAACTTATTCAGCTCTAGTATGTGTTATTATTATTGTTAAGGTTAACACCAACAACTAGTTTAATGCTTTAGCGCTTGCGTATCTTGTTAATTTTGTAAGTTAAGTAAGACAAACGGATTCCCAGAGATGCTGCGCCTACTCCTAAACAACTGCAGTCGCAGCGACATGCTCAGGTAAAGCCCCTCAAACCACCAGTTTCCCCTCCCAAAAAAAAACTCCCACCTCACATGGCCTCGAAGAGAGCACGCAGGTTCCTCTAACTAAAAAAATGATAAAGGTTGCCCCTTTAGTTTGTTTGTAATTTATTGTTGTGTGATTGATTATGTCATCGAACGTGTTTTTTTGTGTTGTTTTTTAGTCGCAGCCTGTTGCAACAGTTGCCACAGTCTCAGTTGGGACAGAGACTACAAAATGCCAGCAGACTGATGAGACAACATCAACACATGTGGATAAAGGGTCCAAAAACCAGTCCAAGCAATGCCTCCCGAGCATTGCAAACAACACGTGCTCTACTCCTTGGAGGCGGCACCATTGGCGTGGGCGTGGCAATGCGTAGCTGGTGGGCATCCCGGTCTGTGGTGCACTGTGAGGCAGGAAATCGACTCGCAGGTGTCATACAACACACGCTGGAGCAGGAGGATCAAAACTTTGATTGGAAACGCTTTTGGACATATCTGGAGCCACATACCTGGGAGCTACTTGGCGCTATATTCGTAAGAAATAAGCTTCATTTATCAATAGTTTCATTGAATTGATTAAAGTTTCTTTTAGGCAGCGCTGATTGTGGCATTCATCAATATACGCATACCAAATCTTTTAGGAGATCTGGTCAATACACTAGCCCGTTATGCCAACACCTATGTCATGGATCCCATACACAATTCCTTTGTCAAGGATGTGAGCAAACCAGCCAGCAATTTACTTAGTCTGTATATGCTACAATCGGGTTTCACCTTCATGTACATTTATTTGCTAAGTCGCATTGGTGAACAGATGGCGGCCAAGATGCGTCAGGATCTTTTCAAGCAAATTGTCTTGCAGGACATTTCGTTTTTTGATGAGAATCGCACTGGCGAGCTGGTGAATCGTTTAACTGCCGATGTTCAAGACTTCAAGACCTCATTTAAACAGTTTGTTGCCCATGGACTACGAAGTGCGGCACAACTGATTGGCGGCAGCATATCCCTATTTATGATATCTCCCCACATGGCTGCCATTGCCTTGGCCAGCGTTCCCTGCGTCGTCATGTTTATGACGTATCTGGGACGAAAACTGCGATCGCTAAGTAAAAGCTCACAAGCTCAGGTGAGTTTACCAACACAATACTTGATTCCTTACCTCAGACGAACTTTGAATAGATAAAACATAACAGCATTTCTTTAATTTAGCTAGCTTTTGCAATACCAAAAATGCTACATCTAGCTATTTAATAGCTTTACTGGCAACACTTGCTAGAGGAGAGTGGACGTTGAATGTGATCAACGATTCTTTCGACGTCCGCCATCCACTTTTCCGTCCAGACGTAGGCATCGCGAGCGGAGCTCTCTCTATGCAAGAGAATGCGTCGTGAGCGATCCTTGGTTCTTTCGTCCCTTGCCATCCACTTTTCCGTCCAGACATTCCAGTATGCTTTTTTCTGCCAGGCAGTTTTAGTGCGCCTTTGACTTTCGACGAGGGTAGACGCGCCGAGCGTTAAGCGCTGCACTACGTCAATGACCAAATAAGTGCGGTGACAACAGTTAAAGAAAGTTATTTTATTTGTCGCTTTTGAAAATTAAAAGCGTCAGAATCAACTTTAAAGTGTTCTCTAATACTAACTTAGGCAACAAAGTTGAAAAATCACGATTTAAAATTTTGAAATTATTTTCTTTCAGAAAATGTAAAGGGGGGACCCCTCTATGAAATCTGAAATGCCAACAAAAGCAAAAAAAAGTCGATTTATTTAAAAATAACAGTTTTTGTAGGTAGAATCAATTTATAGATCAGACCATAATCAATTAGACAAAGTTATGCAAGTTTGAAGTCTGGTTTTTCCCCCTTTTGGTATTCTTGGTAATATTATTCTAGGTAATCACATTGTTCACTATCAAATTAAAGACTTGTTTCCTTGTTTTGTAGGCAGAACGTGCCACAGGAGTGTGTGAGGAGGCGTTGTCCAACATACGGACAGTTCGTTCCAGTGCCTGTGAATATCGTGAGATGCAGCTCTTTGAGAACGAGACAAATGAGGCAGCGCGTCTGGCACAAGAATTGGGTTATGGCATTGCTGTATTTCAAGGTCTTACAAATTTTTTCCTCAACACACTTGTGCTCTCCACACTCTTTATGGGTGGCCATCTAATGTCCACCGAGAGTTTAACGCCGGGTGCTTTGATGGCATTCCTCGTGGCTTCACAAGGAGTGCAGCGTTCTTTATCCCAGGGATCGGTGCTATTGGGCACCATGATACGTGGCTTGACGGCCGGAAGTCGAGTCTTTGAGTTCCTTTCAATGCAACCCAAAGTGGAGCTATTACGTGGTTATATAATTCCCCAGGAGCGTCTACATGGCGAAATACGCTTTGAGAACGTTTCCTTTTCGTATCCCATGCGTCCAGATCAGGTAAGTTACTACTAATTTATTCCCACAGAGATTCTTTGTTGTTTAATTTTGAATTCTCATTTCAGCTCGTGTTGAAGGACTTTAGTTTAACGCTGCGTCCTGGCCAGACAGTGGCGCTGGTCGGCGCCAGCGGATCGGGAAAATCAACGATAGCAGCGCTTTTGGAACGCTTCTATGAACCTACCTCAGGCAACATCAAGCTGGATGGCTATAAACTGTCGGATATCTCGCCATATTGGCTGCGCGCCAATGTTCTCGGTTTCATTGAACAGCAGCCCGTGCTCTTTGGCACGAGCATATTGGAGAATGTACGTTATGGCAAACCGGATGCTAGTAAGGAGGATGTCTACGATGCCTCTAAATTGGCCCAATCCCATGACTTTGTCACTGCCCTGCCTGAGGGCTATGCCACAAATGTTGGGGAACGTGGCACACAATTAAGTGGTGGCCAAAGGCAAAGGATTGCCATTGCGAGAGCGCTGGTGAAGAATCCACGAGTGCTTATATTGGATGAGGCGACCAGTGCATTGGATGCCACCAGTGAATCGGAGGTGCAAAAAGCTTTAGACACTGCCGTCAAGAACCGTACCACATTAGTTATTGCCCACAGGCTGTCCACAATACGCAATGCCGATCTGATAGTTGTCCTGGATCAAGGACGCGTTGTCGAGGTGAGTTTGACTAATTTCACTATTTCCAACTAAAAAAAGACTACACACCATCCTCACTTTATTGTAATACCTTTCCCCCGGCCAAAAAAGCGATTTGTTTGTGCCCAAACCTGTTAAAGCTCTATAGTTTAATTTTAATGTTCCACAGTAAATAGCTCAATATCTGTGAAAAAGCTTTCCCGCCCGGGGGAAAATTTTGGCAAACCTTTTATAAAAGAATATTTTAAATTGTGGTATTAAATTAACAACTCAAATAAGTTGTTATAAATTACATCTAGTCGTATTTGAAAAATGTATTTAACATTTTATAGGAAATTAGGAACTCAGATTTTAAAATGACAATTCAAATAAGTTCTTTTAAAATAGATTTAATCGTATATTTAAAATTCATTTAACAATTTGAAAGAAATTAGGGACTCGGATTTTAAATTAACAATTAAAATGGAATTTCAAACAAACATATATTTAAAATTTAAATTAAAATTTGTAAACTCACAATCCAAATAAATTATTTCTCATCATGTTTAAAAATATTATTAAAGTTTTAAGCAAGACTAGGGACTCAGATTTGAAATTAACAATTCAAAAAATTATATCTGGATAATCGTATTTAATTCCTTGCAGACCGGCAAACATGACGAGCTTATGTCCAAACGTGGCCTGTATTACGAGCTAGTGCGTCAACAGGAACGAAGGGAAATCCAGGACCAGGTTCAAGCTGTGGAGGCTGAGGAAACGATTAACTCAAATTTGCCACAAGAGAAGACGGCATCTTAATTAGTACAATAAAACGAATTAGACGAAAATACATATGATTCCCTGTACATACATTTTTATTTATTTTGTTTGCTCATTAAGAAAAATTGATTGTATAATTGAACACAAAAAATTGTTAAATGTAAAAATTAAGAAGAAAAACAAAAAAAACATCGATCACAGTGATCAGCAATTTAGGCAAATGGAACAAAATTAGTTCATGTTAAATAAATAAATGAATACTTATGTTGATTTATGTATAGTAACAAAACTTTTTTTTTCAATTTTGTTAAATAACTTAAAATCAGGGAATAAAACCGAAACGAATTTCGGTTACATACGTTTCGTACCGTTACATACGTTTCGGTTTTCGGTTCTTGAAAAATAATTTATTTCGGTTCCGGTTACGGTACTACATTTGAAACGGTTAATTTCGGTTAACGGTTCAGGTTCTGGTTTCATTCCCTGCTTAAAATTGTATTTTGAATTGAGCCTTGCTTGCAAATATAGCTAGTATTTTATTGGTATTCATCGTCACAGTCGTTTTGGTATATTGTGCATTGGGTATTTTATTACTTGGCGCGCGCGGTCACACTGATCACTAACGCTAGTCTCATTTTGGTTTTTTTTTTAAACAAATGCATTTGTTTTTTTATTTTCGACTTGTGTGCAGTAATTCAAGTGCCCAAACGTGCGACCGGCAGTGGAAAATGGTGTGAGGACGAAATCGTCCAAATTCGCAATGTGCGCGTTCAACAACAGCATCAAAATATAATATAAATTATGTAAGTGTGTGTGTGTGTACGGTGTTTGTGTGCTCATGTGTGTGTATGGTTTTGACTGCTTTGGCAGTAACAACAATTAGTAAGAATGCAACAACAACAATAACAATAGCCAACTAAAACAACAATAGCACAAACTTGCTATTTGTTAATGCTGATGTCGTTGTTGTTCCCGTTCCCCCACACACATTTTTTTTATATTCAACATCAACTTTTGTGTATCGTTTGTACGTGTTTGTGTGCATTCGTCATTTAGTGTGTGTGTGTGTGTGTGTGTGTACGTTTTTTTAACGTTAACTATAATGTGACAATGTGCACATAAAAAAAATTAATACGGGGCTGCGTCAGCTGGTGCTTCATAACTTAAGTATTAAACACTTGCTATTTTTAATGCCTATAAGCGAGTCATATGTTTGTTTTTGTTGTTGTGCAAGAATCAGTCACTACTTTATTTCTCAGGGTCAATGCTGCCAATAACAATAGACTCCACTTTACTCCCACCCCTCCCCTAAATAACCATAGAGTTGCCAGATCGTCCGTCATGGATGCACGCTCTCGCCCTTGCCTCTCAGCATCTTAGTGCTGTCATATTAGCTATAATTTTAAAAAGCTATTGCTATAAGCTAGAAATGTGCTCATTTTACTAAATAGCTAAAGACTTCACAAAGGATTTTATTGCAATTAATTGATTCTATATTTAAAAAGTCTTGCAACTTTATAGATAGAAATATGGTGGAATATGTTTCTAAATACTACACAAATTTAAATATTTTGCCAATAGAGTCGTAACTATTTTGTATTGTAAATACTAACCCAATTGCATTTTCGTATTGTAAGATTTATAGAATTTTGTTCAAATAGTTGCATTTATTTTAGAACACTTGATAGTTTATATATATGTTTTGGCTATTTTTAGCTGTCTTCTGATCAAATTAGATATTTTAGATTTGGCATCACTGCAGTATCTTAAGCTCTCTCTTTCTCTGTTTCCCCACTCTCTATTCTCTCTCGCAGCATGCATCAACAAAAAGAATTAAAACAACAACAACAACAGCAGCATCGGTCAGCGGGCGTACTGCCAACTTGCGCCAGTTGCCTTTGCCCGCTTTTAACGGCTCACAAAAACAACGATGAGCCAATAGTGATGGCACTTGGCCAACAATGGCATTGCGATTGCTTTCGCTGCTCGGTCTGCGATTCCCATCTCCATAACTGGTATTTTGAGCGTGAGAATTTGCTTTATTGCCGTGAGGATTATTATGCACGCTTCGGCGATGCGTGTCAACAATGTATGGCGGTTATAACGGGACCCGTAATGGTTGCCGGCGAGCATAAATTTCATCCGGAATGCTTTTGTTGTGCCGCCTGCGGTTCCTTTATTGGCGAAGGCGAATCCTATGCTCTCGTCGAACGCTCCAAGCTTTACTGTGGCCAATGCTATGCAAGCAAAAGTTTACCCATCGATGCCAGGCCACGTATCACAAAGGCTGGCAAACCAATGCATTCCATTCGTCTCGTCGAAATTCCCAAGGATGCGACACCCGGTCTGCGTGTGGATGGCGGAGCCCTAGATGACGGTTGTCCCACTGTGCGGATAACCGAGTAAGTTATCAATATCCTTTCCTTTTCTCCCAAACTCCTTTCATCATTAACTGAAATGCACTAACTGAATAGTTATCGTAATATTAAAATCTAACAAATAAGTATTTGAAGGGGAATTTTAATAATTTCCAATACTGCCAAATACTAAACAAAAATACGTTAAAAATTTTAAAATATACATGGTACTATTTTTTAAAATTTGCTTCCGGTCGGGAAAGCTTATATTGTAAAATGTGTTGGTACTCGAAACTTGTTAAAGCTGTTCTACAAAAAGCGTGAACAAAGCTTTCTCACCGGTTTGTCAATATTTTGGTTTAGCTTTTTGATATATTAATTAACAAAAGACTTAAAATAAAACATTAACTCTAGAAAGAAAGAAAATTTAAATGGCTGGAATACTAAAGAAAACCACTTCTGAAAGATGCTATAGAAAAAAATTACTACTATATGTTAGAAATACGATTTTAAATCTGGTTTTGTTCAATAGTTCTATTATTGAGAATTTTGAAATAGTGTGAAGAAAGTATTTTGGAATTTAAAAACAATATAAACACTAAAAAGTTATTAAAATACAAATTCTAAATATTTTAATTATTTTTAAATACTATAGATGTTATGGAAATACAAGTATTTAAATTGGTCGCAGATACAAAATCTTTATGAAGTTAAAAGTTAAAAGCCTATTTATTAAAATGCAATAAAAGCATACTTTTTTATATACCTGTATTAACAAATATATTTGTGTATCATTTATCATTTATAAACAATTTAACTTTGGTGCTGGTTTCATGTTTTCCCTAACTCTCTCCCTCTATTTTTGTCTCTCTCTCTCTCTGTTCACTGTTGGCTTTTCAAGTTTAATTTGTAAATTTTATGGTCGCATGGGCAAATACGCCTTCTCCTTGCTTACCTCGGTGGCGGATCGATGTTGTGCTTCATATAGGTAAAAAAACTTCACCTAACCGAAAACCTATTTCCAAATCCCACAAACTCTTATCCTCCACCTCATATTGTACACAACTAATCTTAATAATAAAATGTATTACAGGATCGATGTAAATCTCACAAATCTGCACATTGGCGATCGTATTTTGGAGGTGAATGGCACTCCGGTTAGCAATTCATCCGTGGAACAGATCGACAAACTGATCCGTAGCAATGAAAAGATGCTACAATTAACCGTGGAACATGATCCGGTGCAAGTTTGTCGCAGCTGCAGTCAGGCGGATATTCAACGTGCCAGTTCCGCATCAACATTGATTCTTCCACTCAGCACATCGGCTTCCAGCGTTGAGGTGGGCGGACGTGGTCGGGAGCGTCTTTATAAAGCCGCTGCTGTTGCGGAACAGAGTGGGAAGGCGCGTAAGATGCGGCAACAAACTGTCCAAAGTGTACAAACGTCCAAGTCTTCAATGCTGCAACAACAGCAGCAGCAACAACAACAGTTGCAGCAACAGCAACAGCAGCCACATCCACAGCAGCTGAAGGAAAAGGAACGCTGCTCAAGTCTCTCCAAGCTGCTCGATGAACAGCATACAGCACAACAACATTCCGCACATCCTCAACTCTATGATCTATCCCGCACCCAAAGCTGTCGTGTTGTCCAGAAACCACAACGCATTTTTCGCGCTTCAGATCTTGTCATGGGCGAGAAACTTGGCGAGGGATTCTTTGGCAAGGTGTACAAGGTAACGCATCGTTTAACCGGTGAACTGATGGTGCTCAAGGAGCTGCATCGTGCCGATGAGGAGGCTCAACGGAATTTCATCAAAGAGGTCGCCGTTTTGCGTCTTCTCGATCATCCCCATGTGCTCAAGTTCATTGGCGTTCTCTACAAGGATAAGAAACTGCATATGGTTACGGAATATGTTGCTGGCGGTTGTCTCAAGGAACTCATCCATGATCCCAGCCATTCACTGAGTTGGCCACAACGCGTCTGCCTCGCCAGAGATATTGCCTGCGGCATGAGTTATCTACACTCGATGAATATCATTCATCGTGATCTCAACTCAATGAATTGTTTGGTCCGTGAAGATCATTCGGTTATTGTGGCTGATTTCGGTTTAGCGCGAAGTGTGGATGCGCCACGTCTTCCTGGTGCCACGACAGTGCCAATGCAAGTCCAGCTGCTGGTTCAACAACTTCATCGACTGCTGTAGGTATAGACACCAATGTGGCCATGTCGCCCAGCGGCACATTGAGACGCAGCAGAGTCGTCAGCGCAGGCAACGTTACACGGTTGTTGGTAATCCCTATTGGATGGCACCCGAAATGATGAAGGGTCTGAAATACGATGAAAAGGTCGATGTCTTCTCCTTTGGCATCATGCTATGCGAGGTGAGTGTTGTCTAGCCTGCTGCAATTCCTTGATACCACCACTTATCTTATCTCTCTCCCTAGATCATTGGACGTGTTGAAGCCGATCCAGACTATATGCCCCGCAATTCCGACTTCAGTCTAAATCAGCAAGAGTTCAGGGAAAAGTTTTGCGCTCATTGTCCGGAGGCGTTTGTCAAGGTGGCATTTGTATGTTGCGATTTGAATCCAGATATGCGTCCATGCTTCGAAACGTTGCACGTTTGGTTGGAGCAGTTGCGTGAGCATCTGGCTGCACAACAACAACCGCCAGCAGGACTCTTGCATGAGATTGAGAACTTTCAGGATAGTTATATTAGTTCAGAGGATGCATTATCGCCAACATCACAACGAAGTTTGGACAATTTGTCGTCGGTGTCGGTGTCGGCGCCAATTGTGGTGGATATGGCTGGCAAAGCTGAGCTCGAGGAGAAGGAGAACGTGGATGTGGAGAATGTGGAGCATGTGGTGATGCGTGCACAGGAGATACCAAAATCACCGCATTTGGGCAAAGATTTCTCGCCAAGCGGTGAACGTTTAAGGGACAGCATGCGAGCACGTCGTCGTCAGCGATTCCTTGGTGCCCAGCAACAATTGCGTGGCCTTACGCCGGAGACAACATCAACGGAACGTGCTTTGAAGCAGGCATTGAAGAAATGCCGTCCATTTGGTGAGAAAGGTTATCTTGTGGATTTGCGACCTGGAGCTGAGCTCCAATTGAATGATGTACGTGATTTGAATAATTATTCGGATGTGGATTCGAGTTGTGACACAAGTTTGAATTATCATGAAGTGAATGCAATGACAACGACCTCAACCCCAACACCGACATCGACACCACCACCAGTTCATCCACCTCCAACTCCGCCCCCGTTGCCACCTCACGAGCATCGTTTGGCCTTTGAGGATATGCGAACGCGTCTTAATCAATGTCGCAGCAAATTCGAGCATCTGGAGGAGGCGAATCGTCGGAATTTCAATCAATCGCAGCATTCGATGCGTAACTTTTTTAAAACACCACCGGTTGCATTGAAAATGTTCCAGCGTCTCGAGCATGAGGCAACACTTAATGGCGGCAGTGCCGCACCAACACGTCGCACCACCCAGCGGATTAATCAAACTCCCATCTTTGGGAGGCGTCAAATGCCAGCGACGTTGCCACAACTGCAACAGGCGGAATCATTGGAGCACTTGGTGGCACCACAAAACACCACCACAAATAACAAGCCACAAATACAACCAGCAACAAAACGTAGCAAAGCAGCAGCCACAACCTTAACCTGCACCGCCGAGTTGCATGCCCCAACACAAGCAGCAGCAGCAGCTGCAGTAACAACGGCAGTTGCAACAACAACAACGCTCATGACTTCATCAACAACTTCATCGGACTACCTGCCCAAGAAGCACAAATTAACGCTGCCATTGTCCAATAGCTCACAGCGTCCGCCACACAACCACAATCGAGTCAGAGTCGTCCAAGGTGGCAGCAACAAAACGAAACCACTGAAGCCCCCAACCACCACTGGCAACAGCAGCAACAACTGTGTGTCTCCTACAAGAGTTCGACCCGCTTCACCCAGCAAACATTTGGCCCAAAGACATACGGCCGCCACAGCGCAACGTCAGAATAACAATGGTAAGAAGACAATTTCTTTGAAATCTTCCAGGTGGGGAAGGGATAGGGAATTGAGGAAAACGAAGAATTGAAAAAGTTAATAATAACTATACAATCAAGATAGCTTAAAAGCTAAGAGACTAGTTTCCACAGAAGCAGACAGACGGACATGGCTATAATGAATCAGCTCGTCGTCCTGATCAAGAATATCTATACTGCATGGGGTCTGTGAGGCCTGCTTCAATACGTTACACATTTCATGACAAAATTATAATACCCTCTGCAAAGGTATAATGAGAAGCATTCAATACAGTTTGAGTAAAGTAATTTTCATTTAGAATTCTCAACTGGTTTAAGCTAAAAACGAATCAAGTTAAACAAAGTAACAAGATACGTATGGGTTAGCAGACTTCTTATAGACTTTTCATTTAGAATTCTCAACTGGTTTAAGCTGAAAAGGATTCAAGTTAAAATAGTTATCAGGATACTTATGGGTTAGCAGACTTCTTTTAGACTACATTTAGAATTCTCAACGGGGTTAAGCTAAAAAGGATTCAAGTTAAACTAGTTATCAGGATACTTATGGGTTAGCAGACTTCAAGCTTGCATAACTTCCTCGAAAGCAGGTTCTACATTATTAAATAGTTCGTTTTCTCAAATACTTGGAAATCTAGTAGATATATATTATTTTATATTTTTTCACATTTTCAAACTTAAACTAGTATATTGATTATTCTCTCTTCTACTTACAGTGTCCTCTGCCTATCAGCAACAGTCGCAATCGCAGCCACCGACGCAGTCACAGTCTACGAAGAGCTCACGGCTTAGCATCCTTAGTCCGGAGAAGGTGCATCGTTTGGGGGCGCGTCTAAGCGATCAGAAGCAGAAGCTGAGGGAGGAGGCAGCGGTAGCGGCAGCCAATAGCAACGGACATGGAGCAACGGGACATGGTCGTGCGGGGGGAACGACAGGGGGAAGTACGGGAGCAGGAGAAAGAAGAAGACGAGCACCGCCGCCGCCGCCAGTGCGAACGCATTTTAATACACGTTGTTAAATGTGATACATGCAGCAGCACACAATGGCAACTGTTATACACGTCATAATTAGACATTACCACATTAACTGTTATACATGCCATAACTGTTATACAACAACAACATTCCGTCATGCATTAAAAGGATTACGAATAAGCCACAAAAGAAAAACAAAAACGACACAAATCAACGAAAGCAGAAATACGAAGCGAACGAACAGAACGACATAGCAGAGAAGAAGCACAAATTAGAAAGAGAGCGATAGAGAGAGAGAGAGTGCGATGTAGTAGAGTAACACGCTAGCACTGTGACCAGCGTAAAAAAAGATGAGATAAAAACACGTTACTAAAATTGCACTAACCTAAAAAAAAATATGAAACGAAGCTTTAATAACATTTGGGCATTTCTAGGATCCACTATAAAGGTAAACCAAAATTCACTTAAACTTGGAAAGAACTAACTTGTTATTATTTTTCGATAGTCGACTAGCTAAAGTTTTTTTTTAATAAATTTTATTTATTTTATTTTATTTTACTTTATTTTTTTTAATGTAACAAACAGATTTACAAAGATTAAAGAGTTCTCTTTGTTATTCAGTTTCGATTTTTATTGCTGCAATATACTTAATATTTTATGGCATAAACATAATAAATGCTCTCAATTTTAAAAGTCAATTTTAAATTTAAAAAAAATCACATAATAAATTAGTTGATGTTTATGTGTTTTTTCGGTAAAAGAAAGTTATTTTCCAAACAAAAATATGAACTATTTCTGCATCCTTTTCCTGGTAATGTCCGTACGTAAAAAAGAACAATTTAAAACTGGTCACAGTGCAGCCTCATATAACAGATATAACGGTAATGCTCAATTTTATCAACTGTTATACAGCTAATTGCGAACACTTTGTTTAAATAATCCATTTTTTTTTATAAACTCTATAAATAAATATATAAAAACTTATAGTATGTAATCGACACCAAGGTTAAGTGCCTGTAATATGAAGTTGCAATATTTACAAAATTGTATATATAATAATATGATAAGTTTACAGGGTATTGCTTGATATAGTAACAGTTCCCGATTCAAGTAACGAACAAAACTCAACTAACAATTAAGCAAAATCTGCAAATGATGAGATGATGACAAGAAAACAAATTACGAATAGATACGAAAGACAAGAAAAGTGAGAGAGAGAGTTGAACATAGTGTAAACCTTGTGCCATGCCCACCATATATACGCAGTTAAATGCGAGCGAAAGAGACGACAAATGACAATGTTTTGTAACGATAAACGATTAATTGTCTGTGTTAGGTTGGGGAATAATACGAATAACGATGCGAATTAAAAGACAGAAGATAATTGAAGGACATCAAAATATAAACAATTATTTTTTTATATACATACTTACATACAATACATATACAAATACAATTATATTCCATGTTAGTGCTTAAATCTAATTTATTATATATAGTTCTTGATACGATAAAAAACAACAAAATTTGTATAACAGTATAAAAAATACCCTCCTATTAACGAATACGATAACGATACTAAACAATAATGTTGCGGAAACTACAATATATTTATATATATATATATCTCGATCGATATTGAGAAACGAAAGTCTAACTTACATTCGTATATATATAGAAATATATAACTGATAACTGTACTACTTTATAAATGTGTAATACAACCGATTGCAATTGCTCAATAGAAAATTAGTATTAAGTAGCACAGTGCTAACTGTTATACACACACACTCACTCATGTTTATGCTGTTAAACTGTATACATACTGTATTGTACTTTATAAATTTAAAAAAAAAACGCTTACAATTAACGGATATTATGTGACACGCTCCCCCCCATCTAAATAACTGATTTACATGTGTATACTTAATAATTGTAATAATAATAATAATTGATGACATTTGCTTAGCTTAGCTGTTATATTGACTGTTAGGCTAACAGCCGTATAACAGCTGTTGGCTATTTCTATTCTGTCATACTATTGTGAATGTGTACGCCTCTCAATGTTTAAACTTTAAACTAACTTTAAATACATATATGTGTATGTGTGCATACATATATACATTATAAATTTAGTAATATATATAATGCGTATATTTTTGTATGCAGTTGATAATTATTATTATTATGTTTAAAAATACATTTGATTCCAACAAAAAAAAACCATATTTGTATATATATAATATATGCAACTTTTTCTTGATAAACCCCATGAGTAATGTGTGCGTACAGTTGTGCATCATCATCATCATCAGCGTTATCATCATCAACATCATTAATAGATGGCTTGACTAGTGGGCAGTGTTGCCATTTTAGCTATTAGGTAGCTAGATTTTGAATTTTATAAATTCTTACACTGTTTTTTCAGATCTAACTTAAACTTATTAAAATCAATATATTTGTTTCAGATATTTAGGTATATCGGAGAAACTTAAATATGAAAAAAGTGCTTTCGTAAATGTTATAATTCGTCAGTTACCTTCTTTAATTTCTGTCTAGCTATTTCTAGCTACTTTTAATTAACAAATTGACTACTTGAGCCCAAGAAATTCTACCAACACCGCTTACCGGGCGAGTTCACGAGTGCACAAGCACCCACTATGTATATACAAAAGTACACCCTCGATTTTTCCACCCACAACAGAGTATAGAGGAAATCAGGGCTCAGGGTATCTGTGCGTGTGTATCTGTTTTTTTCCGCATTGTTGCTTCCAGGAAGCTCAATACAACAATACGCCGAATACATACAAAATAAAGGGCAACATGACAGGTTGTATCCATCGTGGAATTTGTCCCAGACCATGGTCGTTATATCGATCGATATGTGCATGGATGTATACAACAGGCCAACAGCCCAGGACAATTGTTATAGATACACACGGCCCAGCAAAAAGGAGGCGTGGCAACACACACCTACAATAAATAGATACATGCGCAGTACTAACGTTTCCTGGTCATACCAAATGGATTTAATTAATAGAACTTTACCTTCCGAGGGTAAAGTACGACAAACATTCGTTAAAAATTAACTTTATTATTTATTCGAATTTATAATTCAATTGATGCACTAAAATTTAATTGTATTGTTTATTTAAATAATTGTTTTAATTTAATTTTAGTTGCGCGCCAAACTTGTATGTAATGTTATGTTAATTAACAGAGGAGCTGTTAGCTTTAACAGTTCGGCAACGTTGCCAAGCTTCCTGTCTGTACATTAACAGCTGTTAAGACAGCTGACTTTGTCAATGGGATCAGCTGCTTGTGCCAATTAGTTTCTTCTTTCTTGTTTTTCCTCTTTGAATTTTTCATGAAATAACTGTCTTAAGAAATGCTTAATGGAAAACGTCATTGTTAAATGATATGATGAAGCAGCTGCACTTTTAAAGAAAACAACAATAAAAACATCAACGACACGCCGTTACGTATTCAAGGTCTACATTTGTGTATCGATACACGAACGTGTGTATGTTTAAGTACATACATATACATATGTGCATATCTATGTGCCACAATTTGGTGTGTATACGCCTGCCCATATATATGTATACATATATAAGTATATATATTTACATATGTACATAGTATACATACAAATTGTACTAGTACTGGAGCAATGGTCGTTGTTCTCGTTTCAACCCCCAACACGAAACGCGCCCCTTTTGCACGATGTACCCATGCCCGTCGCGTCGTCACAGTCGTCGTCTTTGCCTTGCTTTGCGTTTTGCTTTTGCTTATGACGTGCTCGCACGTACGCGACTCACAACTGTTGTGTGTGTATGTGTATGTATGTAGCGCGTCATACATGCACATGCTGCGACATACAAACATGCAGTATGTATATTTTTCGCCTACAGTGGCAACTCGCTGTAAGAAACCAAGTAGAGCTGGCAAACTATCGATGGCACTAAACGCAGTACCGAATATAAATAATAATTCGGAGGTATCATTTTTTACTAATACTAAAATAATACTACATATAGTTTTAATTAATACCTCAGTTGGAAAATTATCAATTATTTAAAATTTCATCAGTTATTATAATATTCTTCTGATAATAACATGATATTGAGATTAAATTTAATATATTAAGTATAGTTTTCACTTTAAATATGCAAATACAAAACGCATAGATGGTTTGGCAGATCTAATTGGAGTGTTCTCAGCAAAGAGCTTCCACTGTACGATTGAATGCACATGTGTGTGCGTATGTGTGTATGTATCGGGCAAAAGCACACGCATACTAGCAAAGCAGCGAGAGCGTGTGCGCTTGAACTGAAAAATGTGTACAACATGAAACGGCAAGTAGCCGGGTTGCCAATTGGCTAGCGTGCAGCTGTAAAACAAAGATAAGGTGTAAATATAATCAATTACAAATAAACAAATGCTAATAACTTAATATTGCTACATATGTTTACAATTACTATAAACATTGACCTTCAATTAAATATGAGTATCATTATTATTAATAGGTATTTAATGTGTACAAACTGGAAGAATTGTATTTAGATATTTTATTAACAACCAGGTTTTGGTTTACATATATCAACATTTGTAATCTCAATATGAACATTTGAAATATTTGATATTTTATTTATTATTTTTACTATCAACATTCTCTGCTGCAGCAATTACATGACCTATGTACATGTGCATTGTAGGTATGTGATACACACAATTTACCATTGGGTTGCTATTTGACGTGCCTGTTTTTTTTTTTTTGTGTATTTCTTCTTGTTGTTTGCCTTTGCTTTACGCTGCTTTGCTTTGCGCACCGCTCATTTTCATCATTCTGTAGCCGAACGTTGCCGCGTCAAGTTGCGCTTACGCTAAACATTCTTCGGTATATTCCATTGCCCACACAATTTTAGCGTCGCGTCGTCGTCGCTCGTGTACGTGTGCGTGTGTATTTGTGTGTGTGTGTTAGCCTCTGTGCAGGCGACAAAGACGTACGAAAAACGTAACGCGTACGTGCATGTATATACATACATAGTTTTTTTTAACAGTGTGTGCGTGTGTCGTGCGCCGCAGCGCAATAGAAAAATAATAAGAAATAAAAATACAATTATTTTACAACTATCTTTTTCTTTTTTTGTTGTTGTTTGGAAGTGTAATACATAAATAAAGAAAATAAGAAACAGGAATATTATACAAAAATTGTAGCTGGCCATGTGTGTGTGCGTGTGCAGCAGCGAAAATCAATAACAAAGCGCAAGGCAAAAAAGAAAAAAAAAGAAAAATGTACAACATGATAAAAACGACAACAAACTGCCAACGCCGCCGGTACGTTATTGAGCAGCAGCAACAACAACAACAAGAAGAGCAACAACAACAAAAGCAGCAGCATCAGCAATTGGAGGCGCCATTATTAAACAATTGTATCGATATTTGTGTTATCGGCAGTAATTAATCAAGCGATAAACAGCAGCAGCAGGAGAAGAGCGCGCAAAGAGCAGAACAAATTTTGTGCGTTTGCCTCTGTGTGTGTGTGTGTTGCTTTTTTTTAGTGAGTGTGTGCAAAAAGCAGCAACGCTTAAAAGTGGGTCGAGTTGCGCGCGTAAATTTGGGTCGCAGCAGCAGCAGCAGAAATTGCAAGCCTGTATTAGTGCATATTCCAATCGGAATCGGACTTCCAGTCACCCACCACCACCCACTACCACCCACAACCCCTTTTGAAACGCACACAACAATGTCGCTGCAAACAAAACGTCAGCATTGTTACCTCTGCGATCTGCCCCGCATGCCATGGGCCATGATCAATGACTTTTCGGAGGCAGTGTGCCGTGGATGCGTTAATTATGAAGGCGCCGATCGCATTGAAGTTGTTTTGGATGCAGCCAGGCAAATGAAACGCTTGCATCCCAGCAGTAAACGTGCACATGAGAATGGTGAAGTTGTTGTGCTACAACAACAGCTAGGTGGACCAGGAGGTGGAGGAGGAGGAGGTATAGTGCCACAACAACAACAGCAACATCGTGGTGCGCCTAGTACAAGTGGTGGCCCATCTGGGGCGGGGGGAGGCGGTGCAGGTCCAGGTCCATTATCCTTATCACATCATCATGTGGCTGCGGTGGCTGCTTATCAAATGCCTAGAATTGGCCCCCCTCCACCGCCACAACAACAACAGCAACAGAGTAGTGGAAATTTAATGGATTTCCCTGTTAAATTGGAGGCATCACCTGATGTGCGACCTGTACGCATTTCCCACATGACACCCCACCATATGGCGCCCTCTGGCGGCCAACGACCTGGACCAGGTGGTGGTCCCGTTACACAGCAACCACCTGGTGGTGGTGGGGGTGGCAACTCAACCCTATTGCCAGCTCTCTCTGTTAACTTAAAGCGTCCACCCTCCGATGATGTTGATGTCGATCAACAACAGCAACAACAGTCTCATGGCCCCCCTCATGTGGGCGTCGGTGTCGGCGTTAGCGTCGCGGAATTATCTGGTGGAAGCAGCAGCGTCGGTCCATCAAGTGTTAAACGCAGCGCCTTGGATGATCCCACTGGGGTACGACCGCCATTGACACGTGGTGAATCGTTGCCAGCACCTGTGAGCTATGTTCCAGAGCGACAGCTCAATTTACGGGATAAACAACAGCCGGTCCGAGCGCCCAGCTTCGATGCATCCACCTTTAAGGCGGGCGGTAAGTACGCTACTATATATGTATGAATGAAAACTATATGAATAAGAAATGAGATATAGATATAAAAATACAGAGAGAGGATAGAAAATTGTTTACAAGTTGTGATAATCACGGGGACTTTTATGCCTAAAACTTGTCAACAACCTTTTTTTGTTGGCTAGATTATTTCACTTGATATAGACATGTTTAAAGGACAACTTTAAATACTTATCAATAGTGACCTCAACAAGAAGAATTCCATTGAAAATTTGTTCGGATTTGTTCGTTGGTTATCTCATTTGCAAAATGGTACATTTTTTGTTGGCTTAAAAAATTTGTATATTATTTCATAACTTTTGTAATGATAAAGCTTAACAGTGAGTTGAAAAAACTACTATAAGTTGAAGTTAAAGTGATGCATACACTAAAGGGCATTTTTTTTAAGCATGTATATGAGTTAATGACGTATTCCCAGTTGGATTTTCTAACAAGGTCACGTATTTCCCATAACTCAACACCTGTTGGGTTCTTATTAAGACAGTATGAATGCAAATTGCTACTTACTTAATAATAGTATTAATACATATGAATGGTGAATTTACTTAGGAAACTTCACATATGTACATACTTCAATACAACTCTTTCCTTATATATTTCACCACAATTTTAGACATATTGATATAGATACATAGTTAAATTCTGCTCGCTGTAGATCCTCGAAGTCACGGTTACCATTAAAAAAATTATATTAAGGCTAAAATTTTTTAGTAAAATGAAGAATCCCTTTTAGAGTGTCGCTTTAATACATTGATTCTGATATTATTTCCGAATCTGAATCTTAATCTGAATTAAATTGTTCCAAATGTGGCAACTGCAACTGCAATAGTAGCAACAGCAGAGAGCAGAGGCAGCGGATCAGCGCACAAAGTCAACTGCCCGATAAGCGGACTCTATGATAGAGATACTGATAAGAGAAGCCTACGTCTGTCCGGTCGGCCGTCTGTCTGTCTGTATTTTCCATTATCTAATCGCTGCTCTGACTTCTTATCAGCCAAATAGTCAGTGTTGTGCTTTTCTTGTTTTTTTTTTGTAATTTTTATTTCGACTGATAAGCGGGAATAGCACAACACTCAAGTCTTCCTATCTTCTATCTCTTCCTGTGCCCCCGCTCTCTTGTGCTCTCTCTCTCCCACTCTAGCTCCGTCGCGTTAAGTGATAAGCTTGAATCACGCTCACTCACTCACTCTCTCTCTGGTTTGGGATTTGTGCCAGTTTGCAGTTGTTGCTTATAAAATAAAAAAGAATTTAAGTATGTTTAAAAAGTTGGTACAACTTTATTCAAAGTCACAAACGGCACATTTTTCTTTTATATCTGGTACAAACTATTTTCAAAATTTGGCAACCTTGTTTGCACCTAGAATTTAAGCATTATACAGATACATCTAGCATTACATTTATATACAGTTATTGAAAAACTGTCTTTCAATTTATTACATGAGACATTAGCTACACATTATTAATTCCAATAAAGTGATCTACATATTTTAATGCGAAATTACGATTCAAGTATAACAATGAACATGAAAAGTTTTGGACACTTATCAAAAATGGTACACTTTATCCCTAAATTATGGTACAAACTATTTGCAAGAGGTGGCAACACTGTTTGCAACTGCAGTTGCAGCTTCAATTGGTTTTTTTTTTTTGTGGAACGAGCGAGCTTTTCCAGGCTCTAGGCCACAACAAATGCGTGTGCGTGTGTGTGTGAGTGTATCTGTATATTACAAACATACACTTATACATACGTGGGCAAAAGCAGTCATGCAAAAAATTCAGCTGCAGGGGTCAAGAAGAAAGTGTAAGGGGTGTAAGGAATAACTGACAGCCGTCTTTTGCAGATGTGCATTTTATTTCAAAGTTTGACTCTAAACTTTATACACACCCACACACACACACAGTTGTATAGCTAGACGTCAACGCATTTTGCAGAAGACGACGACGCAACCCTCGTTGACACGGCAGCACCTTTTGGTTGTTTTGCCAACCCTTGCCATAAAAAGGCATTTGCTTGTCATGCGCACAAAACTACAAAAAAAAAGTAAAGCTAAAATACATAACACACACACACTCACGCTACACGTAATCCAAAAGGACTGTTTCCCCCCCACAATTCCCCTCAGATGTAATAAAAACAGACGTGCAAAAATGGTCGACTCTCAACTGTGATGCTGCTGCTCATTGGGGGCTGTAACTGTGCTCTCTCGCTCTCGCTCTCTTTGTGGTCGCTGTAGTAATTGTGCCTCTCTCTCCCTTGTTCTCCACAACAGGCTTAGTGCTTGTTGTTGTTGTTCCCTGGGCTAAACGAGTTTTGTTCTGCTTTTTCGTATGTTTTTCTTCTTATTCTTCTTCTTCGCTTACATTTTTCGTGTGTGCGCGCGCAAAACGTCATTAAACTTGTTTTGGTTTTTATTTCTTCTTCTTTGCTATTTTACGCTATGCGATAACAAGTTGCACACACATACACATACGCGCGCATACGCAGAAGAGCAAAGAGTGTAGATAAATTTTAGTTAGTATACGGAACGAACTGCAATACAAATACATGCAAAACTAGATATGTATACATGTATGTACAACTGGAATACTCACCAAAAAGCAACAAAAAAAAAAAAATGTAAAGAAACCAACAAAAATAATGAGGATTTTTTGCGCATGCCGATGCCGTCATCTTGTGAATGTGTGTGTGTACTGTGGGGCCAAGCTTATTTTCATTGATGACTGCCGCATTGTTGCACTCTACTTTTAATTGCTGATAATGTGATATGGCAATTTAAAGAAAGCATTCATTAATAAAATGTGATAAAGCTATAAATAGAATATTTTGCTTAATATATATTTATTAGGCTTGCCAAGTAGATAACTACAAATCAAGTTGGCGTCACTGTGCGTCATTTGTTTGTGTATTGTTGTGCTTTTACGTTTTACGCTGCTAGCGGCCGTTTTATTGCTTATTACGTGTATTTACGTTACGTTTTCCCTATTTGTGCATGTATAATATTCATACATATGTACGTAAGTAGTATGTATGTGTTTCATTACCAAAATCAAATGTGTGTGTATAATAAAAATAAAACAAACGTTTTGGTATACATACACAAAAACTCTGTACACATGCATAGCTACATACATACATATGTATGTCGTTTACAATTAAACAGATAATGCATGCGTATAAATATACATACATACAAACACACATACTTCCTCCGCCCCCCTTCCCCTCTTGAGTAAATGCCTGCTTGTCTCGTCGTCTTCATTCAACGCTCTTCGTATCGTGCTTTTTTTTTGCTGCTGCTGTTGTAGTGCAGTCTTTACGGAATAGGGTGACCATTCTAAGGAATTTTTCATTGTGTATATTACACCTCTCCATCTCTCACTCTCTCTGTCCTAGGCGATAATTAGGCACGCTCTCTTGTCAATCAGCATCAGCATGCAGTGCGGCACTTTTACCGTTAACACGTGAACAGCGGCATGCAGAGAGAGAGAGAGAGAGAGATTCTTCTATGCAAGCGTGTGTGTGTATGTGTGCATGAACCCAAGCGACGTCAACGTCTCTGCGCGCAGTATGCTGATTAGATGCATCCGTGCACAGTGTGACCAATCAGTGATGACAACTATTTGCAACCAAAAACAGGACAAACTAATGATAAAAAAAAACGGAAACAGGAAAAAGAAAAGCACAAATAACTTTTTATATTAAAAGCGTCGACTTTTCATAAATATTATTAATCGGAAACTGTTAAAAGATATAGACTTTTGAAAGGCTTTTATATATAATTATATATTTGCCTATCATTCTTAAATATTTATTATATTCTTTTTTTTTTTCTGTGGGATGTTTTAAATTTTTACGAGAAAAGCAGATTTGGCAACACTGGTCCGTATGAATGAAAGCGACAATGTTTTTGGGTGCACAAATCAGTATTTTGGTAGTCCCAAGTACTTGGCCTGGATGATAAGCGACAATAAAATGCGTATCATGAGGTTGACATATCTAATCACAAAATAATATATCAGTAGTTATCATTTAGAGTGCAGGAGATAAGCAGGTAACTGCTCGATAAGACCTCGATGGACACTGGTTGTGAAACTTTTTGTTGTTGTTTATTTTAATATGATAAAGTGAGTTGAATGTTATCGCTAAGTGGTGTTAGTTTTCGATAATATAGATTATATTATATATTATCAATGATATATCGATTCCCATACCTCAAATTTCAATACAAATGTAAATATTAAATGGAACTTTATGTTTTACACTTTTTTTTTCGTTTGGGAAAACCGGACAATGAACCCAATATGGCAACTTAATCCCGTCCGTTCTGTACTATTACAGATTTTGAGTAAATTCTGTTATCGCCTTATTGATATTTTTGAATGCTCTTATTTTTATAAAGAACTTTCTTCATCATGTTAAAGTTTTTGTGGCTTTGCTTATTTTATTCCCATGCAACTTTATAGGGCTCTTAACGCTTAACTGATAACGTTATGCATGCGTAATATGTTCAAGCTCTAAAACTGACTTTGCGATAAGTATTTTCCTTCCATATTTTACAATCTGATCCGTTGTTGTTTCTATTTTCGCCCCATTTAGAGCGACGTCATGTGTTTTATATTCGCCGCATTCCCTCGACATTGGTCCATAAACATTACGAAGCGTTATAGGGAGCTTACTATATGTATATGTATAATATGATTATTATTATTCTTTTTTTTTCTATGTGTATTTGTAGACTACTTTCGTTTGCTTTTGGTTCTTTTATACACACAGCTGTTTTGTTTATCTTATCGTGAGATGCCTCATTGAGGCTCTCTATATGCCACTATCTTATCGCTTTGACTGATAGCAAACGGAACATACTATATATATATAAATTTATATGTACATAATACTCTATATATGGTTGCATTCTCCACGAAGGCAGATCACACGCTTCAAGTGTTGCTTCGTTGTCTCTATATAGTTTGTTTATTTTTAATTATGCTATGTGTGTTGGGGGTTTTTTTTTCTTCTTCTACTTTCGTCTCTGATCGTTTTCAACTATCAAAAGTTTTCTTTTTATGATTTGTGGAGTGGTTTTATCAACGGAAATCAATTGAGAGATCCGAATTATGAGTACCCACTTGAAATAATCAGACTGCCATAAAACAACAGAGCTAAATTTCATAATTTTCAATTACGCACAACTGTTTGATATCGTAAACAAAATGTTTCTACATACGTATGTACAAAACAATATTTATATCTATTCATGTATATATGAATCTATGTAGAACTCTCACGCTGTTTTGGGGTGTGGTTCCTTTTCATTCATGTGAAGAAGGCAAATTATTCAGCTCACAATTTGTTACAATAGGTTTTCTTTCTCTCTTCTTTCGATTACAAATAGAATTGTCAAATGATTCATGTTTTTTTCGCTCTGGTTGCAAAAAAAAGTAAATATATATTCCTAAAGCAGGCGGAAAAATTCTAAACAGAAATCAAGCCAAAAATAGATTTACTCAAGAGCCCCAACAAAAACAACAAAGTCAGATAGGGAAGATTGCGTGCTGCATTCACATTGGGTAAATTTATTAGTTTTTAATGTGAATGAAAGCATATACAAAACGAAGATGTGTAAAATTCCATTGCTTTCTATTTTTAAGTTAAATTGTGTATTACTCATGAGCTAAAGTATTCAAGTTTTCCCATTAGGGAGGTGAATTTAAATATCTTGAACATGTTGCATTGCAACCACTGTGCAATGCAGCTCTCTCACTCTTGTCGTTTTCTTATTGGATGCTGCACTGCTTCTTCTTCCGTTTGTTATTGTCGTCGTTGATGTTGCTGTCATTATTATTATTTTTTTGTTATTATTTTTACACATTTGCGTGCAAAAATATAAACAAATGCTATAAATATCCACATTTCATTATTGGGGAGGCCACACACAGCACGGCAACGGCAACGACGACGACGTCGATGTAGACGCTGGCGTCGACGCACCAAATTGCGATGTCTGTGCGCGTTTTTTGACTTGCCAATTTAGCAACGTGCCGCGTAGAGCGTGTTTGCCTAACAGCAACAGTGTTGCCAGAATATCTTGGGCTAAAATAGCTAAGTTTTTTAATAAATAGCTAGCAGCTGAAACTTCTATTCAAAAAAAGATTTTTAATTGAATTTGTAAAATATGTAATAGGTAATTCTGCTAAAAAATAATCCCATAGTTTTATATTAACTAAACTTGTAAAAAAATTGTGATCTTAATTTGGTAACTGAAGTACACAAATATTTAAACTTGTACTATGCTAGCAAAAAGTATATTTGGTCTATTCAAAATACTGTCCATATCAGTAAATTCATAAGAACTTGACATACTTATAGCTCAAATTGCTTATAACGAGCTGTACTTGGCTGAGAACTGGAACAACCTTGTAGTTTTTTACTTAGAACTTTAGCAGTATTTTCTAAATAAAAAATCTAGCTAATTAATAGCTAATATGGCAACACTGAGCAACAGCAGCAGGAACAGTCCGCAACAACAACAACAAGAGAACAAGAGGCCAGCAACAGTCCAGTCTCAATAAATAAACATAACAGCACTCCGGGGCAGACAAAACATTTGGTATGCAGCCCACTGTGCGCCGCTGACAGCGTCGTCGACATTTGAGCAATGTGCTCGACACCGCTAGGCATACAAATTAAAGCCCAGCTCAGTTTAGCTTGCCACTGGTTACGTTTTTTCACTGCTATTTTTTTTTGTATAAAGGTATACATATATACATATATATTTTTTTATTTTTATTTTTCAATATCATCATCATCAGCAGCAAAAGTAAATTGTGGCTACGCGTGCGCGTGCGTTGAATAAGTTTGTTACGACAGTTTAAAAGTTAACAGCAAAGTTAACAGCAGAGTGTTGACAAAACAAAAAAGCTAAAAATAATTGAAAATGCACTGAAAGCAGGACCTAAAGTTGTTTCTTTAAAAGTGCGATAAGTTTTGACTTAATAGACGTTTTGATCAAGAAATATTTAAGAATTATAAAAAAAAGTAGTTTCTTTAAAAACGACAGATCTGTTTTGAAAAAGGACGAGCTGTTGGCAGCACTGTTGTAACAGCGCAATGTTAAGCATTAACAGTGTGTTAAGTGTCGCAGCAGTTTGCGCATGTTCATGTAATGTACACAAAGCGCCATCTACATAACTAAGTATGCATGTACATATATATATAAACATATGTGCAAATATATATAAATGCTTATATGTTATTTAATATATATGTATATATATATGTATGTTAATTGGCGTGACCGCCGCTCGGCAAGTCACGCGGCGACCGTGCCGGCTGCGTGCCGAAAAAACCAAAGCAAATAGTCAAAACAAAACTTAAAATATGTTTGCGCATGTGTGTGTGTGTGTGTGCGTGTTCGTATCTGGTATACATACACAGACGTTAACTTCGATGTCGTCGTCGTCGTCGTCGTTGTTGCATGCTTACAGAAAATGAAAAGCAAGACGAAAAAAGAAGAAAAAAAAATAAAACCGGCTCTGCCAACTGCATTCTGCACGTTTTTCATTCTCCGTTTTGTGTTGCTGCGCTCGCTCTCTCGCACTTGCTCGCTCTCTGTATGCGTCGCTGCCTTGTGACGTATGCGCAGCAGCAACAAAAACTTGTTTCGTTTCCATTTCGTGTCGTGTCATTTGTTGGCACTTTGCCAACTGACGTTGTTGTTTTTTTTTGACGTCGCTTTTGCAAAAAACCAGCTGGTTGAAAGACTCTATTGTTGTTGTGGTTGTTGTAGTTTGAGGCACAGTGGGGCCAGCAACCTGCACACTCTGTGTGTTGTGTGTGTGACGTCACGTTGCCTGCTGCTGCTGCTGCTGCTGAATGAATGAAAATGTTGTCGTTGTTGCTTGTGTGACTGTTGCCAAGAAAAATACACAGGCATGCAATGTGTATGTATGTATGTATGTTTGTGTGTATACATAAACTGTATAAACGTTCGTGCCAAGTTCTAAAATTACAAACAACTAAAACGGCAACAACATCTTGCAATGAAAATGATTTCATTTATGTATGATTATTTATTTATTTTTTTATTCATTCGCATGAAAAATCGAAAGCAGCCTCCATTAACTAAATTCTGTAAACATAAATACTATACACGTAAAAGAAAAATAAACACACACACACACTTGAACTTTCATAACATATACAGTAAGTCTAGTAATTGTTCTGACCAACTAGACGTTATTTAAAGTTTTAAAATAATTGTTAAGCGCCAAGAAAGAAAATAATTATACATTTTCCTTTGTAAACAAACTGTATTCACTTTTCTTAGATATTTTTCTCGCATTTGTTTGTATATTTACATACAGTGCGCTTTCGATATAGTAAACTGTTGACCATAGCAAAACTTTTGTTTTCTTTCATAAACAATTTCCAAAAATAGTTTTTGTTTATTCAATTAACGCATGTTTTTATTTAAGAAATGACTTTAAGAGGTCAACTTATCTAGTTCTCAGCTTTGTAGTAGTCGATAGAGATTAAGATAAACTTTTCTGCTTGAAAAACAGGGATCGTTAAAGATAATAATTTTGGAAATATACATTCTAAAAATAATGTTTGTTTAATCATACAAATAAATTGTGAAACTAAAATAGCTTATTATTTAATTTGTATAAAAAAAGTCGTCTTTTAGATAACCAAACCAAATTCACATTATATCTTTAGTATCTTTTTAATACGACCTGACCCAATTTTGATAAAATCTAACTACTATTATAATCTATTTTACATTATAAGAAACATACATTAAGTTGAAAATTTGATCCTGCCAGTAACTAAACTTAATACAGTGTCCAATCCTTATTATATTGCAGAGCACTTGTCGCCGGCCAGTCGACGTAACGGTTCCAGCCCGCCCTCGGGTCCAATGCCCCCCCGCAGTGTCCACTCTCCGAATAGTTCGGGTAAGTTTGAAAATGGAAATTCCTTGGTTTTTTCTTAATGTTAATCCTTCATTATCTGTATATCCGTTGTAGGATCTTCGTCGGGACGTCGTTCGTCGGGATCACGTCATGTGTCAAGCACAACAGTTACAAGCAGCGAAGTGGGCGTCTCGAATCCCGTTACAGCCGCTGCAGTCGCTGCAGGTCTTGGTGCTGGCAGTTCTGCCGTTGGCGGCGGCGGTGGGAGGTGGTGGAGGAGGTTCTATGGGTGGAGCAGCGTTAAGCAGTTGCAGCAGCGTTGGAGGTAATGCTGCCTCTGGCAATGGTGGCAACAACAATGCCGGCCCCTCGGCGTTGCCACCTAACCCAAATGCCGTCGCAGGTGATGGCAGTGGCAACGCTGGCAACACAATCGGACCCAGTGGCAACAATGGTAGTGGTGGATCAGTCAATAACGGTCCAGGGAGTAGCGGAAGTCAACAAGGTCAAGGAACGCCGGGCATGAGCAGCAGCAGCAGTGGCAGTGGCAGCGGCGCTGGCAGCGCAGCTGGGAGCAGTTCAGCACCAAACTCGGCAGCGGCTGCGGCAGCAGCTGCAGCAGCGGCACAAAATGCAACACTTAAGTGCACCCTGTGCCAGGAGCGTCTCGAGGATACGCATTTTGTACAGTGTCCCTCTGTCAACATACACAAGTTCTGTTTCCCCTGCAGTCGCGAGAGCATCAAGCGTCAAAATGTAAGTATCCCTAAATCGCTGTCTAGGGGTCGTTATCTCATCTTGCCGATACCCTGTATCTGTTTATCTCATCGGCAGGATGAATTATACGACTCCTACATAGTAGGATTCGGATTTTTATTAATTTTGTGCCACCCTGTGTTTGCCACATAAAACTAAGCCGAACCCTATTTTCCACACACTTTTAAATACACTCATTTAACTCATGCATTTCTTCTTTTCTCTTTCGTGTTGAATTTCCTACAGGGCCTTGGCAATGAGGTGTATTGTCCAAGTGGTGAACGTTGCCCGCTGGCAAATTCCACCATACCGTGGGCATTCATGCAGGGCGAGATCACAACCATATTGGGCGAGGAGGTCAAGGTGAAGAAGGAGCGCGAATCTTAATGTCCATTTTATTGTAAAAAGCTGCGCAGAGCTTTGGAGCACTTTTGAGAGCCACCGTAGGAGATAGACGATTCAAAGGAGAGAGTGTGTTTGGCGTTTGATCAGAGTTGGCAGTCCACTACGCTCTTGCAAAAGCTCGTTCGCACGCTCTTTATCACTCTCTCTCTCTCTCACTCCCGATCGCGCTCAAACTTTCACACACAGTCCCACTCTCAACACTCTGTGTCTCTTTCCCTCTCTCTCTCTCTCTGCATTTGGTGTAGCTACAAAGAGGGCAGTTGTGGTGAAAAGATCACCTTTAAAGTAAATTCACCTTGGTCCAGGCCATTGTATAAAGAGAGCAAGCAGAGCAAAGAGTGGGTGGAGAGCGAGGATAAAACTTTTTGTGACAGCCGCGGGCGCTCTGTCCATGACGACCAACAACAACAACAACAACAACAAGCAACAAACATTTTGTAGTCATAAGCAACAACAAAACGAAACAGAAACAATTGCAATTTGTTTCAAAACAGCGAAAACAACAACAACAACAAATTTGTAACCTTTAAAAAGAAAACCAAGAAAGAGAAGAAGAAAACAACACCAAAAGCATGCAAAAATCGAGGTAATGAAAGAAAGAGAAAAGAAAATGATTAATGAAAAATTTTAAGCATACTTATTAGCGTCAAAGTGAAAGTGAAAAAGAAAGGAAAAATGTATTTTTGATTGAAATTAGACTTTTTATTTTTTTGTTTGTTTAGAGCCAAGTGAAGAATGATTAGTAAAGAGAGGAGACGAAGAAAACGAAAGGAATACACAACAAAATAACAGTTAAAAATAAAATGAATTATTTGTAATACAAACTATATTCAAAAAGCAAATGAAATATGTACACTTACGTATATGGACTATATATACAATATATATATTTGAATATATATGTATATATATGCATAAATATTATTTTTTTTACAACTATTTGTATAAGGTAATTTTTGTTGTTAACGCAAATGATTTAAGTATGTAAGCTTATTTAGTTTTTACTAATGAATTAATTTATTTTTATGCAGTCTTTATATTTTATTTGATATATATATATACACATATATATATAAACCTACTACAAATATATATAAATATATATATTTAATAAACAATTTTTTTTCGTAACTTTACTTAATTTAAAAACCAGTTTTTATGCTAAAGATTGTACATATGCATACCACATAATCGGAATATAACAAAATATATAACATATATATGTATATATATATATATATATATATAAAATATATATATATGGGGTATATTTAAATAAATAGAAATATATATATATATTTGATGTTGAGAAAGCAACAAAAGCAAGTTAGAATTTGGCTAACAAAAGGAGCTCGGAATGATAACGGATTGAATATACCCAAAATATTTGGCTAATACGTAAATTTTTAAAAACGATTTTTAACTAAGCAGCAACAAAAGCAAAAAAAAAAGAAATGATGGCATATAGATGGGATCGAAAATCAATTCGTAGTTTTATATATTTTGTTGTCGGTAGTTTTTAAAACTAATTCGCAAAAAATTTAAAATAACACAAGAAACACAACACAAGAAACTTGATGGAAAAAAGTACATTGTGAAAAACGCAACGTTGCCAAATTGCAAAATGGCAACAATGCAAATCATTTTTGTATATCGATAGCAATAGCACTAACGATAGCGATATGTCTTTTGTGCTTGTGCAGCGGAACTTTGCCGGCAAATATTGCAATAAATGAAAAAAAAAGAAAAATAAAAAACTAAACTGGACCAACACAGTATGAAGAAAGTTTGTAAAATACAAAAACCAACAATTATTATACAGATCTATAGTTGCCACATAGCTGCACCTACATACAACATTACATCAACACACAAATAAAGAAAAACAAATACAAATGCTGATAATTCAATAATTGAACAGTTTGTAACACAAGAAAACAAGAATAACAGCAAAAGTTAGAGAGAAAATGAATCACAACCAGTAATCGATATCATCAGTTGGACTGCAATACTATCGATAGCACTTGAAAGGATTTAAATATCTTAAGATTTCTGAATGTATGTATGTAACTTTGTCAGTTTACCCTTATACCATTTTTGTAAAGTTGAGATAGTTGGCAATAGTAATATCGATAGTTATGATGCTAAGTTGTGCGCTGAGGCAACTGTACTTTTTGCAGTAGATTACAAAACGGTTTTTACTAGATTAACGATTACGATTATAACATCAAATAACAAGAATATCAAATCAAAAAAAGAAATCAGTCAAGTCGATATATATATAAATATAGATACATACATTATAAATATATAAAATTTATCTATAGCTATAAATAATTGTATAGCAGCTGTTCCTCTCTATCTATCTCTGTCTCCATCTCCCTTTCAATCTCTCCTCTAAGCCTTATGTCTGTCTTTCTGATTTTAATTTACAAACTCTTAACTCTCTTTTGTGATATAAGAAGAGATGCATTTTTCTTTCTCTCTACCCTTTCTTACTTGCTTTCTTTCTGTTGCCGATATGGCAACGCTGTCAGCGAAGAAAATCCTTTACAATCAATCAATTAGCGCACATGTCTCATAGTTTTTCATTGTTTCGTGAAGTTGGGAGAGGGGGATTCCCCTTAAAAATATAATCGACACTGATTTATGATGAATTTAAGATCTCATAGTGTCGAAATTTGTAATTGTAAAACTGCGCAATAGGCCAATACCAACGTTTAAGTAAAACTAAGTATAAAATGAGAAAAAGCTAAAGAATAAACCGATACTAAAATGCAAATTTCCTTCGTAAAAGTTGGTATGTCTGTGTGTGTCTGTGCGTGTGTGTGTGTGAGTGTGTGTGTCTCTGTAAAACGTAGTGCTATTGGTACAGCTATCATTATAATGGCAGAGTTATCGAAGTTTGAGTAAAACAAAAGAAAAATGATAAACCATATAAAGGCATTTTTTGTGTGCATTTTGTGTAAGTTCGATGTCAACTAAATGTTTAAACTAAACTAAAAACAGAAAGAAAAAAAAAATACAAACAAAAGATCAAATAATATACATCTTATGTATGGGTATAGCCAAATTGAAGATTGAAATTGATGTCGATAACGCCTACGTCAATCGACTATCGCAATCGCAATCGAAGGCGTACATACCAAGTATATCTAAAGTACATACATACAAACATACGTACATACTTATTTGTATATCACACGATAAAAACTAAGGCAATTGGGAATGATAACGATACAGATAACGATAACGATAATGATAATGATGATGATGAATATGGAACTGCCCACTGGCAAACCAATTAAAAATGCTATAACAAAATACAATTCAACTGAAGTTTTAATCTGGGCTTCAAAGTTAACTCGTTTCTCAACTGGATGATAAGTTTATTTGTTTTTTTTAACGTAACCTGTCTGGTATGTATTTAAATGTATATTTTTGACCAAATCTAGCTACCTTAATTCTGTTGTGGTAAGCTTTCAGCTCGTTGATAGTACACAATCAGGCTATTTTATACTCCTACTTAAGTTGTCCTTTTAATATCTGTGGAAACATTTCTAATAAAGAAGTTTAAATAGCAAATTTCTTAGTTATTTTGTTGTTATAATTTGTACCCACTTAATTAGGCTATATTTTTTACATTTATTTTAACACGAGTAGCAGACAGGCGCCATCTGGCAACAGCTAGCATCAGCAAACTGCACTAGCTGTCAACAGATGGCGCCAGCTGTAGAGTCAAATTTGAATATCCCTAAAATATCCCATTTCCGTTAACGCTGCCTGCAAACTGCAAATCCGTAACCGTAATACAAGCTAACGTTACAATCGATTGTTAATGAACTAAAACTTGATTAGCAATTAGGGAAATGAGAGTGGAAAAAGTGTTGAAATTCGGCTAAATAAATTCCTTGCTCTAAGAGAACCTTTAAGCCTAGTTTTGCCCGGAAAAAAAGTTTGCCGAATGTTTACATTTGCAAAGAGAGCCGTCATCAACATTGTGAGAGAGTGAGTGAGTGAGAGAGAGGGTGAGGGAGAGAAGAGGGCGTCTGTGAGCGTAACGGAATGCGGCTCTCAACAGGCTCTCCCCGGCTGCTGCTCTTTTCGAGACTGCAGCATCTTGTTTTGTTTTTCAAATAAATAAATTTAAAAATGTTATAAATTATAGAAACTAATGGGTATTGCTTAAATGAATGATTGTTGCCTATAAATCCTAAGAGGCTATTGAATTTACAAAAATTAATTTTAATTAAATTATTGAAAATCATGACAAATAAATTGTACAAAATTCAAAATATCTAGCACTAATATTAAATATTCTTTTTCAGATGGTACTCTTTTTGAAAACTAAGGTTGCCACAAAGTCAATTTTTAAGCTAAACAATTAGAAAAGTTCCCAAAAAGAGTACTATTTTGTTATGCAACTCTTGAAATGCTACTCTTTTCTGAAAACCAAGGTTGCCACACGTTTCAAAACGGTGGCGTCATCTTTTGTTTGATGCGGACTCTAGACAAACCGCTCTCTCTTCTTCTCACTCTCTCTTTCTCTCTTTTGACGACGCTGCTGTCCGAGCGAATTGTAATGTCGCTTTCGGTTTGCTTTTTATTTGTGCGTGCGCGTTGCCAATAAACGGGCAGAGGCTTCTGCTCCTGGCCAAGTGGCGCAGCGAATTTCGCGTTGTTTGTGATAAAAATGTAAATTGAGGCGTAACTAAAAGTAAACCGTATCAAAGCGTTTCCGTTTCCGTAACATTTTCTATGTGTGTGTGTGTGTGCTTGTGTGTTTGCCTAAAAGTAGGCAACAAATTGTGTTGCAAAGTGACTTGAAATTAAAATCACACCAATATATTTCTTATTGCGAATTGTAGTTGTACTATTTGCCATCGCACTCGCACTCTTTTTACCACTCATTCTTACCAGGAATTCCCTTGCAGCGTCAAGCGCAAATTGTTTGTGTTATACACAGGACGTGACAGGATAACGGCGCCCACGCAGCTAAAGAGAGCACGCGAGAGAGAGAGAGAGCGCCAACACTAAGAGAGCGAGCTAGTTACTCCTGTGCAGGCACAGTGGTGGAAATTTTAAGTTACCGACCAATTTGATGACTAATCACACTTTTTCACAGACAGGCTTCAGCGGGAGGGAAAGAGAGAGAGAAAAAGGGAAAGAGATATAGAGAGGGAGCAAGCAAGTCAACAAATCTGCTGCTGATCAAGCTTCAAAGAAGCTTCAACAAAAGCTAGAAAATGGTTAAAAAACGTAGTTTTTATTTTAACATTAACGAAAAGCTAAAAAAGCTAAAAGCTTTTCAAGAAATTCAGTTTTTATAGGTTTTCCCAAACATCTGTGTCCTGTTTTTAGATGTTTAGATACCTATTAAGGAGCACAAAATATATTATTATATTATTTATTTTTCAAATCTGTCCAGTCAATTTCTGGCAGCACTGTGTACATTGTATTTATAGTCAATTTAAAGCTGAATGCAACAACACTAAATTGTGTTTACAGCATTTCACACCTTGAAGTTTGCATCTGCCCACTGTGCGCATTGACAGAAGTGTAGCAAAAAAGAAGCAGCAACAATAACAACAGCAACAGCAACAACAACTTGACAACGACAACAAATGCGGCGATTTGGTTGGCAACGCGTCCGTTTAACTCTCCTGTTTTACACTTGTATGTATGTGTACGTGTTTGTGTCTGTGTATTTTTTTGCGCTCTCCTCTCATTACTAACGCAAAATTAGACAAAACGTGAAATGTGTGTCGTCGTCGTCGCCGTCGTTGTCGCAATTTCAGTTGTCGCTGTTGCTTTTTTTGCTGCTGTTGATTGCAGCCTATTTTAGTGTGCAATAAGTGCAAAACAAAGTTTAAAAATATATAAATAAATAAAACAAAAGGTACAAGACAGAGGCACAGAGAGTTGATAGTTTTTTTTTTACATTTTGTTTAGTGTGTGTGTTTGTGTGCAGCCTCGCTCAATTGCTCTCTGCTCAATTCACAATTCATTTCATTCACAAGTGCAATAGCAAACAACAACAACAAAGAGATCGGTGAGAGGGATAAGGAGAAGGGGAAGAGAAGCATAACTCAACGATAACAATGGCGCGGCTTAACGAAATGAGTGAAGCGCGTGCTTAACCTAAAAGTGCATGACAAAAGTTTTCGCACACACAAACACAAACACACACACAGAGTGAAATAGAAGTGAGCTTTTGTGTGTGTTTGTGTTTGGTTAAACTCAATTCATTGCTTTTTGTTTTCCACTTCCGCAATACACAGATAACAACAACAACAACGACAACAACAACAAAGACAACAACTAAAACCAATCGCAAACGCAACAAAAAAAGAAAATAAATAAAAATAACAACAATGCATAGTTCCTGCTGAGTAGCTTTTTTTTTGTTTTGTTACAGTGTGTGTGTGTGTGTGTGAGTGAGTGTGTAAAAGAGAGACTGTTATTGTGAATGTGTGTGAATCTGCAGCCATGTTGTTGCCATTGTTGTTATTGCAAGGCACAGCAGCAGCACAGCTGACAACAACAACAAGAACAAGACAACTAAACACTGCCAACACGGAACAATAAGACAGCTTCCACACTACAGTCCTAGCTTTTCCCAAAAGCCCCTGTAGCTAGTTACAATTGTATAGGAAAAACAAAAAAAAAAAAAGATAAAAAGGAAAATAAAAGAAAAATCACCAGAAAACAACAACAAAAACATGGAGCGCATGTGGCGCAAAGTGAATCACAGCCTGCGCAACAGCAAATCACAATCCCAGTCCCACGCCCAGCAGCACCAGCAGCAGCAACAACATCTTCCACAACAACAGCAACAGCCACCACCACAGCAGCAGCAACAACAATGTATTGCTGGTGGTGCTAGTGCCGCAACACCACAATCCACCGACACCATTAGCTCAGCAGGCGGCTTTGGTGATGCCCAACTTGTGGTTGCCGTGCAGGGTTTACACCAGGCGCCAGGTGGCGTCACAGTTGCTGCCGCTGCTGCTGCCTCGGGAGGCAGCAATGCAACCGGTCGTCGTTTAGCCAGCAGCGGACAACTACAACAATCTGCCTCAAGTTGCCACAAATCGCTTAGCCAACATGTTCTACAAACACGCACTGCATCATCGGAGCGTAGACGTCGACGTCGACGTAAGAGTCGACCTCGACGCAGCGGCGGCATGGCCGGTGTGACCAGCTGTGTGGGCGATGGCGGTGGCGATAATATGTCGTAAGTTGAATATGCTTCAAGAGAGAGTACCCAAATATCCTAGTCTGTCTGGGGTATCAAATTAAGTCAATTGTGATGAAATACGGTCACACTTAAGTGGTAGGTGTTAAAGTACGGATTCCTAAATAGGATAATCAGGTATAGTAGTCAGTTTAGTATCAGAGTTACCAGCTAATCCTCGCTTAACGTTGAGTAGTTTATAATGGCATACGGTCACACTCAAATGGTAGGTGTTAAAGTAGGAATTCCTAGATAGAATAATCAGCTATAGTAGTCAGTTTAGTATCAGGGTTTCTAGCTAATCTTCGTTTAACATTGAGTTTGTTATAATGGGATAGTGTAGGTATGGGTAAGATGTACATAGCCCTAGGTGAAGAAAACTGGTTTCGTACAGAATGACATTTTCAGAATGTTTCTTAATTGTTTTCATTCAGGGTTGTAAGATAGCCTCCATTAGAACCTATGTATTTACTTCCAATTAATTATAGTTTAGGTGCTCTGTAAAACCATAGAGTTATAATCTTTTTGATAGTAGCTGTAAAATTGAAAACATATGTTAGTGGGAGCCTAAATAGTTTCTCAGTGTTCCTTTTGGTAATAACACTTCCGTTAATTGTATTGGGTAAGCAGAAAAGACATTTCGGACTTTTCAATAATTCAATTTCAAGTGTCCTAGACCCAAAAGATATATATGTACATATGTTGTATATAGAAATAAATCATAGCACTACTTGACTTTATTGCCAACCCAATAGAATAGAAATATCTACTTCAGATCCAAATTGACTTGATAACTTTCGAATACATTCTCCCAGCATAAACCTAAATGTAACCCAACTTTTTGCAGCTCTTCTGGCGGCTTCTATACACTGAAGGAGCACCATCAGCACTATAGACATGGTCATGGTCATCATGGAAGCGGAGGCGTCTCCAGTTCACATCGTTTCTTTGCCACATCGGCGCCCAGTGGCACTGTCATGATGTATCCAAATGCACAGCGTGCCACAGTTGCCTCCAGCACGGGAGGAGGTACAGGTACAGGTACAGGTACAGGAGGAAATGGTGCAAGTGGTGCAAGTGCTGGTGGTGCAACGGCACCAACGCCGCCGGACATTTCGTTGAGGCAACGAGCTGTGGCAAAGTTGCGCATGTTCAACTTTCACCTTAACTGGGATCTGCATATGACGCACTGCAAACCCTGCGGGTGAGTGGCACCTGTAGCAACTTGCAACTTGCAGCTTTGGAGTTGCAACTTCCAAGTGGCAACCACTTGAACCCTTTTTTTTTTTTTGTTGTTTTCCTTCTCTACTTTTTGTTGTTGCTATATTTTGTGCTTTTGTTGGTTTTATTTTATTTTATTTTGTTTTGTTTGCTGTGCTTTGTGGCTAGGTTTGGGGGCACAACAGAGTCGGTTAGTTGGCTTCATTGAAGTGTGGCAAGAAGTGGCGAGGGGGCGTTGACTGAAATGTAAAGTGGGTCGTCGACATTTTCTCATGTTGCGCCTTTAATTTTGTGGCTTTAATTCAAGTTGCGAGCTACGAAATGCGACTAAATGACACAGAATCTCATCTCAACTCTTTCAGTCCCCAAATGTGTCAAATTTTAATGAACCAACGAAGCTAACGAGCTTCTTGCAACTCGTGGCATGCCACAAAGCAGCTAAGGGTGGCAGGTAGGGAACGGAATTCGGTTTGGGGCCTCTGTCGACAACATGCCGCTAGCGCCTAAGTTAATGATGTGGGCCATGGGGAGAAATTTATTTACCTGCCTTTTTTATTTTTCATCATCTCTTTACCTTTTTTTTTTGGGCTGCTCAAAAAACTGTGGGAATTCAGTTGATAATGGTGGCATGGGAAAGTTGTAGGTAAGGGATGTAAATTAAGGGGGTGGGGAGGGTTGAAAGTTATGTTTCCAGTTCCCATGCAATTAGGTAATACCTATTAACTTGAATATTGCGAAAATTTGACTAGGAAAATGATTGAAAATGTACTTAGGACTTTAAGTAGAGAGGTAAAAGGAACTATTAGGAACTAATTTTTTTAATATGAAAAAAAAAAACAAGTTTCTGTTCCGAGTATTAATTATGATTCATTTAATTAGAAAAAGAACTTTGAAACTCATTTAATAGCCTTAATTCGAAAGAAATGTAATGTAAAAAAGTATTGGAAAGAATTATTATTATTTTGGGGTAAGTTCGGTTAGCTTTTTCGACCCCTACTATATAACAAAATTTAGACTCGGCTCGTGGAAAAACCAGGCTCGAACCTTGGTTCAATTCAATTTGACAAAGTTACTTCCGTTTGTTTTTCCGATCCATATAACAAAATTTAGACCTGGTTTGTGGAGAAACCCGGTTCGAACCTTGGTTCAATTCAGTTCAACAAAGTTACTTTATTCGCTTAGTTTTTTCTACCCATATAACAAAATTTAGACTCGGCTCGTGGACCGCCTTTAACAGACTCAATTCGAACATGGTTCAATTTAATTAAAGAAAGTTATTTTATTTTAAGCAGATGATTAATTATGTTTTATTAACTTTCCGTTAAAAGGTTCATTTCGGGCTCGACAGGATTGTTTTTTGAAAGATGCGGTTCACTTAAGGTAAACAAAAATTCCGCAACCCAGCAAATTTGTAAGATTGCAGTCCTGATAAGAATAACTGATATCAGTTTCCGCAGCGATAAATGAACTTTTAAGAGCCCGTCTCAAGTTAGTTACTTGTACTAGTTTAAGTTGATTTTGCACTATCTTGAATAACAATTGATAACTCCAACTTCTTTTTCTTGTTCTCCTCATTCTGGATTTCTGTGGTACAGTCCCCGTTTGAGTGGCAGTGGCAACATCATCACCCGTCGACTTTGCCGCAATCGTCGACGTGAGGACAATGAGCTCTATCGCTCCAATAGCTTCAAGTTTGAGCGTTTCGAGCGCAAGGAATGCCTCGAGGAGCTCTCCAACACGTTGCAGAAGCAGGTGAGTGCTTTCTTTAAGTACATATACATACATATACGATAGTGATTCAGGTACAGTTGTGCACGGGAAAGCATTGACCGCTCTTAAAATATACGAAAAACAATTAAAGAGCCTGTTGGGTTTGCGTAATTTATGCGTGTTTGGGATGCCACATGTTGCATGCCACGCTCATCCATCTCGTCTGGGAAATTTATGCGCATAGATTACACCTAATTGAAGTGTCGAAGAAATTCTATTCTATTACCCTCCCTAATTAGAAAGGTTTTTACCCCACTTCCCTATCCACGCTGTCACAGCTGCAGTTCAATAAAAATTGCATTAAATTTCAACTGAATTTTTTGGGGGCGGTCGAGTCTAGGGGTCTAATGACTAGAGGGAGGTATTCTGTGGTCTTCGTCACAGGTGTCTGTCTGAACAAAACTTGTTTTTTGGTGAAAAGTTCATTCGCCAGCTGCCTCAGCCTCTGCCCCCCGCCACCACAGGGTCGAGGGGGGATGGGAATCTAATTAAGGGCGCGCAACAAATTGAATTTTAATTGAGCGTCGAATTTGGTTTGCCTTGTGAAGTGTGGGTTCAGGGGCCATTTGAGGTGTCCTCATCAGTCTACCAGTCTGTCAGTCTATCCGTCCATCAGTCTGTCAGTCTGAGTGTCTGCCTGGGAGCTGTTAACCAAGTTAACTGAATTTTGTGCCATTGATTGGTGCTTGTAAGAGAGCTGGTAATTATCAAAGAGACTGCCAACTGGACTTGAATTTAATGCAAGTTTCATTATGAATTATTATTGAATGTTTATGCAGTATGAAAAGTTTTTGGCCAGTGCTGTAACAAAAAACAGTTTCAAAAATATGTATTTAAGGTTTTAAAAGCCTAACCAGGTCAATTTTCTAATGCAAAATATAATGTAAAGTCAAAGTTGAGAAATATTCAAAGCGAAGGAGACGGCCGATAAGTTGTTAAAGACCTGTGAATATTGAAAAGTAGTATAAATGACAAGTTGACTGATCCCAAAAATGTATATGTATAAATCCTATAAAGTTGTCAGTCCTATGGGCCAACAGATTTCAAACTTGCATAAGTTTTTCAGCACCGGACCGACTCCTATGAGAAGTGTCAATTTGATCATGGTTTAACCCACAAACTGATTTAACATTTAAAAAGAGTTCGTTTTAGGGGACCATCACGAACCCTTTAGATTTTTTGAATGAAATTTTGTTGAGAATTGTAAATCTTGAGTTTTCCAATGAAATCTTAGTCTTACTGAAGTCAGAGTTCTCTCTAATGAAATCAAACTATAAAAAACCCTTACAAGCAAATCAATGGAACTTTGAAACAGCTATCGATGAAGTTACGAACAGTAAACAACAAGTTGGCAGCCCCAATTAGACCTTTTGGCCTTTAGGCCTGACTGAAGTGTTAAGTATTAAGTGTGGCATGTCCTGCGCTAATGTAATTCAATTTTTAAAGCTTAAGCTGTTTCCCCCCCTGAAGGCTATTGCGTGTTTGTGCCTGAATTGGCAGCACTGCCGTTGGAAAGGGGGGGCATGTGGCAAGGAGTGGGAGGAGGAAGAGGAGTAGAGTTTGGGGCTAACCGCGTGACAGGCAGACCATTTATCAGAGCCAAAGTTGCAAGTGCGCTGCGGTTTTTTCCGTCTGCAGGAGCACTTGAAAATGTTGTCGTCTTTTACTGTGGATACATCATGGAGTCGACTCCTTTGTCAGCTGTCCAACTCGATAAGCAACTAAGGAAGTAACTCTGTAACTTTTCTTTTTAGACCCTGTACTTAAAAATAGAAAACTTAAAAGGGACTAGCAAATTTGTAAAAACAAATAAAACATTACGTGGCAGACGCCACAAGTCGAGCTGAATCGATATAGCCATGGCCATTCAATATAGATAAGGGCTGTCTAAATTGGTATATGTCTGTATTTTGTGTTTGATACTGTCCGTCTGTTTATAGAAAACCTTAATGTTCAAGACTATAAGAGCTAGAGATACCAATCTTGGCTCGAAGACTCCTCTATATCTTACCCGGATCAACTTTGTTTTAGAAGAACTTCACCTTTCGTAGCCGCAATTCAAAATATTTAAACAATCCGAAACTGTCCTGTAAATTTCATATTGTTTGCAAAATAAACTAGGAAGTTATTTACCAATCAAACGTTCCCAGCTTCAATATATGATAAGTAATTATTGTATGCTTTTTAGTACTATTTGCCTTAATTACTGGGTCTCACACAGTCGAGCATGCTCTACTGTAGACTATCTGTACTTATTCTCTTGTATTTTTCAAGGTGATAAATAAATAAAAATTCACTTCTCTCTACCGCATATTCAATTAGAGTCGTGACGTTGTCTGGCCGCAAAAGTTCTCAGATTTTGATGGGTTTATCAGAAACTTGAACTCCCAGCTCACGACTCTCAACTCTCAATTCCTCAATTCCCCATTTGCTGACTCTAGTTTCCAATCCAGTTTCCAAATTTGAGTTGCACTTCAGCTTAGATTTATGTTCTCTGCGCCATATTGTGACATGATGGGCTCACGTGAATCTCACCTGTCTGTCTGTCCGTCTCTCTTTCTGCCCCATTGCCATGCTACTAATCATGCTGGTGTGCCTCTGGAGTAGACATGTCTGTTGCGTGCCTCCTACTGCTGCCACATGCCACATGCCACATGCCCCCCGCCCACTTGTGGCCCTGTCGCTGTCAATTTGATTTCCAACTGAGCGAGAAAAATGCGACGTCCAAGACAAATGGCAACGGAATTTTCTTTGGCAGTTTAAGTAGTTACCAAACCGCAACAGCATCAAATCTCCCATAAAAACTCTTCTCTCCTCCTACTCCCTCCACCACTCCACCCATCCCTTAGTAATCCCCATGCCTCTTTCAATTTCCTTCTGGTAGATGCCTACAAATATTTATGCTTATGTAAATATGCAAATTCTTTTATACAACTCATTGGTTTTTTCGCTTACGTCAGCATTTGGCTTGTTTCCGCGCTTGGTTAGGGTATGACTATTAGCTGGTATACCCTGTAATTATAAGAGTTGATAAAACTTTGTTACTTCAAAAGAAACTTGTATTCGCGGATTTTCCTAAACTGAGTAAAAAATACTTGATTTTCTCTATGAATCTAAAAAAATACTTTAATTTTCGGGGTTTTTATAAAGACTTTGTACTTTAATCAAATATCTTAAAGATATTTGACTATTTCAGTGCAGATTCATTGCCATTTGATTCGCGTACAGTCTTAATTTAACAATAAATATCCTGAATAGTTAGATACCGAAAATATTCAAGTTAGGAACTACAATTTGTAAACCTTAAACTTTGAATGACTCTCCAGCTTTCTATGGTTAAGTTTCTTTTAAACTAAATAAATACTAGGCGTATTCCAAGTTTCGCTGCAATTTGTCAACAAATTTTTGAAGCATACTTTTGAGTTTTATACAATCAATGGAAATGTTAGAATAGATATGATTTTTAAAAGGGAAAAGTGCAACTAAGGTTTACAAAGTTAAATCATATTTTATGACAAACATATCCTACATTTTGTATAACAGTTGGAGTCCTTATCCATGGTATTTATTGCCTTGAAAGTCTACAAGATATCAACTATATCAATATATCGTATACTATCAATTATAATGTGGAATATATCCTACATTTTATGTAATAGTTGGAGTCCATATCAATGGTATGTAATGTCATAGAAGTCTTACAGGAAGCATATATAAAGTCTCATGAATCTAATGAAAATATATGAAAGATTAATCCAATTTTATTATGAATACTTAGTATTATACATATATTTAGACCCAGTACTTTAAAAAAGTACAAATGGGTCTATTAAGTTTGTGCAAAAAAATGTGCGTAACAGGCAGAAGGAGGCGTGGCAGACCCCATAAATTATATATATTATTGATCAGCATCAACAGCCGAGTCGATATAGCCATGTCCGTCTGTCTGTCTGTCCGTCTGTCCGTCTGTCTGTCTGTCCCTTTTTTGAGTTCCTAGATCTCAGAGACTATAAAAGCTAGAGACACCAAATTTGGCATGTAGGTTTATCTATATCTTGCATTGATCAAGTTTGTTTTAGATTTTTGCCACGCCCACCTCCGCCCCCGGAAATTGAAATACAAAACTTCAAAACGTCGAATTACAAGAGCCCCTTTAGTGCTATCGCCTTTATTTTTGGTACATATAATAAACACTATAGTCCAAACCAGTCCACCAAATTTCATTCAAATCGGATGATAAACGCGAAAGTAATTCAACTAACAATGTTACGGGCAAAAGGAAGAAGAAGAGACGCCAGCGACCTCTATGTTTATGAAGTGGCGCCATCTATTGAATGGTACGCAACATTGAAAAGCAATCTAGTGAACGCTTTGCACTCAAAAAGTACTGGGTCTCCTACTGTCGAGCTTGCTCCACTGTAGCTTAGTGCATTTTTAAATATGATAGTTAATATAAGTGTTCGTTAAAGGTAATAAAGTATATGTAAGGGAAAGAACATGTTGACAGGTTGAAAAATATGTAGTTTGTAGCAAACAAGTTGTTATTTATTTATAAGTTATTAATGTCCTGCCAAAAGTGAGCAAGTTTGTTAAATAACTAACCCTAGTCCTACATATATCATATGCAGCTCAAACTAAAACAATTATCACGAAATTTAATACAAATTTACTTAAGCATATTAAGAAACTATGCTGAAAGTTTTAACAGCAAAAGGCTTGGCAAACACAAAAGTTATGCGAAAACTGAAAGAGAATTGTTGGAAATGGGAATACACTCGTAATTGGACTCCCTCAACTGGGTTAACCAGCCTATCCAATCCGTATATCGTATATTATATTATGTTTTGTTTCCCAAAAGGCATTGCAAGTTGGTCAATGGAAGTTCAACTTCTGTTTTAGCCTTCAGCTCGTCGATTGTTTATTATAAAAAAATAACAAAAAAACAAAGAGTGGCAGAAAACTTTTGCCTTTTGGGAGGTTTTTCTCTCGATGCTATTGAATTATGTGGACTTAAAATTATTAGATATGCGAGTTAGCTTGAGTTAAGGTTTGGGTTTGGGTTTGGGTTTGGGTTTAGGTTTTGTTTTTGTTTTGTGGCCCATTGGGGTCAAAATGCAATTATTTTAAATTAAATTTGAACAGGGGTCAATGAAAATGTTCAATAAATATTTACCAAATTTCATTTGTAAACCAAATTTATTGCAAATCTCATTTGTGGCTCTTTTTCCGGGTACCTGCAAAACTTTGGCATTTTGTGTGCGCCCTTCCGAAAAGGATAAAGCGCTTATATTTATATTAGTTTATAATTGCAACTTAAGTTGCAGATTTCAATCAAAACAGTTTACAATTTTAGAAAACTCTGCTTTTCTAAAAAGTTGTTAAAACTATTCTATCAAAATCAACGCAAATTGTTTAGAAATTGTTTATTGGAAGTCTTACTTTGGCTATTAAGCTGCACTTTAGTTTAAAAGCTCATTAAAAGCTGTACTTTCTTTAAAATATAAGGATTCTGTTAAGTAATGATTTTTTACAATTACATTAAAACTAGCAAAGTTCATTTAAAACTGAATTTTGGATATTAAAGCTTATTTTAAAGCTACTTAGCATGATGTAAAGTTAGTTTAATCCACCATTGTTTGTTTGTTATTCAAGAAATTCTCTGCTTTAGCACTATTTGCTGTATATGAGCACAATATATGTATGTATTATGTGATAACATATGTCATATATAATACTATATGAGTATAAGCTTACTTAACCCATGTTTAGTTTCTAAGAAACTCGATGCTTTATCTTTACTTGCATCTATAGCAACTTTTCACTTGAAAGCTTCTTAGAATTGAAGTTTTTCCCTCATTTTTCAGTCTCACTCTCCCTTTCAGTCTTATCTGGTTATTTATATGTTTCAGCTGCAATTTATTTCAGTCTAACAGAATTTCTCACTCCTCTTTGTTTTTTTGGGTAAAGCCCCCTCCCGATCCCACTTCTACTGTTGGCCCTATTGAGCCTACGCCCCAGTGTCCATCTATATTCATCTCCGAGAACTGTCGACAACCATTTGTTGGCATCGTCATCGTCATCGTCAATGTCCTTTATAATTTCCCCAAAGCATCTAATGCGCTATCAGCACCCCGCCTACGCATTACTTTTGATGGCACAATTTGGAGCACGCTCTCTACTTCCACTTTCCACTTGCCACTTTCCACTTCCCCTTTTCCACCATTCACCTCTAAGTCCCCCTTTTTTTGGAGGGAGAAATTGCGCAGTGATCTGTGTGCTGGCAATCATTAGCCTCAAACAATCAGTCGAAATAAGCAGGACTCTTCACCATCCACAACCATTGGCTGTTTATTCATGCAACAATTGTTGATTGCGTTGCTTGGCGCTTAACCCACCACTGCACTATGGAAACATTCCCCCATTTCACTGGCATTTCATTCAGCTTTTACAAGTATAAAAATTTAAAACAAAACAATTGTGTAACATATTAGAAAGAAACACATAAAAGTTGAGTTAATAAAATAATAAAATGATACTTTTTCTTAAAATAAAATTAGAATTTATGATTTTTTCAAATTTTATAATAATAATAATATGTGGCTTAATATTCTCCCTACACAAAAACGTTACTATCTTTCTAAAATGGTTTGTTTTTTAATTGGTTAGAAAAAGCATCTGAAAAGTAACATTTCTTCATTGAAATAGGTATAAAGTTATCCTTGAAATAAGTTGTATCTTGTTGAAATTTGGCAGTAACAAAAAGAGGGAACTAATTGAGAAAATCAGACAAAAATAAAAATAAATCTAGATTGTTAGAATACAATACAATACATTCAAAGTTTTTCTAACTTTTTCATGCAAGAACTTGTATTGGGACAAATTATTCCTACCAATTATTTTATTCAGTTGTCCATTTTGTCTCGTTCTCGATTGCATCCAAGAATATGCGAAAAATTCCCATAGTGCAGTGGCACATTTTTTATTCGCATGCGTGTGTGTGAATTATTGTTTGGGTCATAATGAGAATCGCTCTTTCAGCTGAGATATGATATGATATTTGACCCAACTGCAATTGAGAAATTAGTTAACATACAACCACCACACTACACTGAGGGGAAAAAGTCTCTTACTCTTATCCCCCTCACGTTTTTGGCGCAGTTAAATGAAATACGCAATAAAACGAGTTAATTTCCGACGCCTCGGAATAAGTTGAGTTGCCTCCAGTTGCCTTGCTTACAAGTGGCAACAAATTTAATCAAACATTACACACGTATGTATCCTCATTGCAACAGGGAGAGACTAGGGCACTCTATTTTGTTCCCCCATTTTTTCCCCTCCTCCCTGCTGTCTCTTTCCCTTCGTTTTCCTCCCCCATCTCATTTGGCTTGAGCGCTCTAAATAATTCATGTCGGCAACATCGTTCTGTGTCCTTTTGTGCTGGAATTTTGTTCGTCTAAAACTTGTTGTAATACATTCAAATGAGTCCACAGCTTTTCTCTCCCTCACTCTCGCTCTCTCTCTCTCTCTCCCTCTCTGTCTCTCTTTTTCTCACTGTGCCTCCATGTATTTTGTGTAAATCTCAAGTTGTTAAAAAAATAAATATATATATGTGTACAACAACGAAGCAAAAAAGTGAAAAGTTTTTCAAGTTTTTCAACTGCAGTATGCTTTGTACAGTGGTGCAAAAGTGATACGTAATGCTTGCAATTAAGAATAATGTACTTACCATGCTAGAATTAGATCCAAAGCTCATTACAAGCTTTCCCTTCATGTTATGTCAACTTAAACAGTATACAAATTAATTTTTGTCTTGTTTAAATAACTTGAAAAGCTTCCGTTTGCAATATATTTGGCGGCTTAAGCCAAAGCTCTACATTATTACATTCAGGCTTTGTCGCATTAATTAAAATAAACATTAATTTTTGCCTTGTTTAATTCACTTGAAAAGATGCCTCAAGTCATAGTTCTACTAAAGCTCATTAAAAGGGAATACCCTGCATAGAAAGTCAGCTTTAGAAGCTTATACTTTGATTTTCAGCTTGCTTTAATCACTTAAAACAGTGGGTTAAATTCGATTTAATTCAACAGTTAAAGCAGACATTTGAAAAGCTTTATAGCTGTGCAAAAGCTTCTTCGTCTGGGTAAAAATATTGACAAACGGCTTTAAAATCTTCCTTCTACAATATACCTTCTTTCTTAAGTCAAAGCTGTCCTGAAGCTCATTAAAAGCTCTTAGTTGGGACACTGTGCACACTTTACACTTATCCTTCTTCCCTCTATATTTTCTCGAACTACTCCTCTTCCTTGCACCCCTGTTGCATGCCCCAAAAGAAAAAGTTGTCAGTGAATTGTGCGCAATGTACGACGGACTCGTTCTCGTAGTCAACTTAAATATGCGTTTCACTTGTCTTGCGTATTATTTGGCGCATTAAATTTATGTGCGCAATTGTGCTGAGTTGTGTGAAATACACACACACACACACCAATACACACACCCATATACTCATTCACACACTTGACACCCTCCTGCCCTGCTTCTACTTACTCCCACCTCCTCTCTCTCTCATCTTTTATGGGTGTATTACATGGCACTGGGTTTTCTTTGTGCACTGTGTTCTGGTCGCAACTCTTGGGTTTCCATCTCGATTTCGATTTAAATTTAGCGGTACCTTGCTCCCTCCTACCATCCTACTTTGGCTTCTTTTTGGCCCCTTTGGGTCCTTGGCGAGTCCTTTGTGTGTTATTATTCAAAATCCAGTCAATAATACGAAACGCGACGCTAATTTATTATCGCAAAATGCGAGGCACTTTGTAAATATTTCAAGAGAGCAGTTACAATTACAGTCTTTCCCTTTTGCAATCTATAGTCCCCCCTTTTAAACTCTGCCCCTACTCCCTGTCCCCCTTGGTTGCTCTTTTCCATATGTGTGTCCTGGCGCTTTTCAATTTTATCCCTTTTATTGGCTTTGCATTTTTTACAGCTGCTTAAAATTCATACACAAATATTCCGACAGGACCTCGCATTGCCCGACAGTCCCCCAACCTTCTACCCCCCCCCACCCCTTTATCCTGTTCTCTTCGCTTCCCTTTCCATGGGAAAACTTCAATCCCAATCCCAGTTTTATTTCCATTTCCATCGCTTTCGCTGTCTTTCTCGCTTTCGTGTGCAAATTAGTTTATTGGAATTTCTTGTTTGCGTTTTATCCAATCTTTTGGCCTTTCCTCTCTCTCTCTCTCTCTCTCTCTCTCTGTCTCTGTCTCTGCATTTACCCCTTCCTTCATCCGATCCGCCCTCGATGCGTTCATCACTTGGTTACACATTGGTTTTATTGCATACATATGTGTCCACTCATTGCTGTGGTTTAGCTCAGACAAACCCCACAGACCTCACAGGAAGTCACTAACTGTATTAGATTCGAGCTTTAAGAGTTAAGCTAAAGCTTTCAGTTTTTTTCCGCTTAAATTTATTACAGACTGAAGTGCAGTTCTTTCAGATATCTTACATTTGAACTATAAACCTAAGCTGATCTGTATTTAAGGGAATGCAACTTGCTCGTCTGCAGTTTGAATAGGTCGTCAAAAGTTTGCACCCGGGCGAGAAAGCTTCAATCTTGGGAAGAAATATTTGGAGGTCTATTTAAGTTATACATAAACCGACGTTGATCCTACGTACAACTATTTAAATAGAGCTGTTCACAATAGACTTTAAAGTTTTAGTTTAAATAGAGCTTTATAAAATAGTATCCTAAATTATTGGCTTAAAAATCGCTTAACTTGAGCTGTAAGTTTGCTAACGTTTAACTAAACTGATATGTTATATAAATAAAAAAAAAACAAGAAAGCTTTACAAATCTTTCAAATACTAAAAAACATTCACATGCTTATTTGCTTAAGTTTGAAATGTGTAAAAATAAACAAACTGAATTATTACAACAGAGAGAATTGCCTTTCAGTTGTGTTGAGTGACTCTTGAGATTGGCAAGAAGGACATTGTTTTAGACAAGTTATGGATATGACTTGTTAGTTGGCAGACAGACAAGGAGGAGCAGAAAGAGAGAGAGGGAGTGGAAAAGAGGGAATGAGAGAAAAAGGGCAAACATGGCTATTAAAATTTTAATGAAAATGATGCCCGTTGGGACGAGTAACGGGTAACGAGAGCAGCAACGAAACAACCCGACAATGACTCACACAGAGGGAGAAATAGTGTTGGTAAATAGAATTTATTTTTGGGTAGGGGTTAGGAAGAGACAGAGGAATATTAAACATAGTACACTGTTAAAAAATCAATCTAAAATTAAGATGTTCAGCTCAAAATTAAGAACTTTAATTTCCTAAAATAGACAATACACCTGGATTGTAAGAACTCTTAAAATAAGATCAAATTCTTGTTGAGAACATATAACAATCTTATATTTTCAAGACCACAATTTGAAGAATATGTTTAAAGCCTCTTCATAATTTAAGAAAGACTATTCATATAATATATATAAACCAAAAGGTTCAACATTAAAAAAAATAGTTCTAATATTGCTTGATTTATCTTAAATAAAAACTATAAACATTTCCAAGACCTAAATTCAAAAAATAATATAAAACTTCCTAACATCTTAAGAAGCAATATTTTAAGCTGTAAAATAAATATATATACGTAAAAAACTTCCTAACATCTTAAGAAGCACTATTTTGAACTGTAAAATGAATATATATATGTATTTTCATTTATAATTCTATATTTATATCAGCTTAAATTTTAAGATTTCTATTCCTGTATATGAATTTAGGACTTTTAAGATTAATTGTCTTAGTTATAATAATTTCGTCTCAATATGATCTTGTTTTAAGCTGAATATTCTTGATCTGAGACGCTAGTCTACTGTTTTTTTCAGTGTAGGCGGGACATGAAACATAGTAAGCTTTTAGGCGAGTGCGTGGGCGAAGCTTTATTGCGTGCAACTGCCATATCAATATCAAAATAAAGTGTACTTTATACACACACACACACACACATGCATGTGTGTGTATATTAACATCAAGTCTGACTGACACGCCGCTAGATGGCGCCCTTCGCAGCCACGCTTAGTTTGACAGGCACGCAATGCCGTGCCAAATAAATTCTCCAGCTCCACAAACTTCTTGTAACCTACAACTCCAAGTTTTTCTCCATCTGCTGCTTCCTCCTATTTTCCTTCCCCTCCTCCAATTGCGAAACTGGCAAATTATTTGCACGTCTTTTGGCTTTAAGTTAACGCATAGCTTTTAGAAGTTAACTACTTACTAGATGTTACTTGTAAGTTAGGAAGTTACTCATTCCCTTATTTTCCTTTTGCCATTTCCAAGAACTTTGCAAACCTCTTTAACAGCTACGATAAGTTGCTGAAATGTGGCAAAGATTGTCTTTTAATTATTAAACAAGTGTAAGATGCTTATGAATCTGTCAGAAAATTGCTTTTAGCTTAGGATATACTGAAAAGAGGAGAGAGCTTCTCTAACACTGAAAATTAAGAAAAGTGTGGTACTAATCTAAGGAAAATAGCCGAATATCTTTGGAATACAATTTTTTATGATAAATGAAGAGTTCCATTTAGAAATGTTTACCCTTCTAAATTTTCCGTTATTCCCAATCATTCTTTTTGTACGTTTTCTAAATAGGGTGCTATTTTTGTTAATTTAAAAGGCTGTTTACAAACTTCTCACCCTATGATATCACAATCATAAGTCTGAAACTATTTAAGCCATGCCGTTAAAATTTGGTATGTGGCAACTTTATATATTGTCAGTGTTAACACAGTTTAAGCCAAAAGCTTAAGCATATCATAAAACAGTTAAAACAGTTTTGAATGCGCTGTGGGTAAAGGAGTTAATCAAAAGTGATTACAACTGCACTCAACTCACTTTTAGAACTCACAATCAGCTTGCATTTTTATAAATTTTCGGATTTTCTGTAAAAGGCAGTGTTGCAAAAGCTCTGTCGTTATTGAGGGCTGTCCAACACTTGACACCAAAACGAAAATGAAAACGAAAAAACTTTAAATTCGTTTGACAAATGCAAAATAAGTTCAAAGTTGTGTTTGTGGGTGTGTAATTGTGGGTGTATAAGGTACCAACCCTGCAGGCAGTCATCATTGCACAACACTCACACCTCCTCCACCCCCTGCCCAACAGTAAAGACGTTTTGAGGGTTGGTAAACGCGTTTTGCTCGAGGCGCAACGCAAATCCGTTTAAATTTATGGTGTGTCATTGTTTTGGCATAAAATTAAGTGAGTGCAGTGCAAAGAGTGGGTGGGAGGGTGAACAAGGACTGAAGGAATAAAGGGAGGAAGGAGGGAAATGAGTGGCGGGGAGTACATGTGTAACTTGTGTGGTTAAACATGCACAGACATGCATGCAAATGATTGCAGTGCCCCGCCAAATGAGAAGGCGTCCAATGAAATTCAATAAGAATGTTGCCTACTTTTAGGCTTACTCTTCCTCTCCTCTTTCGCTACCTCTCCCTGTCCCTCTAGCGCCCAGAGGCGAGCCCCAATGTCTGCGTCTAATGGGGAAATATAATTCATAAAATTCATAAGCGCCCTTTTAATTTATGAAGACCCCCCTCTTAAATATACGCCCCCGAGCGATGCCATGTAATTTTAATTAATGCCACCGTCGTTTAACATAAACGAAATGCGAAAACGAAGCGATAAACGAGAAGAATGCACACAAAAAATATACGAAATACGAGAAAAGAAAGACAGCAGATAGCTGGGAAAAGAGAGGGGAGGACGGACCGCTAAAGATGCTAAAGAAAAATCTATGAACAAAAAAAGTTTGCCAGAGACAATGCTCAAAACTTGACAATTCTCATTTTCTTGTTCGCAATTTTTCTTCTTTTTGTTATTGTGTACTCTGTAAAAATGGAAATGCTTTAAAAGAGTAGCATAAACTAGAGAAACTATACATAGTTAGAAACCTGAACAAGTTTTACAAATTGTTGAGCTTTTGAGTCTCTTCCGCATTTTAAACTCAACAATCTCAGCGACTTTAAGAGTTAGAGCTCGAAAATTTGGTATATGGCTGCATTTAAACATTATTGAACTTAGATTTTATATAATTTTAGAATATTATTTAAAGTTATGCTAAAAAAGCGCAAAACAAAAGTTATTCTTGTTAATATTCAAAATTTTCAATGTTGTTGACTTCATATCATATCTATTAATTCTAAGAGTAGAGTACACAATTTAGAACTATCTACAGGGTATCCTTATTGCTGCTCACACTCGCTGTGCAAAGTTTCTTTGTTGATTTTATTTCCCATTTTGCAGCAATTGTTGACAGCATCTTTAACTTATCCCTCACTTTTTGTGCATACCAAGTAAGCCATATTCTATATGGTAAATAGCAAATGGTATATGGTCTATATAGAATCTAGATGGTATGGTTAGGTATGGTATTTTATGGTCTGTTATATAGGGATTCGTATATATGATTAATGTTCTTGACAATGGCGAAAAAGTTGCCAAAAAAATAATAAAGTTGAGTGCGACAACTTTTTAGCTTGTTTTGATTTTCGAAGAAGAGGACCAACTCTTAGAAAGGAGGAAATGGAGGCCAATTGTGGCTTTTGGTGTTGTTTTAACTGCTTAACTGCATATTAATCAGTTTTACTTTTGCCTGACGTTGGAACTTTGCCAAAACTTGAGAACATGGAACATTTAACACTGAAACAGCAAAGGGGCGTGCCAAAAGACGATGTACAGGCATTTGGGCGTGTGTGAGTGTGTGTGTGTGTACTTGTGTGTGTTGATTTTGATGGGAAAATGCTGACAAATACTGGTTAAGTTAGTTCAAAGAGTAATGAGAATTTCTGCTAAATTCTGAGCAATGGAAACTGTGTTCTTTTATACTAATTTTGATCACGAAATATGAAACTGATAAATTTTGTTATATTAAAAAACTATTTTGGAAATCAAACTATTTTTAAATGTAGAATCAATAAATAGATGAAAACATGACTAAAATGACATTCTGACAATAGCTGGAATCTTTTGAATTATACTATGAAGAATTTAAATAAAAGTTCTCAACAAATTATCGGGAAATTCAACTAAATTTTATTCATATTGCAAAAAATATAATTTTCTTAAGGAATAAAACTCGAAATTGAGTGCAGCCAAATCTGTAGAGCTTGGGATCGATCCAAAAGGTGGTAGGAGATCTAGTAATGTCTGCGTTGACGATAACCAGGGGGAAGATAACGAGATGAAGATGCCGGAGAACTGGCGGCACCATGATAACCACCAGCATGATATCCTCCAGCGGAACCACCAGCACTACGATGTTGATGATGGCTATTGAATCAAAAGTTTGAAATGGTATAGAAATAGTTTAGTTTGAGATATCGGATAGGATAGGATAGTTTGTAATTATCACATACTCGGCGGGCAGCGATGGTGAAGTGGGCAAATGTGCACCCTCGGCATGGAAACCGTTCTTATCGGCCTTATAATTGACCGTATACTGTTGGCCATCATCACCAGTGTAGGAGTAGGATCCACGGACGCCTAGGGAACCATGTGGCCAGCCTCCCTTGAACTCGCCAGTCTCATCACGATGAATGCCATTGCCAGTATCAAAGCTGAAAGTGAAAATTAGAAGTAGAACGGTTAAAAGAATTTTTAGGGATTGTTAGGAATTGTTTGTTTGTTGCAATGATATAATAAGAAAAGAGTTTATCTGAAAGTTATAATAATCTTTACTGGTTTTAAAAGATTTAATTGATTAAATGGGTTAACTTTTTAATCAGCATAGGACCAAATTTTGAACTCTCGTGAGAAATCTTTTTTACAGACACATTACTTTTAAATTTAAAAAGCCTTCTGCGCATAAAAAACAACAAGCTTTTCCGCCCGGGAGCAAGTTGGGACAAACACGGTTTTTAAGATATTTAAAGATAATACGATAGTTCGATAGTACGAATTGTTTTGTGAAGCGATAGTATTGTCGATAGTTGCGATTCAATGAAGTCAATTGATTTAATTTACTTAAATGAGGAAGAAATCTTAAGATATCGTAGGTTTCCATTGATTTAAGTGCTATACTAAACGGAACTTACGTTTCCATTGATTAAGTGCTATACTAAACGGAACTAACGTTTAGTATAGCACTTAAATCAATGGAAACCTACGATAGTATTAGCAATAGTAATATCGATAGTATAGCGACAGTATTTCATAGCTCACCCAAAGTTATAATTGCCACTGGTATCGCTCTGATAATCGCTTCTTACAATGGGAATCTGTTGCTGTTGACGATGTCCATGTCCGTGTCCATGTCCAGCAAAGGCCGAGCCACCTCCAACTCCAACTCCACCTCCAGCTCCGATTCCAGCAATCCTGCCATGGGATTGACCACCACTAACACCATGATAGTGGTGCTGACTTTGCTGAGGGGCCAGATATTGGTTTGAGGGCAAATAACGTTGGGGAAGACGACCTGCGCTGGTCAACACCAGGCAACCAAAAAGGACAACACAATGATGCAACATCTTCAACTTGCCACACACACAAACACACACACAGAGAGATAACACTTCACTTGAACAACAGAAAAAAAATGGTATCAAAAAAATAGAGAGTATAAGTAACTGTAAGTTGTGGGCTTGGTTGGTTGTATATCTGTTAGCCTTCTCGGATGTCGGATAAGACGACGACTGTTTGTGGGTTCATTGTGAGGCTTTGGTTTTATAGTCGTGAAGCGAGCCACAATTTCATGCTCAATTTTAATTGTTTTTTGTTCAAAGTCTTGTCTTGTCTACGACTGCCTCTTCTACTTCTTGTTGTTGTTCTTCTTTTGTCGTCTTTTGACGTTGTTGCTTCTTTTTTCTTCTTCTTGTTTTCATCTTCTGTCTTTTTGGCCGTTTAATTAGCCAAATGCTGACATGCAACAAAACGCTTTTTGCAATTTTCAAATTTTTTAAATTTCAGTTTTTGTTACTTCTATTAGAGACCTAAACTTTGGTTATTTTGGGGCCAGGCCCCAACTGATGTGTATGTATGTGTGTGTGTGTGTATTTATGTGGGTGGCAATGGCAGCTTCAGCAAGTTTTGGGCCAAATTTTGGTGGCTTTAACTAATTATAGCATTGGGCATCAGCTCTCATTCCATCATTAGCGCAGCACAACAAACATTCACACACATTCAAACACATTCACACACATTGAAACACACACTTAAAGTGTTTTTAGAGCTTTTCGAGTTCCGGCTCGCCTCGTTTTTGGAGTGGCTCTATCCAAAATAAAAGTGCCCTCACTTGAGGGCCATTACAATCGGGCTCAAAAGTGCCGCTTTGGCTTCAGGGAAGAGGGGTTCAAAACAACTTGAGACGATCATCAAGAACTGGCTAAATCCGTAAACGGTAGCCACAACATTTCCACATCTTTTATCCCCTCTTCTTTGGTTTCATCATCTTTTAATTACGAAAAGAATTGTTGGATTAGTATTAATACAACTTTGCAATGCTTTACACTTTAACAATTCTATTTTGAATTCCGCTTTGTAGCATATTCGATAACGTTTTGACTGTTAAATACAGAGTTTTCTTCTTCTATAGAGATGTCAAGTTCTTGCTATGTTCTTCAAAGTGACAATTGCTTAAAATTTGTCTACTGCAAGTTCCGTAAAACGTTTCAGAAATCAGTGCAAAGTAAAATGATGAAAAATATAAATTGTTCTCCAAAGAGAATGTAGAAAAGATGATCTGGTAAGAGAGAGAGAAGCTAAAGATTTGAGTGAGAAATGTTGCTGTTTTTTAAATGAAAATTACCTTATTTTGTAAATTAAGAAACCAGTCAGTAATGTTTGCTACAACTCTAATATGTTTATCTTTAGCTCTATTTAATGAAGTAGAGGTTTAACCAACACAAAATCTACCATAGAACTATCTATAAATACAATCAGTTGTCAATTAATGCCCTTTCAAAGTGCAACCTCATTCAATTGTCGCACATACCCGAAGCTTAGAGGAACTTGAAGTGGAAAGAAATTTTGCCAAATCATTTGACATGGAATGCATGAGGTGACTGCTTCCCAAGTGTAGGAATTTCCCGATGCCATCCAAATTAAAACCAGACTGAGTACCATACAAATAACTATATTCCCCTCTATTAACACTTCCTCTCAGTCTAAGCAGTATATAAACTTGTACTCGTAGCATAACAATGAATAGTTAAGAATAAACTCGCACATATCCGCAATTATTAATATAATGACAACATATTTTGTTGTTGATACCATTGTTGTTGTTGTTGCTAGTGTTGTTGCTGTTTGTTGTAGTTATTAAAAATAGCTGTCGATAAACGAAAACGCAACTTCATTAATTAATAATAATTAATGATGATGATGAACTAATCAAATAAAAGCGTGAAAAGTGAAGTTCGCCGCAGCGCGAGCTCCAACAATAAATCATTATCATCTACATCATCATCTTTATAATGATCTTGATGATGATGATCGTAATGAACGTAGTGAATGTCGATTGCCCGAGAGAATTACAGAACGCGTGCCCAACTCTTTGTTCTTCTAGCGTCTTCTCAACTGTAATTATCACTCAGTTTCTATATTTATTCATTAATCCAACTGTTGAACTCAACTTTTATATATATCTGTCTAACTGTTTGAGTTCAATATTCTAATTTGGTATCTAATGATCTATGTACTTCAATATAAATCTATTGTATATATGTATATCTAAATAAGTTATATGCATGTATCTATCTATCTATCTATCTGTTTAATTCGATTAATATCTATCTACGACTGTATTTAACATCATTTAATAAATAGCTGTTTATTCATACTTAACTAACTGGCTTAGGATCTCTTAGCTCTAATGCTGTCTATCTTTCGCTTATATATCTTGGATAACTTGTATCTCAAACTCATCATACACATTTGTATCTTAAATCCCTTAACTCTAATATTGTCTGTCTTTTATATAGACATCTTTTCTTATTTTATCGGTGCAACTTTTACTTATCTTAAATTCATCATACACATATCTGTCTTAGAATCCATTAACTCTAATATTGTCTATCTGTTGTACAGACACCTTTTCATATTTAATCGGTGCAACTAATATCTTAAAATAAACTCTTATATTGTCCATCTTTCGCTTATAACTATATCTTTTCATATTTTATCTATGCAACTTTTATCTTTAACTCATCATACACATATCTATCTATCTTATTGTGTACTTCTCTGTCTATCTTTGACTCTGACAATGGCTTTTGTGACTGCATAGGAAAAACAACAAGAAGAAGCATCTTTTCACTTCCCGTCTCCCCGTCTCGTTCCCCACTCTACTATTAAGTATTTGAACTTCGCGGTTCGGTGACGCCTCAAAATGCATATTGTACAGTTAGCTGGACACTTGCTAATGGTGCATCATTAAGTTTCATTACGAACTAACTGAACTGCAGCAAGACCATTATGTCTATACTCTGATACCACTTGATTGTACATATATGTGTACTTGGTTCTTTGGTTTGGTTCGGTTCGGTGCGGTTCGGTTGGGTTCGGTTCTTCGACCTGCCATTCGACCTGCCTTTATAATTTATACAGCAAAAGTTTATAGTCTTTGTGGCAGAAGAAGCGGATGTAATGTTGTATCCACCAGCCGCAAATGAACTTGTAATTTACAATGAATTTGACACTGACAGCTGGCAGCTGCTAAACGGCACTCAGTCAACAAATATTCATATACTTTTGGCATTGACTGTACAACAACGGGACAAAAAGTTGTGCAACTTTTTTTTATTTTGTGTTTTTGTTGTTTGTTTTTGGCTTAAGCCACTTGAGCAACATTTTGGATTATACCTAAATTTGAAAGTACTTCTTAGTATGCAACAATCCACAAATAGATTCTATTTTCATATTCATTTAGTTTATAATCTTGATACTGCTCGTGGGGGGTCTTTCTATTAAATCTTTGTTTTTAGCTTACATTTTCAAGTTATAATAACAAAGCTGTATTTTTAACTGGTCGTCTTTGGGTATATTCGTATCTTGTATTTATTTCTGTAAATATAGCAAGAGGGTAGTTGAGTTATCTATAGAGCATTGATTTCGTATTTGAAATCTATTCGAGAAGTGGATTATGAATATGACAAATATTTCTAACTACTCCTAAGTAATTGAAGGCCCCTTTAAATACTTTTGAATTTGACACTAGTCTCTATACATTTTACGTCAGTTTATCATTCGGATAGGTTTTTAAGATCATATATAGAAATTTAATCAAAGATAGGTCTAAGTAAAGTAGCCTGCAAATAATATTTTATAACTTCAGTATAGTAATCTCCACTTTCGAAGCTTATATGTAGACATTAGAAACTAAACTTTTAATACGTTTCTTTTTCTTCGCTTGCTCCGCAGTCTAAGCTATCCCTTTGGAAGTCTTTATAGGGTAACAACCCAACCGACTGTCCAGGATTTGGGTTATCTTTTTTACGTTTTTCCCATTGCAACACTTTTCAAGTATTTTTTTTTTTGTGGTAACTTGGTTATTTTTAGACGCTTCTTAGCCATTAAAATTGTATTAAATCAGATTAGTTGAAAGCTTAACAAACTGACGATGCAATGGGTAACAGAAAGTAGAGAGAGAGAGAGAGAGAGAGTTGCTTAACTTGTTCCTCTGGCCATAACTCATGCCATGGCAAATGGAGGCAAGGCCCTGACTGGCTATGATAGATAATTGCTTTGCTTGCTTTTTATACCACGTAGTTGCAAATATTGATTTAAGGGTGTTATGAAATGATTTCTATTATTATAATATAACTTATGGGTAGCTTATATCAGCAACCCACCTTATTTATTTTTCATTAATAGTGTAGAATTTGTCGAAACTTGCACCCGGGCGAGAAAGCTTTTTAACAGATACAGAGATTGTAAAATGTAAAGTTCCCTTTACGCTAGGAAAAGGTAACAGAAATTTTTGAATTGATTCATATTTTATATAAAGAAGATATAAAATTATTGAATAATCCATTTTGTTATAATATGATGATTATGATAGTTTTAAGTCTAAGCCGGAATGTTTTTTAGACTTTAGACTTTTTATGAAATATTAGCCAAGCAGCTATAGTCTTAATTTTTTTTGGAGAGTGAGTATCTGTTAGTCTAGCAGTCTTACTTGTTATTTTTTAAATTTGTGTTATTTTTTGCTTTAATTCTTTTTGTTGTTGTTATTTTTCAATTGAAAACTCAAGAGACACGCCCAGCTAAGCGCATTGGGCTGTGGCTAATTGAATCATGAGATGCTCTGAAGAAATTGCAGAAATGTTTATACCCATAAATGTGTGTAATCGCTTAAGAGGTACAGAGGTGAATGGAGTGAGGGGAAATTATAGGTAGAGAGGGGGATGGAAGTCGGAAAAACGAAATGTTGGGGGAGGATGGGGAGGGAGAAATGGAGGAAACAAACATTTGCCTAGCCAGAAGAAGGACGATTGCAGCTGTTATTGTTGATGCCAATGCACTGATAAGAAACAACATGAAGAAGTAAAGGAACAAGAGGAAGAAGAAGCACAGGAAAGGGAGAAGCAGAAGAAGAAGAAGCAGTTGAAAAAGGAAAATGACAGGGGCCAACAGCTGTGGATATCGAAGAAAATGTTGAAAAGTTGTCTCAGTTGCACCCGATAAGCGATGACGATGCCAATGGGAGTGTGGAAGGGCAAAAGAGTAAGGAAGCTACAAAGAGAAAGAGAGAGCGAAAGAGAGAGAGTGTGAGGGGGTTAGGGGGAGGTCGAAGTTCAGTTGTCAGCGCTGTTATCGCGCGTCCTCGGCTCGTTATTTGCTTTAGCTTATGATATTCCTTTGAACTTTATGCGATTTTCTTCAGAGCCAAAAAATGTCAAATTCAGCTATTTGTTTAATTGAAAAAAAAGAAAAAGAAAAAGCAAAAATAAAAGTAAAAGTAGAAGAAGAAGTTGTTGAACTTCCCTTTGCTTAAATTTCCCATCGAGTTTCCTGCCACTTGAAACAGCGCATCAAATTGTTATGTGCCATTAATTTAAATGAAAGTAATGCGACCTTTCCCCCATTTTATATTTCCTTCAATGAATACGAATAAAAGTGCTCATATTTGTATTCGTACTCGCAGTCATACGCTCAATAAGTACTCGTAATCGTATTCATTTCCCTATTCATTGTCCCTGTGCTCACTCCGTATGCAAATTCATTTGATATGCACTTCTTAGCTATTGATATAAGGGATATGTGAAAGTATTTCCTCATTTTAAACTAAGCTCTGGATTTCCAATACACAATTGATATAGAAACTTGACAGCTTCTCTGGTAGCGTTTAAGTAACTTTCAGTTATTTAGTCTTCTTGTTGGGAACAGTTTTTAAAGCTCTTACAGTGTCCATTTCCTTTTTGAATATAATTTGAGTTCGATTCTTTTTGCTCTCTAATTTTTCAAGGAACATTTAAGTCAGCGCACTTTATAAGCAACTCTAAATTCAACCTTAGGCCTCTATTTATCTTAATTTAAGTCGAGAATTTTTCAAATAAAAACCACATTTTAAATTAACCAAATTTGGCATAACTTTGTCAAATCCGAACTGATTTTTATTCGGAATGTCGTTTAAATCATGGTTTGATCTATAAATGGATTCTACATTTAAAAAAATTGGTTTGTTCTCAAAATTTAATTTATTTAACTCTGTTTAGACAGTTTTAAACTAGATCAGCTTAGAACCTTTTGCTCTTAATCAATTTTAAAACCATTATTATAAAGAAATCTTTAAAGGTTTCTATATTAAAGGAAAGTGTTCCATCTCTTGACTTTATCTTTGAATTAATCCACAAATCCATGGGACAAACAAATGTGATTTTGGATTTTCTTTCAAGGAAAATCTATTACCGTCATTCACATATACTCTTCTTGGTTTTTGGTCTGTGATTTTCTGTAAGCTGTGAGATCGCTTATCTCTTGTTGGCCACATTCAACGACTAATTCCCTGTACACAGTTCCTTAACTATTCTCCCCTTTTGTACTATGACTATTTGTACAGTGGCTGACAAAAGTCAGCCGCCTGGTAACAATAACAATTTGTTGCTAATGCACTTTGTATTTGCCCAACGCGGCTTAAACCACAAGTGACCCCAGATCCGAGATCCGAAAGCAACTTCACTCATTAAGAGAACTTTATTTTTATTTATTTTTTTTTTTGGCATTGGGGCAGATTTGTTCAGTTACGCTTTGCTATATCCCCAATAGCTATGCTATGTTTGATTAAGCAATTCCAGGCGGAAATTAAATGGACACGCAAACAAACTGTGTACCAGGGGAGATGTGGAAGGGATACCGAAGCGAGAAAGTAGAGAAATGAGAAGAGGAGAGAAAAAAAAGGGTCAGCTGGTATCTCGGGCTGCTGCTGCTGCTGGTTGGGGGGAGTTGCCTGGGTGTCTATCAAACTTAACTGAGCAGCGTTCAAGTGAGAAGATTAAATCGCCATAAATATTAACTACAGTTGCTTCCGTTTGTATACGCTCAGGGATGGGGAGAAGTGTGTGTATGTGTGTAAGGTAAGACAATTTGAAAACGTTTGCCTTGATTTAGCACCGGAAGGCACGCACATCACGTGTCCGACTAGCAGTCCCAGGCCCAGACCCTCGGAGGCAGAGACAAACGGACCAGTGTTGCCACAACTTCAAGGGCTAAACTAAATAATTTGATCAAACAAAGGTAGCTAGATTACGAGTCGGCTAAATACTTATCCATTTACAAAGCTTAAAGATCTCTAAACAACAAAAAAGAAACTATTATTTTGTATCTAAAAAAATATTCCAAAACCTTTCTAATAAGTCATGGGGACTAATAAGTCATGGGGACATTTTGTACCGAGAATGTATATTGATTTTCTAAAGAAGTTGTAAGTCATCAATCTGAAGAATAAATTAAATCATATTAAACAAACTTCATTTCTTAAACATTTCTAGATCTCGCTTATAAGAAGTTGATAGGCCTAGCTTTTTAATAGCTAAAATAACAACACTGAGACGGACACGGATTCGTCCGGGGAACGCTTCAAGTTGCAAGGTTCTTTTCTCCGCGCATTGGGGCAAGTGTACAAATCAAATGATTTATTGTGCTCTGGTCAGTATAAAATTGGAGCACGCTAAAAATAATTGAAACGTACAGCTAAGCTCTCCAAAAGGGGAGAATAAATAGGAGGAGGGGCTTAGGAGCTTAGTCAAATTCTCAGTGAAGGGAGAATAATTTGAGACCTCACCTGGCATCTTTAGTTTATATGAACATTTGGAACTGTTAAGCCATGAAATTTCTTGACAACTTTTTGCAGCTGCTAATTGACACACGTAGTGGGATGTGCGTGTCTGTATGTGTGTGTGTGTGTGTGTGAGTGTGTGGCATGATTAAGACTTGCCACATAATTGAGTTATCAACATGTCTGCGACAACTCACAAAATATTCCCCTTCCCAACTATATATGTAGCTTTCTCACCTGTTTCTGACCAAAAACCAATTGCTTTGCAAATTGACCAAAAATGTTCAGTTTTTGGAACCGTAAAACGCTTCCGGTTAGCCAAATGAGCTGTTAGCCATGTTGGTGCTTTTGGCCGTTAGCCCATTAGCCGCAGCATTACATACAGCCTAGAGTAGGAGTATATTCCGTACTCCATCCATCCATCTATACTTACTCCCATTCTCATTGCGATTCCCATTCCTTTTCCCATTCCCATTCCCATTCCCATTCCCATTCCCATCATCATCATCATCTTATTCGTTGTGAAAGTCGCATTCGCATCACATCCATTCAAAAATCAACCCCATTTTGTGTTAGTTAATTGCCAATATTACACAAGTGCAGTGTTGCCGATTCAGCTTTCTTCCCGTCAAATCTAGCTATTTTCAAAGCGAAATTGCGGGACAGTTACAAAAACGGAGGGCAGTAAATTCAAGCCGCTTCTTTAAAAATATGTCTTGACTTTCTAGCTCCACTGAGGGCCAAGTTCCGTCAATTGCGACAAATGGCAAAATTTGTTGTCCATTCTTTTCTGAATATCACTTGAAATGGCTTCATATTTTTATTTTCTCTTCCCGTTGGAAACAGTTTTTTTTTCCTGGTAAAAAGTTGCCAGCACTGCACAAGTAAGTGGCAAGCCAAAGCGCATAAAAGCATGCTACGCTCTTTCTCTCTCTAAGGTGATTCGCTCTCTTGCTGTTGCTTTTCTACTCTCATACTCTCTGTGTTTTCATTTAAGCACAGTGCGTGGGTTAAGTTAGCGCTCAACTTTTGTAAAAAGCTAGTGCATCTGATTAACACTCTAGTAGAGTGGCAAGTTTTATGGGTCGACAGAATGGAAATTTTCTTACCTTTGAAAAAATTGAATAGAATGTCTTTATAATCATGGTTTGATCAATTAATTGATAGTATTTAAAAAAAATTATTTGTTTTTCTTTTCAAAGTGTTAAATCTCGTGTTTATACTTCTAATAAACTCTTGGAGCCCAAATTTGAATAATAAAACACTTTTTATACTTACATATGCCAAGATAGTTTAACAAATTTGAATTTGAATAAAATAACATATTCTTGTTGCATAACTGTTGGCGGTACCTGTTTGCGGTTGAGAAGATGCGTTGCTGTTGTTGTGCGCAGACGCCAACGACAGGCCGGCAACGTCGCATAGCAATACAGGGTTGAGCTGCTGTTATTATTGTTGCTGCTTTCGCTGTTGCTCTCGTTGTGCTACTCTCTTCTCTCTGTATTTGGTGTTGTTGCTGTTATTGTGGGTGCCTTGTGGTCGTCGCACGTGCCGTTGCTCTTGGTGGTTGCCATTGCCGACTACCAAAGAGAGCAGGAGAGTAGAAATAGCAAAGTCAGTAGAAGTGTGGGAGAGAGAAGAAATGGATCCTGCAGCTGTGAGCTGAGCTAACTTGGCAACCGCGTGTAAGGTTTGCTTTCAGTTCAGCAGCAGCCTTTGCAGTGTACGCAACGCCAACGCAAATCGCGTGTTGACGTCGTCGTCGTCGCCGGCAGAACACAAAAACATAGAACAACGACGGCAGAACAGAACGCACAATAATAATAAGAACAACAACAAGAAAACACAAACAGTAGTGTGACAGCGATAACGGAAATACTGAAAACAGCAAATTGAAACCAACTGCGCGCGAAAATTAAAAAGAAAGCATATTAAATAGAAACTAATTAAAATTATAAAAGTGACAATTGAAACAATTGTTTCATGCATTTTGTTGTATATTTTTTTTGTTGTTATTTGAGGACAAGAAAACAAGTGAAACACACACACATACACACCCAAATACATATCAAAGAAAAAGTGGGCTAAAAAATAAAGAAGAATAATAAGAAGAGGTGAGTACAAGAATAATAATAATTACAGCAATAACAACATTGAGTCATCTGTAAATGAGCGGCATTCATTTACAGTTACAGTGTGAATTAGAGTGAACAGTTACATTTATTGTGCAATTCATTAATAAACAATGCAACATTTGGCAACTAATGAGTAACGTTAAAGAGCGCAAAAAAAAACAAAAACACACAAAAAACACAAACAAACAAACACAGTGGCTGCGCTGTCAACGTCAACGCCAACATCGACGTCGTAACATTGCGAAATTGATTTTTCATAGCGGCCGCTCTCTCTCTCTCTCGCTTTCAATGAGCGCGCTCTCTTTCATTTTGTTTTTCTTCTTTTCTTTTTGAGAGCGCGCTGCCAAAATGTCTGCCAGGCGCGTCGTCAACCTGTCACAACAGCAGCAATTACAAAAACAAAAATAACAACAACGAGAGAAGAGCAACAACAAGAGTAGCTTGTACGCCATTGTTGTTGCTGTAGCTGTTGTTGTTGTTACGACAACTAATCAAAGCGACTTTTGGTGCTGTCGACGTCGCTGCCTGCTGCTTTGCTTTCGTCATGACCTTCATGACTCATCGTTTGCCTTGTGCGCCAAAGGGATGGGTAAAGGGGGAAGTATGACTACGTGCGCCACATGGCCCGCCTTTTTAGCTCTCCTCTCTCTCGGTCTTCCCCGTCCTCTCACTCTGTCTTCTACTTTGGTTTTGGTTTCATTTTGACTCTAGCTTTTCTTTTGTTTTTGTTATTTGTGTTTATTTTTTTCGCTTGCGCATTTAATTAAATAAATTGTCCTTACATTTAGCCGCAGCCATTGTTAATGTGCTTTTTCCTTCTCCCCCTACTCCTTATCGTTGTTGTTGCATAAATTGGAGCGCCGTTAATTTATAGTTGGCCATTTTGCTCATTAATTTTGGTCACATTTAATTCGAGTTGTTATTGTTGTTGCTGTTGTTCCTGTTGTTGTTGACAAAACAGGCCGCACCTCAAAACAGTTTCAACCTGTTTTTACCAAATACCACAAAACATTCACCTACTGGCCAAGTTATCTAAGGTTAGTTGTTGGCCAGCAAAACAGACATTGAAATGTCATTTAATCCCAAGTATTAAGCATATAAACACGCATAACTGGGAGTGGCTAGACGGGTGTAATGAACAGTAAGATACCACGTAATTCATTCAGTGTTTTCAAGTAGGCAAATAATTATCCTTCGTAGGACCTGCCTTTTACAGGCCCTGTCTTAAACCAAACTCAATGGTAAAATGTATATATATAGTACATATACGAAAATGGTATATTTTATCATTCATTAATTCCTCTAACCAAATTTAAATTTATATGAAATTCCAACAAAAAAGAAGGTAAAATATTGCGTAGCATACTTTTAAGCGCAGACAGACATTCTCGATTCTTTGCATTCTCGAAACTTCCAATTCCAATTCCAGTACCTCTGAAATTAGGTAGGTAATTGGTCGAAATGACAATAAAACACTTGCCAAACTGCAAAAAGCTAGGCGTGTTCTTTAAAATAATAGAATAGAGCTAAAGATGAAAGTATACCTGGAACTTTGTACAATAAATAATAGCCATGAGTTTGTAATTAAAATTAGCAATTTTGAAGCTTAATTTCTCCTGCTGATATCTCATAAAATGTAAGAAAAATCTTAATGAATTGATTATAACTAACGGTTTTAAATATCAAATATGAGAGCGTTCAAATTTAATCGCTTACTTACCCGAGTTAATAATTTTCAGTTAATTACGCTGAAAAAGGTGCGAGTCTAAAGAGAATTCTTTTACTGAATTTAACAGTCGAACTATTATAAAGAATATATTTAATCTAGTGTAACTAGACTTTTTATTACTATAGCTAATTTTAAAAATCTAGAATATTAAAAAATACCTTTGCATATATAAAATAGTTGTATTTTAAACCAATTTCCATAACTAAAATTGAATACTTTTTCCTATCAGATCTTTGAACTAAGCTTGCGAATACTGAAAAACTGACCCAAGCTTATCTATTGTCTTCACTTCAACATGATTTTCATTTGTTCTTTTTCGATTCTTCAGTCGCTTTAAGCCTGACAAATGCCTGAATACGTTTTATCAGCATTTTCTTTTAGTACTTTTCATTCTTGCCATCCACTGTCCACGGGATAGTTGCAAAAAGCGATTAAAGTTAATGCGCTTTATGCTAAATACGATTTTTATAATAATTCTAAAAGTGTTCAGCTCTCTTTTTACGCTTTTTTCTATGCATAAACATTCGTAACAGTCCAATTTCATTTAATTGCATTTTCTTTTATTTTTTTTGCCTCCCTTTTATATTTGTTATTTTGCCAACTTTAATTAAAGTTGATTTTTGTTCTTTTTGTTTGTTTTATTGTTATTTGCGGCTGCTGAAATTGCATTGGCATGAAAAATTCGTATTATTTTTACAGTTTGCGTGGGGCAAGTTTTAAGCCTTTTAATGAAGCGCTTCTAATGAGTATATGAGCCTGAGTCTATATACATATATATATATCGAGGACAAAGTTAATGAAAGAGTCTCAACAGGGCAAAAATGCAAATGAAAAGCTTGGGAAGATAAAAAATGTAAAAAAAATCAGAAACTTTTTGCTCGCTGAAGGCGGTTGAAAATGTGGGCGTTGCCAGTTTCAACGTAATAAGTACGTATATCAACTGACTTACATCTTAAGTCGGCAGTCTCCAAAAAGAACCCCAATTCCAGGACGGAAAGGACGGAATCTCAAGCCAATAATAGAGTTGACAAGAGAGTAAAATGTAATCAAAGGGCAGTCGACGTAATATTAACAAATGACTGCCCATCAATTTGAAGCTTATTTAATGTTGCAACAATTGTCAAGGGGCAGACGGGTGGCACTTTACTTTTTGCCAGCACTGTCAAATTACATAAGTAAGCGACAATTTCCAAAAGCCTTTCAAGAATGAAAAATAACACACGACACGCGTGTAAAAAAAAAGCACACACAATAAACTGGAAAGTCTAAAACACGTACATGCGTTGTGCTGGCAAAATTGCTCGACTGGCAAATACCCCTTGATTGAAAATATATTTCAATGAAAGTAAATGGAAGTGCACAAAATTAGAAAATTTATTTTGAGAAATTGAGGTGTTTTTAAATATCTGATGATTCACTGTTTTATAAACCTGCCATTTTCTATAGTCTACTAATGTTGATTAAATAAATAGGAATGATAAATGTGTAAAACCCTTTCCACACACTGTTTGATCACAGGGTGTTTAAATAATCACAATACTGTGCAAATATACATGTCATATACAAATGCATGAATAATAAATTATGATAGAGTCAAAAGAAATAAATAAATAAAATAGATTGGAGGGAGTGTGTGTGTGCGTGCGTGTGTGTATTTTTTTTTAGGGAGAGGGGAAGACTCTGAAGTTTGTGTCATGAAGTGATTTTCCACAATTTTTCAGTACCTTTTGCCATTTACTGTTTACCATTTTTTTTTCTACTTCTTTTTGTATAACTGGTTGCTGAGGGATTGTGGGGTTGTTGGTGTGGTGAGGGGGGGAAGGGAGGGAGGGAGGGAGGCACTTTTCCGGCAGACGTCTGCGAAATGAGATAAAAAACATTTAGGCCTCACAATGGCATTGTTGTATCGTCATGCTGTGTGGAGTATTTGTTGAAATGCCTTGAGATGGCTAGCAAAATGGCAACAACTCAGAAGCCGCTTAGCACCCAAGAGCAGGGACATTGCCCAACACTGGTCCCCCTTCTCAACACACACACACACATACTTTCCTATTATCGTTGTCTTCGTCGTCGTCGTCGTCGTCGTCGTCGTCGTCGTCGTCATCTGGTGGTTGCTTTCTTTGCCCATAGACAGTCACATTTTTGCGCTAATGATTAATGGCTGTCATCCTGTCGTCCTGTCCTTCTGTTGTCCTGTCCTCCTGTCGTCCTGTCCTCTTGTGCCGTTGTACTGTCGTCCCATAAGTTCTAAGCGCCTTGGGCGTACAGCCGCTCGAAATGTAAAACTTTTTAACTGTGTCTCAGCTATATATTTACATACATCCTGTTGCCTGCCCGCTTTTGTTGCAGCTGTTGCAAATCTCAGACGATGATGAAGCAGTCAGTGTTGATAAATGCACTTAAGATTACCCGCTTAACGCCCATTCATTTGGAATGAAGCAAATGATTACAAGGATTCAATATGCTGTCGTCATGCAAATATATTCAGGTCATTCATTACATTCATTAGCTATGGATTTGCTGACAGGCAAACCATATAACAAATTCAAATTGACAAGCTCAACTTTTACCCCATTTTTAACCAACACTAAACTGTTTATAAGTCTATACTATATACTTACAAATGTATATGTTGTATACATTCATATACATATATAACTAGGCACGGTGACAAAAGCCCAAAACGCAAAACGCAAAAGGCCAACACGAAACAGGGCTGGGCTTATGGTTTGGTAAGGGAATTACTCGGAAAATCGCATAGGAGGTGGGAAGAGGAATGGGATTTCAAAGTATACAAGCAACCAAGTGAGAATGCTTTGGCGTAAAACGTTTACAGAATTTTAAAATGTTTTCTTTACTTTTCTGCATTTTTTAGTTCCCCTTCTTTTTTTTTTTTTGATTGGCAAGGATGACGACAAGAAAAATGTGAAGCAGGTTTTCAATAGTCAATAGATTGATTTGAGGTGTGAGTAATATCGTTTAAGACTTATGAAAGCTCGCTGTGCACATTAATGAGTTCAATGAAAGAGTTGTGGTTGTTTTTAAGGAATAAATCAAATGAAAACTTAAGAAATGGGTATATTACGTATACGTTGTGTGTTCTTTCTTTTATGTGTATTCTCTTGATAACGATATATAGGAAAGGAAACTGACAAAGTGTATATTTAACTAGATCTAACTAGATCTTAACAATTTCCCACAGGTCAAGTTCCCAAAAGGCTTTTCAATTAAAAAAACATATTATAGCTACTCTGCAGTGGGAGCCTAACTCTCTTTCTTCCTGTCCTTTCTTCCCCACTTCCTTTCTCATTTCCCCCTCTTTATTCCTCTTCTACCTCTCTCTTTTCCACGCAAGCAACGATCCATGTTAGATGCCTCCCATGTGAAATCTACATGTAAATTGCGTTGAAAGGTCGAACCATTGAACTTTCTTCATATGAGCTAAATTCACAGTAGAGAGTAGAGAAATACACGTGTACCAACAAGTGTTAACTGAAACACCCTACTCATATTGAGACACCCCACTTCTCTTTTGCTGGCCAACACAATTTGTCATTTGGCAAATGAAACCAACGCGCTGGAAAAAAAAAAGAAAGGAGAATAAAGTCAAAGTCAGAGAACAGAATTCTCGATGTTCTTTTGGTTTTTTGGGTTTGGGGTTTTGGCCAGGTACGTTGCTCGCTCTATTAAATATTCACCCTTTTCTTTTTTTTTTTTGGGAGGGGGATGGGCGTTACGATTACACTGCCGCCCCCCTTTCCACCTTGTGGCAACTTGAACATGCAAGTTTCGTTTATTCGCTGATGTTTACAAATTTTCACGCCAAAATGAAAAAAGTTTTGTTGTTATTGTACGGGCTGCAAAAGTCGTTGGCAAGTCAGCAACAAAATTTGAAGTTGAAGTTGCCTCTCTCTCTCTCTCTTTCACTCTCGTACTCTCCCACTCTGTCTCGTTCTCTTTTGTTGTGTGGTTTTGTGCAACATCTCTGGGGAAGTTGTGAGTATGTCGACATTGCTTTTGTTGCTTTTGCTTTTCTGCCGTCTCGTTGTCATGTGTCAAGTACCAAAGTAGTAAACAACATGTTTACGCTACCGAAACAACAACAACATTAACAATAAAAATAACAACAACAACAATAGTAGCAACAATCTACAATCTACAAGAATCTGCTCAATTGGTTTCTTGCCCTTGAAGTGGCAAGAAACAAACTTCAGAGACGCTTCTCATGCCCACTCTCTACTCGCTTCTCATAACTGTTTTTTATGTTTATGACGTAACTTTGATTTCCCATATGAGTCTTTCCTAGGAATATAAACATATGTACATATATACTTATTACTATAACTTATTCTTATAGCTCATTGCAATAAATCAAAAATAATACTTATCTAAATAAACATAGCCTAAATGAGCTGATAAGAAATGTAAACTCGAATAACCCAAAACTGTAGCATAGAATAGTATTATCCTACAAGTCTCTAGTATGCCTTATCAAGTTCAAATTGGTATCACATAACTAGTTAACTGCTTTTAAATAGGTATATCTTAGTAGTTTCCTTTTAAATCACTTATACCATGTGATTTATGAACTTCAAATTTCCCAACTTGATATTTTGAAGCATGTGTTGTTGAAAGTTTTTATGAGCACGTCCATGCATCAAAGGTCATTAATGTGGCCAACCAGAGTTGGCCTAAAAGTTGGCAACAGTTTGTGCAAATTGCTTATTTATGCGAATGCGAATGCGAATGCTGTTGTTGTTGTGAGTGCTGTTAGTGTTGTTAGTGCGTTCAGTGTTGGCAAATGTTGTACACGCGACAATTACAACAATGGCAAAAACAACTTATTAGTTATGTAAAGTGCGCTTTGCTGTCGTCGCTCTGTGTTTGTGGTTTTCTTTTTTGGCCTGTCCCTAAACAGGGCCTGGAACATGTCAAGGGAGAGAGAGAGAGTGAGAGAGGGGAGCTGGGGAGGGAGGAGGGACAACATTTTCGCTGATTTGGCACGTACGCAGCCTAAAAATGTTGCGTCCTAATAAGGCCATTTGCACAACAGATGGCGCTGTGGTCAAAGACTGCCCAAATTGACCGCTGGTCGGCGCCAGCGTGTTAAATTTGTGAATTATGTTAATTTGAATTCCCTCGTTCTCTCCCTCTCTCCCTCTCTCCCTCTCTCAGTCATATGTGATGTGTCAAAGAATGTAGTTTGTTAGCAGTGTTGACAATTCAGCCTTTTATACATAGATCTGTCCTTTTTCGACTTTGACCGAAAAATTTATCAAACATCCTCTATTTGGAAATGTATCCTGTTTTATTAATTCTAAAACAAATAGCGTAATAGTACAATAAAATATATATTACAGATTATATAGGCACTAAAAGAAATTATCGAAAAGGGTTCGATATATTTTTAATTTACTTATATACATTTTTTTTACAATTATTAACAACGTAGCATTCATATTATAAATATTTAAGAGACCTAAATTAAATGCTGAGCCTATACGGTATCGACAAACATATCTAGTATAATCTCATCATTGGGGATGTCTAATATAAATAGTTTTCGACCAATTATACTAACTGAAAATCAACACTTTTATTAAAAACAGGTTATCCTATTTTCTGTCTTCTTTATTAATTTTATATATTTGTTTTTCCGTTTTATTTTCTTGTTAATTTGTCCTGTTAATTTTGAATATAAAACCCATTTTCTACGCACCTTTTGTATTTTGAAGACTTTTCTCCTTTTTTTTTTGGATCGGTTTGTCCTTTTTTCCGCGAGTAGTTGGCACCTCTGTCTGTTACATACACTACCCCTCTCTCCACTGCCTCCACTCTTAACTTCCCCACTATGTGTCCCTTTTGGTACGCACTCCAAGCGATGCGTGTTGTGTTTCACAATTTGTTTGAGGGCATCAGTTGACAGTCCCAACGGCATACACAGGGTCTCCCCCTAAGACACACACACACACAAACACACTTGTGTGTGCTATGCGTCATCGTCTGCTTCCCCCCACACACACACACACACTCTAACACATAGACAAATGCGTCGCAATGTCGTCACATGTGCGCAACAAATTGCGTCTGCCGGTTTTGAATTTTGCGGTTACATTTCCGTTGCACCGTCGGGGCATCGATATTGTAAATGTGGACAGGGGGATGGGGGGAACGTTGACAGCATTTCAAATAGCAAATGGCAAAAGAAAAAGCAGAAAAGCCAAAGGCGTACAAAATAATAAGAGCAAAACCTGTCCAAGGCATCAGGCACAGACACAATCCCGGTAGCTTGCAAAAGGCACGCGCACAGTGGCCAAAAAGTGCATTTGTTATGCGTCTTAAATTATTGTTTAAGATCAGACTGTATTCCCTTTCCATTTTTTAAATAAACAAATAACAGCAGTCTTGCTAAAGTCTGTGCAATTCTTCTAAGAACTAAGCACACTTTTGAAATCTATAGCAATAAAATAAACTCCCATCTATTTCGTCAAAATTAAATTAATATTTACAATAATAAATTATGCTCAAATTAATAATTTCAGATTTAGAAATGAAATAATATGAAATATTAAGGCTAAAATAAAAGTATAGCATACATTGCAGATGAGCATAGCTTTAATTACAAGTATTGCACTATTTTTTTAACACTGCGAACTTGTTGTTTTCTAACACTGTGCATGACTTTGCTGCGGTTCGGCATGCACCTCAAAAGTATGCAATGCTAAAGAAGTGAGAAAGATAGGAGAATAGAGAGAGATTTAGTAAAAATAAATCTGTAAATCTGATTTATGCGTTTGGTGCGCGACGCGACGCCACGTGAGCACAAAAGAGATAGAAAACAAAAGCAAAGAATGTAAAAAACTGCAAAGAGAGTGTGATGAGAAAGAGGGGGGGGACATGACTTGAAGTTAGATATCGACTTGAGGCGGGCAACAAATCGCATCAAATTTTCATCCTCAGAGCCCGAATTACGAATTGGCAGATTATGGAAATTGCCTGTGCCACAGCTGGATGTTGCAAGTTTATTGATCAGCCACGATGCTGGACACAAATATAATGATGATGACGATGATGATGATGATGATTGCCATACATAAGCTTATGTCTCAGTCGTAGTTGTAGTTGGCTTATGTTATGACTCATGTCCGGAACAGCTATAAAAGCTAAACAGTGTAAGAATGAAAAAGTACACAGACAAAAATCATTATAAAATTAAAATTTATGTTTCTTGGCTTCAACTTGAATTTTCCAAGTATGTATAACGAATATAATTATCAAATTAGACGAAATGTGGATCTAATATGGTATAATATGCTCAACATAATTGATTCAAGTACAAAATTCTTCTAAGAACTACGAAATTCAATATTTTCCGAAATTAAAATGAAAATCCCTACTTAAATAAAGTATCTCGTACTTGGCTTAAATATAACCAAGAACACCCAACTTTTGACATCATTAATATATATATTTCATCCTAGAAATCCCCTATTTTTTTCTGTGTAGAAGGGAGTAAGAAATACAAAAGAGAGAGAGAGAGAGAGAGATACATAATGAAAGAGGGGAAAGAAGTCGTGTGGAATGTCATAATTTGATATGCGGCTAAAGTAATGCCAAGCTTAATACCTGTAGACAAATAATTACAACAACAAACCCAAGTGTGGCAGCTAGGCAGCAGGAGTGGGAGTTGGGGCTGTGAAAGGTGACAGGCAAGCAGGGGATGGGGGATGGGGGATGGTGCCACATGTAGCATATTTAATGACAATGAAGCTCGTGTCAAGGATTACTAATTAGTGTCTGGACGTTGACGACCAAACGCAATGGATCATGATAATGAAGATGATGATGATATTGTTGTTCTCCAGCTTGTTGTTGCTTTTTATGACCCAAGTGTGTGTGTGTGTGTGTGTGTGTGTATGTAGAGTGCTGTTATCTAGGGCTTAAGTGCACACACACACACATCAAGAGGCAAGATATTTGCTTTTTAAATTGACTTTACCGCCCACAAATTGAGCTGTCCAAGGGACACAGAAGTTCTCCCTGAATATTTCCCCTTCTTTCTCTCTGCCTATCTCTCATCCTCCCCCACTCTCCCCTCTCTCTTTCCCGTCACCAATTCACTGTCTGTCTGTCAAGCTGTCTGATAAGCGTCCATGTCTTTGGTTACCTGCGGCTTAATGAAATTTTGCTGATGTTTTTCCTCTCCATCCTCCATTTTATTTTTGGGTCTCATGAGTGTGTGACAGAGAAAGAGAAAGGGAAAGAGGGGAGGGGAGGGGCTGGGCGTTGCAGAAGGCGTGTCCGTTTAATTGCAGCTTCAGTTTGTATACAATTGCAGGGTATAAGAGCATAATAACTTTATCCCACACACAAAAGGTGTACATAAGTTCTCTGACAGCTTTGATTAGCTTTGACATTTGAATGTTTTCTATTGAAATGAAAACTAAGCTCTTTTCTTCACTACTGTTTGCGTTTTATGTCATAATTATGAGCTCTCAATCAGGGATGGTAAATAACAGTAATGAGCTTAAAAAAACGAGCGTGAAAAAGTAAAAGAAAATAGAAAAATTTTAGATATAGATACTATTTTATGTTATACATAGAGGAATAATTTGCATTTCTAATTTCTATTATAGAAATAATAACTTAAATTATTATTTATTCAATTTATAAGTATGTGAAAATAAGAGTTACAAATTAATTTTTGATTGAAATTAAATTATTTCTTAAATTATTATTTATTCAATTTATAAGTATGTGAAAATAAGAGTTGCAAATTCATTTTTGATTGAAATTAAATTATTTCTTCGTAATATATTTTAGTTCTAACAATAAGAGTTCAGTTTTAATAACAGTGAATAATACATTTGTATTTTACGACTTATGCGTTACGTTCCCTGCTCAAAATAAGCTATTAGGTAATGCATTACTTAAATTAAACAATAACTTATTGATTGAGTAAAATTAGAATAGGAAAAAGCATTCTAAGTGATTCTTCACACATTTATTTGTGTAGAAATGTTTATAGCAATGATTCATATTTATTGTTATGCATATGACAAAGATGACTAAGTTCTCTGTTGTAAATTAACTTGCTATAAATAAGATGATATATGTAGATATGATATATATATGTAGTATAAATATTACTTATTTATTAAAGAACGCTTATTATGATTTATCACAAACGGAACTTTAACCCCAAGAAAGAAGTTCAGTTCGGGCTTACGTTCTAGAGATAAATATTGTTGTGGGATGAAATATTTCACAACAATTCATCAGAAAAGCATAATTTACAAGAAATTTGTAGAAAATCTAAATGTAGAGTATTTTCGTAAGGATATGCAAAATTCGTAGACAGTAAAACTTGGTTAAAAGCACTTGAGAGATGATTCCATTTGTTGGTTCTGAAAATGTGTCTGTTTGATGCTGAGGCTGTTGCTCAAGTTGTTGCTAAGCTGATTTGTATTTAATGAGCTGTATATACTACACACACATGTGCGAGTGTAAACACACACACACACACACACACACACACACACACCCTATCTGGAAAATGAAAACATTTACATTTTGCAAGGGTGGTGCTGGTGTGGATGTGGATTTTGAATTTACTGGGTGGTTGGGTTGGGTTTTCAAGTGCCGAATCGTCTGGGTTTCTGACTCATCTCCGTATCTCTTTTGGGGACTTGGCTTTATCGCAGAGACTCAGGCAGAGACTCAGGCTGAGGCTCAGGCTCTTGTCAGCTCTCGTCAGTTGTCGTCAGTTTGAATCGGCATCAAAATCATTTGCCAAAGTAAAACCACCTGTCAGTTGGTTGTTGCTGTTGCTGTTGCCGTTGCTGTTGCTGTTGCTGCCACAATTTGTGTGGCATGCCACTCATCCCCATTTTGTACCATTCGATATTAACATCAACATCGACAATATGCGACACGATTATTTGCTTTAATGTAATGCTTCGTTGCCACTTTCTTTCCTCGGGGCTTTCACAATTTTTATTTGTTTAGCATTATGCGTTGGTTTCTGATGCCACCAAAGTCTCGTCTCACCCTCACCCTCAGCTTCACCTCCCCCTTTCTGTATGTAACCCCAACAAACATTTTGAGTCCAATCCCCCCCCAAAAAATGTCTGGCATCGTTTTAACCCCTCGAGTGAAAATTCATAAATGAAATTCCGTAAATATTTTCGTTGGTTGATTTCTAGACTGCAAATGATGCCCTCGGCCTTGCATGTTCCCCATTCCAGATTTCCCATTCCTCATTCCTTGTTTCCCATTTCCCATTTCCATCTCCCCTTTTTGATAATTCCTTATAGAAGTTTCCATCGAAATCTGACCAAAAGTGCAGTTTCTTGGCGCTTCTTTTTTGAGGCTATTATATTTTCAATTGAAATTGGAATGTGGACATTAAATTAAGAAAATATTTTAAATAATCTTAATTGTCGAATTAAAGTAAACTTTTCTGAATTTTTTCATACATCTCTTACATTATTTACTAAACGAAATTTGTAGATTTCCCTTTGTTTTTTTTAACTTCTCACAAAGATTATATTCTTAAAAGTGATTGGTCTTGTCATCATTTTCTTAATCCATTTACTTTTTACAGAAATTTTCTTATTGCTCTGAACTTTCCTAAAGACTTTAAGTACTTGCATAAGTCTGTCAATTCTGATAATTGAATAAAAGTCTGATAATTTTTTTAACTTCTTATCATAGTTAAATAATACTATTAGAAATATTTGCAGACATTACTTAAGCTATTTATTTATTTTAATTTTTAATTTCTTTTCTGAAACTATTTCAACTTTTAACTTTTAATTTAGAGACAGTTTGGGAATTGACTGCATACTTAGACTATCATCATTCTTCTTTTTTTTAGAATTTCTTGTTTTTCTGTCTAATTTTGTAACTACAGATTTTCTAGAGAACCTTTTCATATCTTGACGTACCTTTATTTTTAGATCTTCTTTCTTAGAACCTTTCTATAGACTTGAGTGGGGAACTTCCCTTAAATCCCATAAATATGTTGCATTCACAAACCGCTCAATTTCTTGGCAAGCAATTTCTTAAATTGTTTTGCACTCACAACTAATAATGAGGACGACGACAAGGATAAGCATAAGAGACTCGCTAGGAGTGGGTAGGAGTAGGGGTAAGGGGATGAGAATAAGGGTATTCCCCCCTTATAGAGAATCTGGCTGAGTCATGGACAACATTAATGTGGTCGTGGTCGTAGTTGTAGTTGGTTGCTTTTCGACTCGTAACGCCCCATTTTTAGTATTGGCCTTGCCTAGCGGTTTTTGGTACTTTCTCCCTCTCCCTCTCCTCTCTCTCTCTCTGTGTGTCTCTGGTCCCTGCCCTCTCTCATGGTTAGCAGCTGCTTTGGTCGCTTTGTCTGAAAGCCAAGAAACCGCCATGGACGGACGAGACTTAATCGACTTTGCCAACATTAAATGCGTGTGGTTAGCCTGCCCTTTCCGTTCCTTCCCTCTCCCTCCTTTACTAGTCCCATTGAAAACTCTCCCCGCATGAAAATGGCGTGAAAAACTGTTTGCCAGCAGCTAAGGAACGAAAATTCCCCCCGTCTTCAACCTCATCTGTTTCTGCTTCGACTTCTGTATCAGAATCTGCTATATTATTTATGCCCATAAAAATATTATTGCCATTTTTTCGCATTTGGATTTTTTTGTTGTAGGCGTCCCTCTCCCTTTTCTTTCTCTTCGTCCCCCTTTTTCGTCCCTTTTTCGCACTCACACCCCTTGCAGAAGCAACGTCTTGTCAAATGTCAGGCGTGAAGTGTTTGTTGATGCGCTCTTCGTGCGATGATGAGGCAAAAGATGGTTAGAGGAGAGAGCGTAGACATGAAGGAAAAGTCTAAGGAAACGCCGGATGTGCTGCGTAATTGGACCCATATGCTTCAAACTGAGAGGGCGAATTGTGGTCGGGTCGGGCAAGCGGGGGAAGGGAAGAAGGGGTGTATAGTTTTCGGTGGTTGCGGCTTCTTCTTCGTGGTGACGCAGTTATCCACTTGCTCGGTGTAGTGCAGATTAGGCTCCGTTGCGAGCCACAATTGGGTTAAGCTAACATGGATATGTTTAAGCCAACCCAATGCGACTTTCCATTGTAAAAAGTAAGGTTATGTATATGCAAAAAGTGAGGTTAGCTACAAATTAAGTTTGGTTACGTTTGACAAAAGTTGGAAACTTGTTAGCGAAATTAAAACAGAACGAGATAAAACTTTATAGTATTTATAATTTGTTAATTGTTGATGAAAGTTGTATAAGATTAAAGAGTGAGGTTATGTTAGGTTGACGCTAAAACTAAAAAAGTGAGAAGCTAACCTTCATACAAATAAATTAATGAAAAAGTGAGGTTAAAGTCCACTTTTATTGCAATTGAGATATATTTTAAATCTTGGACTAGCTAATAATAATAAAATGATTCAAAGCAAATGAGCTTAACTAAAATAATAAATCTACTTGCAATAAAGATCAAAGTGTAATTATAGCGAGTTAATTGCATAGTGAGGTTATATAAACAATTGAGGTTATGTTTGCCATTCCATATAGGATTATCAGAATACATATTTCAAACAAGTTGTAGTTAAACATTTAGTCATAATCGTATCCGGGTTAGGAAACTCATTGGTAGTGAATCATATTCATGTGAATGGTCACAAATAACATAGCAAATGGCGATTTACAGTTATGTGATTTTCTGAATGCTACAATTGTTGTTTGTTTGTAGTTGTTCGTCGTTGTTGTTGTTGTTGTTGGGTCTCTCAATTATTGCCCATTGGCAGCTGGCAATACATATTGGTTTGCCACGTAATGCCCATTTAAATGACTACACACAAAAGCCCAAATGGTCCGCCACTTCCCCCTCCCCCATCACATTTGTTGGTAGTGTGTGTGTGTGTGTGTGTGTGTGTGTGTGTGTGTGTGTGTGTGCCAAGAGACGCCACCAATCAGAGGCAACAACCGAAGCTCCACAAATAAAGTGGCGATTGGATATTACAACTTTCCGGTCACTGCATTTCTGCAAAGTTCACAAAACTACAACTGCAATCGCCTTTCCCTCTATTTTCCTTTTTACCCCTGCTGTTTTCCCTGCCACTCCTACTCTTAGTTTGCCTACCGTCCTCCCCACTCCACCCCTCCTCATATGGGCTCTCACAACTTCTGCTCCCACAAGCAGAACAATTTCGAATGTGCGCTCAACTATAGTGGCAAACGGGTTGCTGCAACGTTGCACAGTGGTTGCTTTTGCGAAAACAGGTGACAAAAATCGGAAAAACTAAAATTTTCAGATATTTCAGATCAGATAGAGGATTGGTTCAAGTGATTTATGCAAAAGGTTTAATTTAAGGCAAGTTATTTGTGTATGCAATTTTAATAATAGCAAATATTTGCATTTGATCGCTAATTTACACCCTTATTGTGCCACACCCCTTTTAGTTTCTTTTCGAAAATATCTTTGGAATATTGAGAACACATCTTACAAATTCTAGACTTATATTTCAGTTGAAGAGTTACCGATTTTTGTCACCAACTTTTGTCAAATGAGCCACTGTGCGTTGAACGGATTGAAATGGTTTCAAAAGGTGGGAGAGGGTGAAGAGTGTTGCCACAGCGAGGCGTTGAGTGTCGTGTAGTGTAGTTTAAACAGGAAGTGGCACACACACACACACACACACACGTACAGAGAGTCAACATTTGGCAACATGTGTAGAATTGCGAGTATTTAAAACTGAAATCGTCCTTGGACAGCGGCCACAAAATGAATTTATTTATTTTACGGTTTTGACCCACACCCCCAACAATCACTCACTCTATTTTTTTTGTCGTAGGCTTGTTTTTTATTTGCCTCAACACGGCGCAAACAATTTATATAGCACGGTTGTCAGGGTTGTCACCCGCTCCCGAATGTCTATGAGATGCGTTGTTGTCTGTCTGTTATTTGGTTAAGCAACCCCCAAAGGAGCCTTGGGTGGTTGCGTGGTTGCGACATTGAAATTTATAGACTTGCCACAGTCGTCCCAGTCGTCAGTCAGGTGGTGCGGATTTCAAGTGTTGCCAGGAGCAGAGCAGAGGATCTCTGCTCTTGATCTCTGACTTTTCAGGATACATGCCACATTTCACTGACGCTTGGTAAAAAAAAGAAGTAAAAAATCAACAGCAACAGCAACAACGACAACGCCAACACACAATGCCAAAAAATATTTAATTAAAATTTATTGCACAACCCCAGGGTGCAGCCACCCAAGCAGACCACCTGACGACCCAACCAGACCCCAGGACAGCAGGACAGCAGGACAGCATGAAAACAGGATGAAAAGGAGAAGGACAGCAGTCAGCGAAATGCCAAACGATGACACCCTTCAACAAACGTTTCATTTTCTCTCGTTTCAACTTCAAATGGCAACCGTTGACGTTGACTTCTGCCTTTGACTTGTTCCATCCAATTCCCTGCCCTGTCTTCTTCTTTTTACACAACCTATGCCTATGTTGTTGTTGCGTCCCTTGCTCCGCACTTGAAAGTTTGTGCTCCCAAATGTCTCATTGACGGCCATTTTTAATGGCCTGCACTTGAAGTATACAACAAAAATTACACAATATAAACAAAAACAAACATAAAGTGCAGACATTTAATGTGTGCGATCAACATATACCCTGTATTCAATTGAAATGCTATTAAGCCAGCAAAAACAAAAGCATAATATTGTTTATAGGAAGAACATTAGAGTCCTTTCGCAATCATGTAGATAGATTTACAATTCTCTTTAGCTAAAGTACCATCTTTAATTCCAAAAAGCCTCTTACGATCCTAAGATTAGTTATTTTATGCATAGAGAAAGAGAGAGACACGATCTTAAGCGTTACTAAATCTACAAAGTTATAGGAAATTTATGGCATTAAATATATTTAAATTCAGTTGCAATCACGACTCAAAAGTAATTAAAGAGTATGTAAAATACTTTAAATAATTGGTATATCTTTTTGTTTAATTGATGCAACTACCCTCTTTACACACTTGATACATTTACAGGGTATTATGAAGTGTAAATACAGGCAACAGAAATATGCTGCATACTTTCGGGCGCACAATGCACATTGAGCTATTAAAAAGTTGCAACGTTATAACAACAACAGCCAAACAGCAGCGATGGGGCACTGATGGAGAGGGGAGGAAGGGAGGCAAGCCCTGTGTCATGTGGCATGTAGCAAGAGACGCTTTAGGAAAGGAAGGGGAGAGGGGGAGATAGCACTCTTCCGACTGGATAAGTCGAGTAAACATTTCATAAAGCAATTGTCGATGGCAGGGCGGAAATTTACCTGTAATCGCACCACAGAGCAAACAAATCAATTGAGCGTTAAAGGCCACGCACCACCCCCACCACCACCACCACCCCTTTCCCCTCTTCACTGCCACACCCCTGTAGCTGGTGTTGCCAACTGTTGTTACAACGGCTAAGAATAAGGGGAAAGGGAAAGCAACTTGTTTTGTAGGTAATTGAAAGAGTCTTAGTAAATCAATCAGCTAAACAGTCGATCGATCAATCAATCAATCACTCAATCAGTCTAAAAAGGTCAAGGGGTGTGGGACCAAACGGTATGTGTCTGTGTGTGTGTGTGTGTGCGCTTGAGAACGGTGCTAATTGCAATTAGTGCGCGACTTTGACAGCCACAGTAACAACAACAACAACAACAACAGCAACAATTGTGAGTGACAAGAATAGAAGTAACAACAACAGCAACAATAGCTACAATAATAGTTGGCATAGCGAGGTCAAGCGTCAAGGGGTTGCCCAGCAGGGTTAAGGGGTAAACTAACTAGTTAGTCAAGGGGCTTAACAATGGACAATAGTCCTGTGTAGACATTTCCTTTCAAATAACTTTTGCAAAGCCCATTAAAGTTCACCTCTAATCATATTAATTAAAGGATTCTATCTCTGATAGAAATACGGGTCTAAGAAATCAGAATGAATTGTTAAAAATGTTTACTTTTTCAAACAACAAAACTTGTAGATAAATAAACTAAAGACACAATTTTCTCGACAAATTTAAAAGCCTAAAAAGTTAGCTTTGTGAGAAAAACATAAATTTTTGCTTAAATATGTACTCTTGCTATCTTTCTTTTTTATTTTTTATGATCTCTAACTATCTATTCTTAAATATCTAACCTATCTCTATATCTTAATTATCTATATCGATTTCTTTGTAAATGTCGGAATAGATGTAGGAGTGAGTTATCCAAGCTTTATATTGAAGTTATGTTTATGTTTATCGGAATGTAAATTATTGACAAGTTCAGTTTATTTGAATCTCCTTCTCCTATCTCATTTTAAATGTAAAATTAACCTTCACTCTGTGAAAAGTGAATTTCCTTTAAATGAGATCTAATAAAAGATATTTTTGTATTTAAACCAAAAGTCATCCTAGCTCAGATATCAACTACTGTCAATCCCTACTCAATTACGAGTAATTACATCTCTAAAATGTTGCGGAAAATGGATAAATAAAATAGAAGAAAGAGAGTGGGAAATAAATGAGAGAAACAGAAAGGAAGGGAATAAAAAATTAAATAAATACACAAAAAAACAAAATTTACACAAAATAATAATATAATAATAAAAGTAATTATAATTGTAGCTTCGACAAATGCAGATATATAATATATTCATAACAATGTTCAGTTATTGTTTTGCACATAATTAAAAAATTTAGATATAACTTTAAACAGTAATACAGATTAATTTGTAGAACAATGTTCAATTTGTTTTCTTTCCCATGTATTATACAAATTTAAATGATACTTTTAAATAGAAGTATAGCATTTTTCTTTTCTCAAATATAAAATTTAATAACAAATTCCTATAAGAGCTCAAGCAATAACTTCTTGATACTGTGTGTAGTGCCTTAATTTCTAAGCAAATCTTCATAAATCTTAAATCTTAAGAACAAATCTTGGAAAAAAGCGACAATCAGACAGTTTCATTTCCTGGCATGAAAACCTGGCTAACAAACTGTGTCAAAGCGGGCAATGTGGCAACATGTGGCAATAGTAGTAGTAGCCACAATCAGAGTCACAGTCACAATTTCAGCTTGCATCTTTGTTTTTGTGTGCCTTGTGAGTGTGTGTGTGTTGTGTGTGTGTGTGTGTTTGTCTGTGTTGTGGTCGTTGCAGGAACCGGGCGCGTTGCCAAAGTGCCTGCGGTTATGCGCCAGTGTTTGAGCTTTGTCAGTGCCACCAAGGCTGCATGCAACTAAGGGAAGAGGGGGAGGGAGGAGGGCAGTGGGTGGTAGAGGGGGTAGCTTGCAACGTGCAACGTGCAACTGGCAACTTGAAACTGAAACGAGCCGCATTAACGCCGCCTTTAAAATTTATGATATTTACTCGAGCAGACAGCAGAGGCCAACGAGTTTGGGCCCAAAAGGCAGAGAGCAGAGGGGTAACAAGAGAGAGAGAGAGAGAGAGAGGAGAGAGGTAGAAAGAGAGAGGAAGAGGCAGCGACTGAAAGGGCGACAAACATTTCACTAAGATGGGGCGTGGGCGTGGACACACGTGGCAACCAAGGCTGATGCCTGCTGCCTGTTTTGGTTATGCATTTTTTATGGCTGCACATCGAAAGCAAAGCCAAAACTAAAGAGACGCCAACAACCAACAACAACAGCAACAACAACAACAACAACGTACAAAAACAACGACAGCAACAACCAACAACTTGGCAATCACTGTCGCTCAGTGCAGGCCAATGAGTAGCCTTTTAAGTGTCTGTGACTCATCTTGGCTCACTTTGTGGCGCAATGGAAGACGCTTTAAATACCCTGTAAAAAATGTAGGAGAATGTGCTTCTTAATAAGGAGACTTGAGAGTCAATATAAAACCATGGCAATAATAATAGCAAACATAAAGAAGCCAAAACTCTTACATATTTATTTTATGACAATGTTAAAAACTGCATTTGTATTAATGCAGGAGTCAGGAATAAATAATATCAAGTCGATATTTATTACTAAAAATATAGCATAGTATTTTAATGGAAATTGTTATTTATTGTTATTTTGACAACTACAAATAAGTAACTATTAACTAACAAAATGAAGAGTGATATAAATATGAATGGTTGCCATATTTAGATAGTTGTTGAGTCTTCTCTGTATAAATTATAACAAAGAACAAGTGAAGAAAGCAAATAACTTGCTATTTAAACTAAACTTAATTATTGAGTATTTTTGAACTTTAATATACATTTATATTGCTTTTGAGTGCATTTGGTTTGACAATAAATAACTAAAGAATTAATATTTTATTAACAATATTTAGAAAGATATTTGTCTTAACTGCCCCTCTGACTGATCATTGTGGTGTCAAAGTGGTAAGAGCTAGAATTCTGAGATTTGTACACAATACAGCTAGGACTTTTTAATGTTCCTACAAAACTAAGAACTTTTGCTTCAAAATTGCATCAGGCATAAAATTTTCTATTTCATTGGCAGATGAAAAAACTATCAGACAAAAAGAAATAAATAAAGAAATACATTTAAGTTAGTCTCACTTTCTTCGCATTTGCATCTTTCTCTTCTGTTTGAAACTGTCTTCTATTAGTGGCATGTTGAAACTGCAACTGCAACCGTGTGGCAAGTAGTACAGTACATTATGCACACTAACCAACTGCCTTCATTCACTCTGATTGGCCTTTCAATTTCTAAAGCGAATGCCCCAAAGGCAATGGCAATATCTGCCACAGTTGCTGCCACAGCTGCCACAGTTGCCACCGTTTGCATTTGGTATCGCAATCGCAGTTTATAAAGTTTTCTATTTCTTTTTATAGTACAAGTAAGCAACTCTCATCTTGTGCTTATTCTTAACTCTCAGTGCCGCGCTGCCCGTTCGCCTGTCAACACCTGTGCTTGCCACTTGCCACTTGCAACATTGTTATCTGCTTCTTTTACTCCTTTCGCTGGCTTTGCAAATTTTTGTAATTTTCTTAAGTGTTTTGTCCTGTGTGAGAAACGCCTTTCTCCATCCCCGCGCCAACAAATAAAATTATTAGCAGAACATGTTCTGTCGTCGCTGTTGGATTGATTTTACCGCCGGTGAGGATTACGTGGTGTGCTCTGGTCCCTGTGCTTGGCCCTATCATGCCACCTGCGTCAATGTCCCACGGGAACTGGCGCGTGAGTTACGGCCAAACATCTTTGCCAACTTTGCCAACAACTTGGCCAAAAGCAGCTACAGCTTTTATCCTTCATTTTCTGGCTCTGTCTCTGGCTCCGGCTCCGGTTTTGACTCTGCCTCAGCTTCTGCCTCTGCCTCTGGTGTGGAATGGTATTGCCGCAATTGTCGTCAACTTTATCGCCTGCAATTGTACTTCGAGGTAGCTATAAGTTGCAACATCTGTCCTACGTTCAATTGACATATAACAGATGCACATCTAGATAATGTTGGCTGTATAAGGACACTAATGTAGCTGTGAGAAATAATAGATACATTTGTACATAAATAGATACAGATACAATGCTAGTCTCAATACATAAATAGATACATTTAAAGATACAAATACAGATGTAGATGGACATTTATAGTTATGATTAAAAGTAGAGACACAAATTGAAAGTTACAGTTACAGATAAAGATATAGATACAGATTGAAATCTACAGATTCAAATATAGATACAGTGAAATACAATTATTAGATATAGATATTAATAAGATATTGCAACATTATAAAGATAAATTCAAAGATTAATTTATAGATACAAAGAGATGTAAAGATAAAAGCTTAGATAAAATTTTATAAAAAGTATGCTCCCATTAAGATACAGATGCATTTCTAAATGCAAATATAGATACAAGATAAAGATGCAGTTGTCAATTGAAATAAGTTCTAATACATATATAGATATACTCAAAAATATTCTATTATAAGATACAGATGAATAGAAAGTTTAGATAAATCGACAAATATTGAAATGTAGATGCAACAAAATGGTTACAGAAAGAGACAGAAATATGCATATAATAAGATACAGATACAGCTATAAAAAGATTCAGCTACGACTACAAATGCAAATACAAAACAGATACAAAAGTGCAGATAGAAATTTACATATATGCATATAGAAATTCAAAGCTATATACAAAAATACAAGCTCAAGTATACACTTACAGTCGTGGAAAGATATCTGATTGTGAGCTACAGCTGCTTATAAAAATATGTAATGAGATATGCAGTTGAAAAGATACAAATAAATATATAGAGATATTTATAGATAAGACAACTCACATAATTTAATAATTTAAACATTATAAATATATAAAGATGTATGTATAGTCACAAGGTCAAATATTATATTATTTTAAGTCAACACCATCACAACTTTTGTGCACCTTCCACTCTCAAGTCTTTTCCGTTTTCACCCCTCTCTTCTTTCGCGCTCACCTCCCTCGTCCCATTTCTAACAGTTTTCCACCCACTTAACGTTAATTGCAAAACTCGTGACACTTTTGTTCTTTGCTTTTCATATCTGCACATTATAAAGGGGGAGGTTGGTTTAGAGGGAGGGGAAGGGGGAGGGGAATAACTGCCACGCCCAGTGGCGCCTCTTGACAAAAGATTCTCGAGGCGTCTCCAAAGGCAGCGACGCCATTTTTAATTGTAACTGTAATTTAGCCATTGTGTTGAACACTTTTGATGACGCAGCGCACAAAGCTTGCAACACGTTGCAAGTGTGTGTATGCAACACTTTTTGTGCGCCCAAAATACATGCCAGTAAGGGGGAGGAGGAGGTGGGTGTCAATGTATGTGTGTGTGTGTGTATTTAAGGTGCACATCTGTGGCCGCTTCTGTGTGTGTGTGAGTGTGTATGTGTGTGTGTGCACGTGTCGCTTGAAAATGTTATTTTTAGCATACAAATAGAGTCTCTCTCTCTCTCCCTCTGTCTTTCTCTCTTTTGGTTTCTCTTTGATTCTCTTACTCACATTCTGCCTCTATGTTTTACAGATTGCCATCTGTGATGATTACAGCCTGCCTGTAGACTTTGTTAAGAAACGACCGTCCAGTTTCGATCCTTGCCTGGCCGAGGCAATACCAACAAATCCGGAGCATTGGATAGCCCCGAGTCCACAAACTGAATTTGTAAGTAAACCCAACTTCAATTAACTCAATTTCAAATTTTCTAATTATAAATAAGCAATTAAAAAACGTTAAATAACCTACAACTTGTTATAAACTGTTACGTAATGAGCTAAATTGTTTATAAAATTAATTATGGAAAACTTTTACTGCAACCAAAAAATAACAAAATTGAAATTTTGTTTTCGCAAAAAAAGTAAAGTTTCCACTCTTATCTATATTTCCAAAAATTGTTGAGAAATAGATGTATTTTTTAAGTCTAATTTCCAAATAATGTTTGAAGAAAATCACTTTTCAAAACAAGCTATTTTTAAATGTAGAAACAATTACAAGATCAAATCATGATCAAAATGATATTTCGCATAAAAATCGATTTGGTTTTGACAAAGTTATGCAAGTTTCAAGTTTCTTCTCTCTTGGGACTAAGTAGTAACTCAAGACTTTCTGCTTGGAAGTAGGTTTAGTTTTTTTCAAAGTTATGCTGAACTTAATCACAATTAAAACGTGGAAGCTGAAAGTGAACTAACTAGTTAATTAAGGCTATTGACTCAAAACATTCTCTAAAGAAATTGAAAGCTCGCTGTTCGCAACCAAACATCGAATGAACTGCAAATTGAAAGCTTTCAAAGTTATCAAAGTTGCTCCTAAAAGTTGACGGCCTTTTGCATTAAAGCCGTAAGTGCAAATTTACAGTTGATGCAACATTGCAAAGGATGGAGAGAAAAGTGGAAAGGGGGCGAAAGAGGGTGGTTAGAGGAGTTTGGTATTGGTAAAAAGCAATTAACTGCCCTCAGGCAGCTAATTGATAAACTGCACGCACCGACGAAGGGGAAAAACGGCAATGCGCTAATGAAAAGCATGAAAAGCATTTCCCCCTCCCCCCACTCTCTGCTCCTCTCTGTCTCTCTCTCTCTCTCTTATCATCTCTCACACTCCCAGTCTGATTTCCTACTCATTTCGCCTTTGGTCGTTGGATTATTTAACCGGAGCGAACAAAGCGCCGCTCAAACAATACAAAAGTCTATTGGCTAAATATTTGCAAAAAAACAAAAAAAGAAGCCGGAATAACAGGCAGAAAAAATGGGAAAAGCCCAACGGGTGGTCAGCCATAAAAAGAGCCGACTTACAGATACTAAGTATTAAGAGGAATGGAGTGGAGAGAGTGGAGTGAGTGGAGGAGAAACGCAGGACAAACGCAGGACAACCTCAGGCTGCAGCAAATGTTGTTGCCCACAAATCAAATGGCGAATGTGAATGTGAAAGCTGTCCCTCTCTTCCCTCTACCCTCTTACCCACAAACAGGCAGACCCCAAAAATCTCTGCGCGTTATCTCGAGAGTGGCGCTTGGGGAGAGAAGAGCGAGACAGAGTGATAGAGAGTGTGAGAGAGGTGGGGAGGAGTTGGAATTCACTTTTTTATGGCCACATACGTAATATATATTTTGCTTGTTGTTGTATATTGTTTTGTGTGCTGCATTGTTATTGTTGTTGTTGCTGTTATTGTTGTTGTTGTTGCTGTTATTGTTTGTGTTGTTGCTTTGTCCTTTTGCATATTGGTCGTAAAGTGAAAGTAAAAGCGAAAGCTGTGCGCCGCATGAGGCGCATAAAAAATGTTGCCTGCCACTTGAATTTCTTTTTATTGAAATTTGTTTAGCCGCAAGACATGTCCTTCTCCCTGCCTCCATCCCCTCTATGTGTTCCCTCTATGTATGTGTGTGTGTGTGTGTGTGGGGGTGTAACTCAGAGGCAGAATAATTGGCAATATTCACTAATAGTTGGTTACAGTTTAGCACAAAGCGAGCATAAATAAGTAGCATCAAGAAAATACAGATTTCCACTTGATTTCGTAAACGTTACACTGGCTGCATACGCATATAGCGCAACCTAAGAAGATACTTCAATAGTGTGTTCTCTCTAGCGAGAGAAGCGGTAGATTATTAATTATTTAAAGTTATACTCAAACGTTTCACTGGCTGTTACTTTCGTTCTCTTATAAAACATTTAATATTATATAACATGTTTTATACTTTTAATTCTATTCGTAAACGTCTAACCGCCAAATAGTTTAAAGATGAAACATCTTTCTGTTCAGCAAGATTAAGACATAAAACCATTTACCCTTTTCCTTCATTTCTACTTCTGCTTTGTGTCTTATTCATAAACGTTGCACTGGCTTCCTGGTCCTACTGCCTCGCTCTGTCTATAAGCCAGTGGTTCTTTTTCCTCTTCCTCTACTGCTTACTCTCCTTTTTCTCCACTCTCCACCATTCTCTATTTTCTTCCACTGTATTTCAACTGAATAAGCTTTGAGCTACTTCTGAATGCATTCATCATTTTAATGATTTGTTACTGCTCACACTCACACGATTGATTTGCATTTGTGGATGCAGTAAATGCATTTTGAATGCGGCTTAGTATGGCTATTGATTGGTCATACTTTGGCCTGACCAGTTGAGTGTACTCATGAATGTTTCAATGAATACTCGATGCATTCAAATGCAGTTGTGAGTGCTGTGTTGTGTTTTGCTGTCTGGCATCTACCCATAAAATTGAATAGTCATTCTCTGCTGCTCTTTGTTTTTATTTTATACTGTCAAATCTATTTCTCCCATTCACTTATTGCCTCCCCTTGTGTTGCCACTTATCCTTCCCCTCCCTATTCACCCCACAACCAATGGCCCAAAGCGACAACGTTTAATACCAACTCGATGGTATTCCATGTTCACTTCTACGCTTTCCTAATGGCAGTGTTGCCAACTTGGCTGTTTTCTGGACATTTCTAGAGTTTTCGAGTGCTAATCTTAAAATATTGGCTGGCGGATAAAATAGAAATATTGAAGATTGGATTAACTTAGTTTTAGCTTTCACAAGGCAGCTGGAATATTCCAAATTATCATAAACATCACAGCATCAGAGTATTAATCGCTATTATTGTTCATAAATTTAGTTTTGACAGTTGTAAAATTTCACAGCATTCAAAAAAGCCAATACCTAGAAAGCGAGATAATGTTTCTTCAGATTCTCTCTTCTTTCACTCGGGTGATAAAAGAGGTTGTTAATGGAAATTAATTATACCACAAAGCACAATAGTTTTGAAATCATTTCAAATAAAATTGATCTGCATATTGTTTACAGGAACTTACGGATTTGATTTAGTTACTCTAGCTCTCATCGATAAATTGACTCGACTGTTGATACTGATCAAGATAATATATGCTTTATAGGGTCGCAGTTGCTATCTAATGCCTTAAACATACTTATAAACAAAACCATTATAATACTTTAGGCTATTTTTTAATGGGTCTGGCTTTTTCGCACATTTTCTAGCCATTTCTAGCCATACTTTTGTCTTCCTCTGTCACCCTCTTCCCTGTCTTTTGCACAGTTATTAATGTAATTTTATCTTATGACTTTTGTTTTGCGTAAACAGCCGCGACGCGTGTCCACAAATAAAAGCTTCAGGCTGTGTGTGTGTGTGTGTGTGTGTATTTGTGTGTGTGCCACATAAATGTGCTGCATCCCAGCAAGCATTTGCTATCACATTAGAGTCTTAAAAGACTCTTTTACTGATCAAAATGATCTTAAATGAGCGCATTTAAGAGTCACATATGATAGTTTTCTGTGAGAAAATGGTACCCTAGCAAAGACTCCTTGGGCAGAGTCTTTTAAGACTCCTTGGGCAGAGTCTTTAAGACTCTTGGGCAGAGTCTTTTAAGACTCCTTTCGAAGAGTCTTTTAAGACTCCTTTTGAAGAGTCTTTTTTGACTCTGTTTTTTGATCAGTTTAGACTCATTATAGAGTCTTATTTGTGAGTCGTATTTGAATCACAAATGACACATTTGGGAGTCACATATGAGTCTTACTCGAGGCGCAATTGAGAGTCAGTTTGCTGTTAATAAAATAAATAGTTTGGTTTTGAATTTCTTAAATTTTTTGTTTCATTTATTTTATTATGTTTATAATTTGTTAATAATTACTCTTTTTTCTTTCTTTTTGATGCTACGCGGTCGCCAGCTTAACGAAATGTTTTTGTAATACAATATTCATATCCTTATCCGTTGAAAGAAATTTCAGATAGCAAACGTCTAATAAAAGAAAACGTGTTGATTAAATATACTGAAGATTTAATAAATATATATGTACCTACTTTTAATGGTCGTAACTACGATCGATTTCTCTGCACTCTTCTTTCTTCCTTCTGAAAAATCATAATTTAATGTATTATGTGTCTGAGTATATTTTAAATTATGTAATTAATACTTACAAATTTATTGAGTTTGTCTTGATCCTCCTGCATTCCGTTCTCGAACTTTATATATTTATAAACAAAAAAAATTACAAAATTGCTCGCACAAAAACAGCAGCGACTTACGTGACCGTCAGACAACTACTAAGCCCAAAACTTAAAAGCAAACACTTAAATTTTGACGAAATGCAAAAAAGGAAAGAGATTAAACAGTTACAATTCCAGTTGCATCGTCAAAAAACCGAAAAATTGCGGTAAAAATCCCAAAGGGGAGAGCGAATCTCATTTGAATCCTTAAACTGTTCAAAATATGAGTGCATAGAAAGAATCGAAGCAATCACATTTTGCTCAGTTGAATGATCAATTTGAGATCACTGTATATTTCGTTGTTGTTAATCTCATTTGAATCTTTAAACTGTTCGAAATATGAGTGCACACAAAAATCAAAACAATCACATTTTGGTCAGCTACATGATTCAATTGAGATTCATGTACATTTTGTTATTGTTAATCTCATTTTAAGCATACGTATGAGTCATTTTAGACTCTTTTTTAAATCACACAGGAGACTAATCTTATTTTAATCATTGAAAAGAGTCAAAAAAGACTCTCCTAGAAGATTGCAATCAGTAAAAGATCTTACAATTGCTTGCTGGGATGTGTTGCTCTTGTTATTGTTGTTGTTGTTGTTGTTTTTGGCGGCTGCTCACGTTTTAATGGCAACGCACGCGACATTTTTCGATATGAAAAACCGTTGGCAACAGCCTCCTTTCCCCACTTATATCCTCCTCTTCCCCCCACTCTCTCTCTCTCTCTCCTTCTATCCTTCCCTCTCTCTCTCTTTCCTTCGTTTGTCTGGTCTGCATTGTGAAGTGCACTTTGGGTGTGGGAGAAGTCGTCGCCTGTTTAGGGAACTCTCTGCCTGCCGTAGAGCTCTTGCATTACTCTCCATGGAGTAATATCGGCGATAACTCAGCAGCCTCAACACACAACACGTTTTATTCCTCTTACTATGTGTGTGTGTGTGTGAGTGTGTCTACTTGTTGTTGTTGCTGTGCTCTTTTTGTTTATTTCAATAACTTGGCTGAAGGCTTTTGTGCTGTTGCATTTTTCGCACACACGACAAAGTACATATTACTCATATGCCGCTTTGTCTAGCTTAGAAACTAGAAATATGGAATCAAAAAGCAAAAATCCAAGCACAATAATAACAATAACGATTTGTGAATACTCTATGTGATAACTTGTTATTATACATATATTTCTTTTAGTAAATATACTTTAAAGTGATTATATTATAATTTAAAACTTAGCCCGAATCAAGGAAATATGATTTAGATGAATTAAACCTTAAGCTGGTGGAATAAAAATAAAATCATAATGTTATAATCAGATAATAATCAATATGTTAAAGTGAATTTTTTCCTCAAATAATAGTATTCCAAAACCAGGTTGGTTTTTAAAGGTTCGATCCTTATTTACTCAGAACTATATTTTTAAGTTGTCATTATGATTAATTATATCGTTATATTCTTATATCATACCTTTTATCTATATATAATGTTTATAGTATATCAAAACCTACTACAAAACATATCAGATCTTTATAATTATTATGTCAAAAACTGCATACCATTATTTGAAGCTCTAGCTTCGCAAATTCCTGAGATTAAAGGCAGAGCTAAGTTGATACACCGTTCATTAGAAAGCAAGCTGCATTAATTTATACTAATCTATGTTTATATATATTTTATCATTATTTGTAACTATCAACAACAGTCCTAAAAACATATTAATAAAGACAACTTCAATTTCTACCTTGGCATCAATTTGCCTAAACTAGTATTGCTTCTTTAGGCCTTTTCTATTCTTGTTACCCTTTTACATTTCTTTTTGACCAGAAGTTGGAGACTTGTTCTTGTTATGACTGTTTAGGGATTCACAAAGTTATGATACCCTTTGGGCAAGCGTATTAAAACACTCGTCATAAGCATTAACAAATAGAAAGCTAGAGACAGAGAAAATAGGAAGAGAAAGGGAAGTGAGCGAAAGCAGAAAGCGGAGAGATAACAGAGAGATTGCTATAAACAGACAGAATATGCTCATGTGTTTGGTTTTTTGTTGTTGTTTTTTAAAGGAAAACAACTTCAGAGCCATATAGCTCGTTAGTTTGCACGCTTCTTATGACTGCCACATCATCATTATCATCATCATCATCATCATCATCTGGGAACGTTTTCATTAACGTTCGCATAAAAATCACGTTGCTTTAGCAACAACAACAACAACGATAACAACAACAACGATAACAATAACAACAATGAGAACAATAACAACAATGAGAACAACGACCGTTAGACATTGAGTCAGTTTTGTTGGCCATCCGTCTAACCATTTTGATTGTAGTTTGTCTAGCCTGACAGCCATTCTTTCCCCCCATGTATGTGTCTGTATTTCCATGCCCATTTCTAACTCCTGCTTCTCCTTTCTCAGTTCTAGTTCTCTTCCTTCTTTTCTGTCACTTCTTTTTCCTCCTACCTTCCTTACCGCCCCTATTGATTGAAAGACACATTTGTAGGCGAGCCAATCGAGACGCGCGTGTGGAGAAATCCACGTTTCTCGATAATCAAGGGCAAATATTTAAAGAGCAATATGTGTGCACAATATGTGAGTAAGATTTCCAATTCGACCTATGCCCCCAAAACCATCATCATAAGCCCTTATCCTTATAGCCTGCCTCCATATCTTTTGAATGCTTAACTAGCGATGACAACATGATAAAATACTGTATGACAGCTTTCTTTAAAATGAATTTATTATTAATCTATTGTGGAGCATAAAATATCTGCTGAAATTCGTTCTTTATGGGATGGAATTATGGGATTATCTGAACATTATATCTTTTATTGCGATTTTTCTACAAGATGAATCAATATTTAATTTATAAATGAAAATATTTATCTGAAAAGTATTAAAATAATCTATGGAACTTTCTTTTAGATGTTTAGCTGTTTATTTCGCTTTCTTTATAAGCTATTCAGCTTTAAGTTACAGATAGAACTACTTGAAATAGAGGAATCTTTCTAAATTTTAAAATGATGTATCAGGTCCAGAAAGTGTTTTATCAAATTATCATATCAGTATATATCTACTTTCAATCCTTAAAATAAATATAAATAGCTAAGATCTTGCTAATATCTAGAGTGTAAGATTAATAAGCTTAAGTTAAACCTTTAGCTTTAAGGATTTTCAAGAAGATTTAGAAAAGAAGTTCATCTCTATATGAATATGATATGCATACATGCCCAGCACCCTAGGATTCACCCCATCAGCTATATGCCATTTATTGAGTATGTCTATATACACACAGATGTGTGAGTGTATGAGTGTGTGTGTGTGTTGAATTTCTCCATCTCTATTGTCTCTGGCATTTATGAGTGTCGAGTTGGGGCCTGAGTTGAGTTATCAGCAACCTGGCAACCTGCCCGGGACCACAAACAATGCGGCTGCTAGGGGCAACTTGGCAAGGATATGAATAAGGACTAAAGGGGGAAAGCTTAAAAAAGGGAGTGGGGAATGGGAAGGGAGTGAATACAGTTTAGATTTGCATTGCATTGGTTTCCCCCTCAAGTTCAAACTCATTAAAAGTGTTTCAATACCCATCATTTGTAAAGTACAAAAGGTATATTGTGTTCATGTACACATTTCTGATTAACATTCAATCCGTCTGTATTGAATTTCTGAATCTCAGAAATTAAAAGTGGATATGTGATAGAATTTCCTTTTTCTGATTATTTATCATTCTAATTAATCATCTAATAAATATTTATGATGATAATTATGGCTGTTTTAAACTTGTAATATACGAATATTTGTGAGCGCATAAAAGTATGCAGTAATTTTTGTAAAATTGACATTTAAAATTCTTAGCTTAAATTAATATTAATGGTTAAACCAAGGGTAACGGGTATTTTACAGTCGGAAACTTGACTTTAGCGTTCTTTTTAGTTTTTATTCTCTGAATTTGGGTGCCATCGATGAGTAGATGCAACAACAACAGCAGCAACAACATCCACAACAACAGCAACAACAACTGTCGACGCAGTTGACGCTTAATTTATGAGTTTCAATTAAAAATTCCTTTCAATTTCAAAGTCCGAGCAACAAAAGCGACCATTGCTTAGTCCTTATACAGACACTCTTCCTCTCTTACTCTTCTCATTGTCTCTCTACCCCCTTTTCTCTCCCTCTCTCCCTCTCACTCTATTTGACTCTCTCTCTCTCTCACTGTATTTCCGCATGCAACATGCCCCAACATCAATGTAACGGAAATTTATGTTTAACAATAATGCGCATATTTACGGCTACCCCGTAACCCTCCCTAGCACAAGAGGAATACAAGGGGAAGAATAGTGGGATGGAGGGGAAAATGAGGAGAAAACAGTCTGTCTGCTGTTTGTTGCTTATAATGTGTGTACATTAGGGACACGTTAATGTCCATTCCCTCATGTTGTTCTCATTGTCTCATTGTCCGACCTGATGTTGCAGTTTTGTAATGTTTAGCTATTTGTCATGCCATGCCGGAAGATGGACAGCAGCTGAAATGAATCGAGCCAAGGGATGACATTAAATGAGAATGGCAGCAAAAAACTTTATGACAGATAGTTGTACAGATTGACGGCTAGAGAGATATTGATATAAACGACATTCGATTGATGTGTCAGTCATAATCTATCAATAACTGAAACTTGTCATTTTATTGACATTAAAGAAAACTTTACCTATATCAGTTGGGAAAAAACTATTGCAGTTTCTGCAAACAAAAATACTCTTTACTGCCAAAAATTTCTGTTATAATTAGCGACCCTTTTTATTTGTCAAGGTAAATACAATTATTAAAAAATGAGTTGACTGTAAGGAAAACTTTTCGATGTACAGTTAAATACAAGTATATTCAAAATATTATCTATATCTTAACAGAGTGAAAAGTTGAGTAGCTATTGCCTGAAATATCGGAAGAAGTCAAATATTTACTGACTCGACATATTCCATTTCCCATTGTAGTTTCCTTGACAATAAATACATATATTAATTAGCTTATTTTGTTCAATCATTGAAGACTAAATTAATTTTAGCAAAATAATTTTCAAATTTTACTAAATCTCTTGACAATTATCCGAAGATTTGCAAGCATGATTTTCTGGGTTTCAGAAGCAACCAAATTTAGCTTTTCTTTTGCTTTTGAGGAAATTAAGGTTGTTAGTAATTGATAGAACCTGGCTGATGGAATGAAAATGGGAAAGGTCAAAGGGAATACCTAAAAGCGCTAAACGAGTTGACACCGCTGGTTGTCAAGGGGGTTGAAATTTCTCAGTACAGTGGGTAGCTTTTTTCAATTAAACGCAAATTGAAATTGAAACGCAAATCAAATTAGTTGCAACCGCAATTGCAACAAGGAAAATACAACAATGAGAATGGGAAAAAAATGTTAACTTGTACTTTTTTTTTGCATTTGCCATTTGCAGCTGCCATTTAACGAAGCCCAACAAGCGACACTGCAACAACAGCAATCTACAGCAGCAGCAGCAGCAGCAGTTGCAGTTGTGCCACCGCCGCCTGCCCCATTGGCAACATTGCCCAGTCAAGCGGCAACAGCAGCCGCAGCAGCAGCAGCTATCAACAACAACAACACCAGCAACTGCAACAACACCAGCAACAGCAACCAACAGCAGCAACAGCTGCAGCTGCACGTACACAACAACAACACATTGCCGGCTGTACCACAGCAGCAGCATCAACAACAGCAACGTGCAACACTGCAACATCCGCCGCTTCCCAATAGCAACATCAAGCAGGCATCCGTTAAGCTAATCGAAGGATATTCGGATCCAAAGGATACACGTCATCACGCCCAACACAAGAAGGTCTATCATAAGAAGGCAAAGCGTCGCTCGGCGCCAACGCATAAGCGTCAACAACATCATCAGCAGCAGCAGTTGCAGTTGCAGACTCTGCCCACGCCACGAGGACATCATCAGCAGCAGCAGTTGCAACAGCAACAGCAGCAGCACCAACAACAGCAGCAGCAGCAACATCGCCATTCTACATACAATAATAATAACGGCAACCACAAAAAGGACAAGCGCAGCAGCCATTACAATTCAGGTGAGTACCTAATACCAAAAACCAACAACTAACAAGCAACAACCAAATACCAACAACATGGCAACATGTTGCCTTTAATGCGGTACATTTTAAAAATAAAGTATACTCTTGGACAGGTTATTAAAGCTATATTTAGAAACGAGGTTTGCATAAATACATTAATTTTAAAAATTCAAGTATAAAGTGAATTTTAAGCAGTGTTTGTCAAATATTGCACCCAGGCCAGAAAGCCCTTTGATAAATACAGACCATTTAAAAACAAAAAGTGAATTGAAATTATAAAATGTATTTAAGTATAGCCATTGTAAACTGTTGAGTACTGACACAAACAAAACACGAAGCTTTCTCGCCCGGGTGGTAATTATGACAAACAATAATTTAAAGGTGTCTTTTTATACTGACTAAAAAGAGCTAGATTCATCGATTGCAGTCTGAACTCTTTAAAATCCTTCTTCTAAGTCGAAAGTGTTTTCCCTTTATTTGGTAACTTTTTGCAAACAAAGTGTTGCATACTTTGGGGCAGCTTTTAAAAGTTGAATGCATAGCTTAATTATTTTGGCAACCGAAAATTTCATTTTAATTTGTAGATAAATTTCCAAAGAAAATAGAATGGATTTTAACGCTGTTTCTTGAACATTGCTATTTATTGAACAAGGCTAAGTTTCCGGGTTGAAGGTGGGTGCTGGGAACGTGCATTAAAATAACGAGCTAGTGGCAATTAGACGCACTTGGCGCACACTTTTAGCTTGGCAACGTGGCAAGTTGGCAAGTTGGCGTCGCTTTAACATTGCGGCTGCAGAGATCAGCGAGGCGTTAAATAGCAACTGGCAGCCTATTGGACTGAGACGAAGAGAGACGCATTGCCGGGCAGCCAAGCGCCTAATAGACTGCAACAGAGACAGAGTGAGAGAGAGAGAGAGACGCCGCAAATAAGTGGCAAGAATGTCGGGGATACCAAGCCACACATTTGCCTTTTTAGCGACTACATCTCGACTTTTGGCTGACTCAATTAACCCCGAATTGGGTATGGGAAATATTAGGCAACCTAAAAGTCAAAAGAAATCTCAGCATGTTAGCAGACCAAATTAGTAGGAAAGGCTACAGGCAAGAGTGTACCCAACTTTAAGAGACCCTGTACTTAATGTGTACATAAATCTTTTTCGCTTACTTTGTCCCGACACAACTTGTTTATTGAATATTCTTCACATTAAGTATCCGATTGTGATGAAATTTTTGGGATAGATCCGATTTAAACTACATATAAATTTAATGTCAAAGCTCAAAGCTCTAAAACAATACCACAAATATTGTCGAAATTCCAAAACAGTCTTGATCTGCTTACCAAGTGTAGTGTGTTTAAAAAAGATAAATATAGTGAATGAATTTGACAATAGATTACTTTTCGTAATTATTATAGCAATTTAACAAGAGATACATTTTGTTTTAATGAACAAATACTTGATCAACTTAAAGATTCGTCGGCACCCAAATCCTCGGACGAGGAGGCGGACATAGACGAGGAGGTTGAACGCATTGTGCCACCAGCATTGCCACCGCCAACAGTTGCAAGTGGCAACTCAACTGGAGCACAGGCTGCTGCATTGCTTAACTCACCCGATAGCATCTCAGATGATCTGGTGCGTCCTTTGCCACCACAGTTGCAACGCAGTCCACGCAAATTGACTTTGGCACAAACCGAGCACAGCAAACGCCAACCATCGCCATATTATTACTCAGATCTACTTAAAAGTCGTGATCGCGACAAGGAGGAAGATAAAGACAAGGACAAGGACAAGGATAAGGATAAACAGTTGCAACAACAACAACCACAACAACAACAACAACAACAGACACTCGATCGTGAGGCAAAGCAAAAGTGTCGACAATCGACAGCAAGTGAGCCACCACAACAAACACAGACACAGCAGCAACATCCACTTTCAGGTAATTACAATTTCTAAACTATTACTTATAAAATATAATATAATTTACTGACTGTTATCTGAGCTTGAAATTGATCTTGTTTCCAGGATACCCCATTTCAAAATAATAATTCTTAAGTGTCCCACTAATATATCATACTAAAACTCATCATTTCATTTTGAAACTCCTTTTTAGGTTGCTATCGAAAGAGCAGCAGCTTGGATGCGCCACAACAGCGCGAGGAGGAGGACGACGACGACGAGGAGGATAACGAGGAGGAGAGACAACGAGGAGTTACAAGGAGGACAACAACGAACCACAAATCGATCAACTAACTGAACAATCGACACCCAAAAGATATAGTTTCACCGAGGAGGGCGTGAGAATTATAAGGTGTGAGACACCGAGTACAAGCACCTCGGAGGAATCAGATTGCAGTGAGTGTCTCAAGAGACGGGAGTGGCATGCAAGGGCCTTGGCCTTAGTGCGTAAAACGTGCAACGTGCAACCGCGACAACAGTTGCCCATTGGCAGCGGTGAGTTGCAGCTGCAATTGCAACATTGTGACGCCGGCGAAGGTGAGTTACTCAAGTGCTGTCCACCCACCACCACCAACAGTTGCTTCTTGCGTAACGGAAGCAGTAGCAGCATCAGCAGCAGCAGCAGCAGCAGGAGGAGTAGGTTTAGGAATAGGGGCAGGAGAGGGGTCGATGCCGCCGCACCGACTGCTGGGCCCAGCAGCCGTGTGCGGAGCCTGCATCCCAACGCCAGGCAACGTTGGCGGTACGTTGGGCACTGATGATTTGGATGACCTGGATGAATATTTTCGACCACGCAGCATCTTCTATGTGCATCCGCATGGCGTGCACGAATGCATCGAGTGTGCGCCGCCAGCAATTAATCCCAAAGCCAATTCAAATTCACAAGCAAAATCCAAGTTAAAGCCAAAGTCAAAGCAAATATCCGGCAGCAATTGCAGCGAGACAACAGCAGCAACTGCAACTGCAACAGCAACAGCACAACTTTACGACAACAACGAGGAGGAGGACGACGACGAAGCGGAGCACGAAGACGACGACGACGAGGAGGAGGAGGGGGAAGAAGAAGAAGAGGATCAGGAGGATCACGATTCAGACAACATGGCAAGTCGACGGCGACAGATTTATGAAACGGCATTCGATTGTAAAATTGCCAAATCGGATGATGATCTTGATGAAGTTGATCGCATAACAAATCATTCCGTCTTGTTGCAACTCAGCAATGGCAACAATGAGGCGCCACCGTCCAGTCTAAATCAATCAAAGGCCAAATCTCGACTCGAATGCAAGCGAGCCAAGAATAGTAAGAATCAAGCCTTGCAGGAGCAACTGGCGCAACATCATCAGCAGCAACAACAGCAACTGGAGTCACCTGATGGACATGGTCAGGTTGTGTTGCAGGTGCAAGCCGAGCTGAGTCAGATGCAACTCAGTCAAGTGGATCAACAGAATCAGAATCAACAGCAGCAACAACAATTACAGCAACAGCAACAGCAGTTACAACAGCAGCAGCAGCAATCGACAAGTGTTGCTGCCGTGTCAACGCAACAATTGCCGTCGCGTGGTTACACCCCCTCACCGCCCTCGACAGCACCATTGCCAATTAAATTTCCTGGCAAACACGAGCGTTACATGAACAGCATTAAGAGTGCACCAAATTTACCCTCAGCCCAACCGTCGCATCCACGTCTCAGAGACTTACGCTTGCCATTGCAATCGCTGCGACAGCAGCAACAGTTGCATCTGCAAGGCAATGCCAGCAGCAATGATAATAGTCTCACCGACAGCGCCTATGTGAATCCGCCCTCAACAAATTCCAATTCAAATTCAGCAGCAGCCTCTGTATCTGCATCTGCATCCGTCTCAGTTTCGGCAACAGCATCCGCTTCAGCTTCAGCTTCTGCATCGGCATCAGCAACAGCTTCAGTTTCTGCCACAAGGCGTCCAAGAAGTTTTGTGTTGGAATCGGGAAGAGTGTTGGAATTGAGACGCAGTGGACAACCGCATCAGCAGCGACATCAGCATCATCACAGTCATCATCATCATCAGCAGCAGCAGCAACAATTGCAGCCACAACAATTGCAGCACCAGCAACAACAGTCCCAACAGCAGACACGACGTCATGGTGGCACACATAATTACAGCTCCACGGAAAGTATTGCCACCTCGAGTAGCGGTGGCAGCATGGAATCCTTGCGTTCCAGTACAAGTGAAGGTAATCGCAGTACGTCCAGTTCCGAGTCCAGACACTCGAGTTCCCTCAGTTCGCATAGCTCGGAAAGTGGCAGTGGCAGTGGTGGCAGCTCAAGTGTTGCCTATCCATTGCGTGCTCCCATGTTGTTGCACTCCAAATTGCACATACTTAGCCCCATATCGGATAAATCCTCTCAAGAGCCAGCCTCTGCCTCGGCCAGTGCCTCGGAGCAATCACAACAACCAACGACAGCGGCAACGGATGAAGTTGGCAAAGATGTGAGTGGTGGAGGTGCCACAGTCTCACAGTCTGCAGCTCCTGTGCAACTGATGAGCAAGCAACGCGGTGGCAGCCAACGTGCAACGGCAACAGTTGCTCCCAACAAGGCACTGCTGCATCTGGCGGATGAGTTACTTGGCTCGGACAGCGGCATCTCGTTGCATTCACGAGAGGATGGCAAGCCGCCTCAGTTGGCCTTACAACGTCTCACTTTGCCCAAGTTGCAGCTGGGCAATGGCAGTGTCGGCAGTGATGCAGGATCGGGTGCCACGGCACCATTGGGATCCTCGACAGCCTTGCCGCAAGAATTACGCGATTTGCCTTTTGATATGCCCAAGTTGCGACGCCGCAAGACGTTGCAACAGGAAGCAGCATGCACCTCGGGCAGTGCCACATCGGTGGATCTGGGTGATTTACCCTTCGATATGCCCAAACTAAGACGGCGTCTGCGTGCCAATCAAGCGGAAATCAACAATCTCTTGATGCACAGCACCGAATCAAGTGGCATTTCTCAAGCATCTTCCAGCCATTCCATGCGGGATGAACAGAAGTTGGCCAGCAAGCTGGGTGAGTGCATAATTCAATCAAAATACCAAAAGAAAACCAACCTAATTACCAGTAATTACTTGCAAGTAATTACAAGTAATTAAAGCGCCTTTTTGTTGTGCAGATACCGAACTTTCACTTGATTCCTTTTTCGGGATATTTAATATCTCATCTTAATCTCTTATTCTCTTCCAGACACCGCTCTCTTCCGCCAGAATCTCACCTTGAATCTGAATGAACCGCGTCAGGTGAGCAAACAATTTGGCAGCCTAGATTTGCGTGGATTGAGCAGCCATAAGGAGTTGAATATGAATCTGTGCCAAGGCTACGTCACGGCTGTTGATCTCATCGATGTGACCATACCACTTGAGCGACAAGGGTACGTGTTCTACATGCTTACACTCTCTTCTAAAGAACATTTACTCATAATCTCTCTCTCTCTCTCTTTCTCTTAGTTGGTATCATGGCGCCATCACACGCATTGAGGCGGAAACAACGTTACGTCCATTGGCCGAAGGCTCGTTTCTGGTACGAAACTGCGAATCCACTAAGCAGGATTACTCCTTATCGCTAAAGTACGTAACAAATAAACAAACTCTAAATTATATTGATAAGAAACTTCAGGGAATAGATTAAGCAATTTAGAATCAAGCATAGAGCAGTGCTTTAAAAGATTAACAACCGGGCGAAAAAGCTTTTTTACAGTTAAATAGAAAGTATCGCTAACAATTAAATGTAAAATATTACTTTCGAAGCATTACCTTTTTAAGCTTAAGAGCCCAGGCACATACTAAAAAAGCTTTCTCGTCCGGGTGCTAATATTGCCGAGGCCTATTTCAAAATGTTAAAGATATGAGCAAATACTTATAACAAGACTTTTTTTTACAGCTAGCTAATTATTGGCTATTGCTTATTTAATCTGAACGAATCAAATCTATCTATATATTCCAGGGGCGCTAAGGGATTTATGCACATGCGAATCCAGCGCAACGAATCTGGCCAATACATTTTAGGCCAATTCAGTCGACCCTTCGAAACGGTGCCAGATATGATAAGACACTTTTGCCTGAATCGATTGCCGGTGCGTGGAGCGGAGCATATGTGTCTGATAGAGCCGGTTATAGCGCAGTTGCTGTAGACAACGGTAGACAACATTACAGCTGCATGTTAACAGAGCGTTAACAGAGCGATAAGCTGTTAACTACTCGCAGTACGAGTAATTTACAGAACAGAATTCCACATACATATTGATAGCATATAAACGGATAAGTATATACACAACTCGTACTACTTACATATATATTTATATATATATACACACATTATATATACATATTTAGTACATCTATGCACTAGTTATATGCTCTAGTCTTAACTAAACTGTTTAAAAACTCTCATCTTCTGTTAAACTCTAACTATTTTATGTATTCATCACACGAACAGAGAGAGGCAGATGGAATGAGGGAGTGGAACACAAACTATGTAGTTTAGATTTAGAAAAAGTACGTAGCACTTTCAGACAATACCAGATAACAGAAAACGCATAAACCAAATAACATAATTTATACATACATTACATGGTAAAGGATATATACACGATATATATAGAACATACGATACTACGATCATATAGATCTATATACAATATATACGGAAAAAGAGAGCACTTGAACAGTTGCTAGAGACGTACCATACACGATATTGTATTATGATTTTATGCATGTTTACACGACAATTAGTACACGATACTCGTAAATGCAAAACTTCAACTCGAATCTAGCGATATCACGCGTATATTAAAAAAACAAATACTTTCAAAGTCTAAGAATACTACGTAGCACACTCACACACACACAAACTCTTAAAGCCCCGTTTATACCGTGATACGGGCATCTAAAAGGCACGTTTATACGATACACAATACACGATACAAACAAAAAGATTAATAATAATGTTTAGATTTGCGCTTTTGTCGGAATGTTTTTAGCGTGGCAACTTTAAGCAAATTTGTTGATTAATTTTATGTTCCAAACTAACCTATATAAATATATATATATAGTATATATACATATATAGTTATATCTATCTTATATACATAAAGAATATATATGTAAATCAGGCATAAGTAGAGCAGAGGCGAAGTGGAATAATATCTTTTTTTTCCTAGTTTTAGGCCAGGCATGCAAAAGTAGAACGCTCAAAGCGCTTTTGATTATTGGATATGAGTAGTTTGGTTAATCGATATGTAGTTTTGGTAATCGATATCGACGGCGATAACGCAAAGGATATAGCAACGCATATGAAAGGTCGATTTTAAGTGTTAGTTTCTAATATACGACAAACCACAAGTATATATATATATATATATATAACAAATGATATATATATATATATATTCTTACTATTTATATATATATATACACACACACACACACACACAATATTAAAGAGCAGTCAATGGTTTTTTGGTTCCAGTAAAAAACAAAACAAAATGAAGAATAACGAAAACAAATTGCAACAAGAGAGAAAGTATTTTTGATCAGTTGATTTTTCAGATCAGATGGTATTATGTGCAATATACAATTACTATATAAATATATATAATTTAACAGTATAACAGCTATTATTTGAATGAGGTTATGTTTTATGTGTGCCAAAGTACTTAAGTATTATTATAATTATTATTATAATTATTATCATTACAATTATTATTATTGTTATTATATAGGTATTATTATTGTAATTCGTTCATGTGATTAGCAATTTTTTTTTATTGATTTTGTGTTTAGATTGTTGCTTAATTTCTAACATATGTTCATAGTCTGGCAACGCTGTGCAATAACAGGACTTTCTATATAACATTTGGAATGTTTAGAATCGAAACTAAAGTCAAAATGTGTTTGTTGCTTTCAACTGTCTATTTTTGTAAGTTAGTTTATTCCTTTTTAGCCCTAAGTTTTGCAACATTTGTCTAGCCACACGATAGCGGTAGAGAAAGTACGAGGAAAGAAAGAGATAGAAGGAGAATGAACACACATCAAGTGCAGTTTGTTTAGAAGTTGAAAACGGCTTTTGTAAATACTTAAAATAGTACATTATGATGTAATAACAAATTATACGATCCAATATGATTTGATTCGCAATACAATTCTAAGCATAAGATTTCCATTTCACATAATATCAGTAAAACAACAACAACAGCAACAACAACAAATCAGAAAAGAAAGAAAAGAATAGTCAGCAAATCTTAAGTATAGCAACAATTTTTGAGGCTTCCAGCAGTAGCAATAAAAAATACAGTAACAACAACAAGTAAGAAGATACACACACACACACACACACACACACACAGATACATATATATGTGTATCTGCATATACAAAATACTATCTATATATTTCCTATATAGTCGATTAGTGTGCAGAAGCTGGCATTTGCCGCTTGTGTAATTCTTACATCTATTCGAGAACTTTATTTCGTTTTAGAAAACACACTTCTTCAGGTATTCTTATATTTTAATGCAGACACACGTACATACATACAGACTCACACACATATATATACATACATATATATGCATGTGTGTATCTACGTATCTTAAATAAAACAAACCGAACAACAACAAAAACAACAACAACAACACCAAACAAACAAGAACAAAATAATTATAAATTATATTAATGAGAGATGAAAACAATGAACAGCAACAAATGCATACAAATTTAATATGAAACCAAAAAACAAACAAGAAATGAACGAAATGTATTTAATAAAAATATAAAACAAAAAAAACTAAAAAAAAAAAATAAATAATAATCGAAATGGCGTTTTAATTCAAAGGAAGACGGGAAGTAGTGCTCAAAGACGCAAGGTAGATTTGATTCTTGCTGAACAGAAAAGTTCAAATCGAAAATCCTGCAGGATATGGCCGAGCTAGAGCTATTTTTCTTCAAAGGATAACGCATTTTATTAGTTTTTTGCTCGTAGCTTGACCATATCCTGCAGGACCTGAAATTTTTTGATGTCGATCGATAGATTTCGTCCTTGCGAATCGAACGAGACATGTCCTGTCAAAATCCTGCAGGATATGGCGGAGTTAGAGCAAAAAAACGTTAAAGGACATCATATTCAAACAGAAAACCCGCAATATCTCCGCCATTTAAAGGACGATTTTGATGTCCTTTGGCATACACACTGTCCTTGCTCTCCTCCTTCGGAATATGTCATCAAAAGGACGAAAGTCCTTGAAACAGCCAAATTAGCATGTTTAGAGATCATGCA